>SMJT01000181.1:69969-85271 GCA_004349715.1 Crucihimalaya himalaica
ACTGGAAATTATACACCTAAAACGGAAATCAGGGCCACACACACCAAGGGGCATTTTCGCATGGAAGGCTAAGGGGCATTTCAACCATTCAACCTTCTTTTATTTCAAGATTCAATGGTCTTTGGATTTAATTAGACTTTGTTATTTTCCATGCATTGTTTTTAGTCCTTTTTACAAAAAACTCTTTACATTCTAGTCCTATAAAACTATGTAATCTCTTTGAGAATAATGATCCAATGTTTATATATCATTTCTTAAAGAAGTTTCTCTTTGTTCCTTTGTGAACTTTTTCGATCTCTTTGGTGGTTAGCCAAGAAATCATTTTTGGTCTTAGGGTGGTTAGCTATCTGATCACCTCCGATCACTAGGTGGTTAGCCTTGTGTTCACGCTAACTCCAAGGTGGTTAACCGAAGAGTTGCATTGATCCTTAGGTGGATAGCTTACTGATCCGGTTTACCGTGTGCAGTCCATAGCTCTCGACGCAGCCATACACTTCCCGCCTTGATTCATACAAGGATCTATCCATATCCGATACCAAACAAGAGTGTGTTCCGTGGGAGATCTTACCAATATCGTATCAAGTGGTATCAGAGCCACGCTCTTGATTAAATCCGGTATTTTCTATCCATTTTCTACCTCTTCATCTTATAAATAATTTCTTTTCTTTTCTATCTTTTGTATTAAACCAGTTTCAAAAAAAAAAAAAAATCATAATAAAAAAAAAAAAAAAAAAATAGGAAGAAGAAATCTGGTTCATCAATTCTTTTCTACCTATCTTGTCTCTTCATATTCATCTAGTGATCTAATTGGTTTTTTGAAGCTACCATCGATTTGTTTCGATTTAGTCCCTTAAGAACCGATGAGAACTTCTAGTGTGTTGTGAGGAAATTTTGAGAGTTGTGAGAAACACCGAGAGAAAACACTTGAGTTTATTTACTAACGTGTTTGTTTATTTTGCAAGGTACCAACTGGTCACATGGACCGACCAAAATATATATGTAAGTCTCTTGAGTTTGGACCGACCGAAATGTAAGCATAAATCATTGCCTCGTTAAAACCTCTACTCGAAAAACCCATTGGGACAAAACCGAGTAATGGAAAAAGAGTACAACGACTTAGCTTGCGGACAACCTCAAGAAGAACTCACAAATGATATTGAGGTAAAGAAGCAAGGTGTAAGTCGGTCTTCTTCCTTGATATGAACAGCTCCAAGTATCTTCCGAACAGCTCCAGCAAGCTTCCGTGCCCTTGAACGCGTAATGGGACCTTAGGGAATGATCAATGCTTCTTCCGGAACTTCGTCCAAGGCTTGCGTACCCATGATCATATCACTAAGGTACCTTTTCCTCTCTATGTTGACAAAGTTATTTCCAATGGAAAGATGGATAAGTTCAAGGAGGTACTTGGTGAGATAACCGAAGAAATGATGTTTGAAGAGGCCGAAGAGGCCAAACCAAACCTAGCTGAACCTAAAGGAGGTCTTTAAGTGTGTCATGACGGGTAAGAAATGTTTAGATAAGCTAAGGAAAAAGCTTCCGAAAGAGAAGAAGGTCTTGACGCGACTTTCTATGCTCGATGATCGAGGGGAATTCTTAGTCCCTTGTTCGCTTCTTCTTGTTTACTTTGAGGACTTCCTTTGTGACACGGGTTCTAGCGTGAACCTTATGTGACTCTCTGTTTCTAACGGACTTGGGATAGAGAACTTTGACGATCCTCCATGTATCTTAAAGTTTGTCAACGCTTCAGAGAGCAAGCCCCAACGATTCCTTCCTAGTTTGTATGTGCGAGTCGGTCATTGCTTGGTTCTTACATAATTCAAAGTTATTGAGATGGTTAGAAGTTCTGACCTGCCATTGATCTTGGGGAGGCGATTCCTTAACTCTGTTGGAGCCATTTTGGCATGTCGAAGCAGCATCTAACCTTCCATCTCGTTTATAAGACGGTCCCTTATACACCCGCCCCATGCACAACTTGTCAGATTTCAATGTATACGAACAAGCAGACATGTGAACGTGTATGATGGTTGAGGAGACCGCCAAGATCCGTGCTACAGATCGCCAATCTACTCATCAGATCGCACCACGTTCATTCCTCTGGGACTTGCAGTGATAAGACCGAAAAGGGCAATTTTGGGATATAAGTATTCGAAGTTCAATGAACTGACTGGGAGACTACGTTTCAGATTAGGCTTCAATGATGTTTTTAAGAAGCCTTACTTCCAAAAATTATTCAATGAGAGTAACGAGACCCCCAAGGAGGTTCAGATGATGATTACAAAATGTCATCGTTGGTAATGGAGGACGTGAAGTGGTTGTAGACTTTGAGATATGTATGACCTTCAGCGACATACAACCTTCACAGACGTTTTGGAATTTTTGGGGGTCATGATGGCTTGGCCAAGGAAGAGGATGTTCCTCGACTATGTTGACAAGGATGTGTATTATCACGCTCCTCCTCTCGGTGCTCCATACTTACAAAACGCGAGCACCTTGTTCAAGTACCTCATTCGCCAAGGAACGAAGAAAGCATCAACTCGATTCTTGAATAAGTGTGGCAAAGTTAAAATCGAGACTCAAAACAAGCACTAAATGGGAGGCAACCCATTGACTTTTCCTTTCTTTACATTTTTTTATTATTTCTCTTTTAAGTTGGATTCTTTCATTTTTGGATTTTTATTGAAAGAAGTGTACTATTCAAAACTTTTATGTCTTGGTTCTTACACTTTTGGCCTTAGAATGCATTTGAATCAGGTGTTAAACGCAGAAGATGTGAATTCAATGAAGGCCAACCGACCGGTGTAGCTGTTGCACCGATCACTTCTGAAGCCCTTGCCAACTGATAGGTTGCACGCATCACCAATCGATTGGAGTCCAGGTACGTTTTCGAAAACTGGTTTAATCCAGTCAATTCATTTGAATTGAACAGGACTAAACTGATCGAATGCCCTAAAATCAATTTCATCTTCTTCTTCCTCCTCCCACCACTTCCACCATTTTTCAAAAACTAAAAGAATTCAAACCTACATATCTCTCTCAATTCAAAACCTTTTTCAACGATATTTTGGTGCTTCCACTATATTTTTCAAGCCCTAGCTGTTCATCCTAGTCTCAAACCCGATATGTTAAGGTAAGTGCTTCAAAATTTCATTTTAGGTCCAATATTTGTCCGAAAACATTTGAGGGTTTAAATTTTTGATTCCTTGCATGTTTAGCTTGATCATTGGGTGAGAAATGATGTCTAGAACGGTATGGAACATATTTGGTGGATAGATTTGGGTAGTTTTTAATTTTTGAATGAGAATTTGAAATTTTTGTATAATCGTGGATAGTGATTTCGAGTTTTTGGGATGTTGTTATGTAAGTTTTACCCCAAATAAATACCGCAAGTGTACAATACACCGTTGTAGTACTTAGGGATCGATCCTTAGGGACCAAAACAATTACATTATGGATTATGATAATTAAAACTTGGCTAGGGAAAACTAATATGATTTTATCTTTTCTAACAATCTAATATAAACAATGATAGATAACTTAGGCAAAGAGAATCCTAAGGAAATCCAAAAAAAGTAACATGCATGCATATGAGAAAGCATTAAAGGACCATTCTCGAACTCAATCATAAATAGTAGCTACCCTAATCTCTTAGTGATAACAACTATGCTAACAATCCTAAAATAAACTCTCGTTTTCTATCAGAATTAGAGCAAGCGTTATGTTTGTGATTGATAGGTTCACAAAGCTCCCTAGCGAGTCTCGTTGTTTAGGAACACTTTGCTCACCTAGGCTACAATCAAAAATTGCATAGCGACTCTCGTTGTTTAGATATATCTAAGGTCGTATCTAGATGTTCAGCATGTCCCAGATAAGCTGTGTTTTACAAAGACCGACCCTTTCATTGTGTTTTTGCTTGAAGAAATGGATGATTTACAACCAGCGAAAAGCCCTTTATCTATAGTACAAGAGAAGGAGAAAAAAATATAAATTTTCCAAAGCGCCAAAATATAAATCCTCCAAACCGCAAAAATGGAATTCTTGCAGAAGCTCTAAAGTAAGATAAATAGAAATTTTCCGAAAATGATTAATTTTGTACGACTTGGGCTTGTTATGGGTTTTAGAATACTCGCTTGGAAGTGCCCATGCATGGGGTTTGAAAAAAAGGCTTTTAGGGTATAAGGTGTGGTACTAGACTAAAGATGAGCTTAGCTATTTGGAGGTCAAAAAGAGTGGTAAAATCAAGGCAACTCCGAATATCTATCTATAGCATGATTTCCAAGCCCCTAGGTGAGATGTACTAAATTCATATTCAATTTTTCATTAGATAAGGTTAAGTTCAAATCATTCAAGTTTCAAAGTAATATAGACTTTCCTGGATATTGTGTATGTTCATGATTGTTCCAAATTTCTGCTCTACTTCTGACATGGTCTCGAATAGGTTGTTGGAATGTAGTCCCAAAGCAAGTCCCTCGAAAAGCTCATAATCTCCTAAAATTACTGAAAATACTTTCACCAAATAACCATACACATCCGTACCCTCCCCAAGACTTACCGTCCCGGTGTAAAAAGTATGAAGGAAGGCGGGTGTAAATTTTCAAAGAAAACAAAATAGCAAAAGAAAAATAAAAAAATGAAAAGGAATATAATACAAAGGATAAGGGGTTCGGAACGAATTCCCAACCGAAAGATGCATAAATGCAACTGATCGATGTAACCTAAGCATCGATATGTTGTTGTCTCAATGGCTCACTCGTCTGAGCCGGAGTTCTGGCCTCACTGGCATCTAGTACGCTCTAATCTGGGGTTTGACTGCTGCTGATTGATACCAGAGAGATTGTGAGTGGAAGGGCTAGTGGCAGAGTTCGAATGTGAACTTGCATAAGAACAAGTTCTCCAATCAATCAGTTTAGGCTTATAAACTTGTTCATGATGCCACATATTGCTACTTCATCCTTTCTCTTTGTACTCCAGAGTGAGAATGGCTTTGACTTTAGAGAAAGGCCTTGATGCCCCTTTACGATGCTCGTATAGTCTAAAGTGTCTCCAAAACATCTCCGCAATACTAAGGTTACATGAGGATCTTTCAGTCACCTTCTTAATTTTTGCCTTGTCTTTTCTTTTGATCTTCTTGTTTGTCTTTACAGAACAATGAGTATCTCCATCCAGGAATTCTTTGATCTTATTATTTTCAGCAATTTCTTCCTTTGTTATGACATTCAAGTTCTTCCCATTTTCCATAGTGAGACGTGAGGCATTTTCAACTACTTCGTGTGTGGGGATCACATTGTAGATCATCCTCTTATTGATATTTGAGAAGGCAATCCTCTTAGGTCATATCCGCAGGGATTTCAGCAACTACTTCTTTGAACCTATCCATCTTTCCATTGGCGATTACCTTATCAATATATCAAGGAAAAGGTATCTTAGGCTTGTACATGCGTGGAGGCTCTTGACTGTTATGAACTTTCTGAACATCTTCTAGATCACCTTCTGAAGTCTAGGAATCAAGCTTGATCGTGTCTTTGCGGATATAAGAATCCAATCAATCGGTGGGGTTGAACCGATCGGTTATTATGGTCCTTGAGAACCGATTGGTGACAAGGATGCACAGATCGGTTGATGAGTCTAAATCTATTTCCGATTCATGTTCATCAGCATTAACTTGCTCCCTAGGGTTTCCTTCTGCCTTTTCTTATTGCAGCCCTGGAGGTACCTTAGCACTAGAAGCAACCTGGGCAATTTGATTCTCCAAAACCCGGACAGGAGTACTCACGGCTTCAATCTTCCCTTTAAGGGAAGTGTACGTCCCACATTGATAATCTCATTTTTTTGTTTGTGACTCTCCATCAGCTGAAACATCATCCTCTCGAGTTTTCTCTCCAAGGAGGGGGGTTGTTGAGTTGAATTGGGGCTTTGGCAGAAAATTATAGCCCCCGAAACTAGCTTGTTTCCTATTGCAGTAGACATCATCATCTATTTCTGCTCCTTTTACCATCCATGACCACACATAGCTCCTTTTTCTGAAGCTTCAGAAAAAGCTCAAGCTTCTCCTTAACCTCGTGGTATTCGTTTATCTCTACACTATGATGTGGAAAATCCTTCAGGTAGCCCCTCAAGCGATCCCAAGTCTTAAAGAATATCCCATTCGTTGTTTGTTGGAATGTAAATATCTTGTTCCCTAGCTAAGTCGTCTTGGACTTTGGATAGAAGTGATTGATGAATTGCTCATGGCACTGCTCCCAAGTGGTGCTATAGAGATCCTCAAAGTCTTGCACATGGTCCATCGGGTTTTCATGAGTAAGACCATTGAAAACCGATGCTTCACCAAAAGAATCATCGAAGGCTCGATGCGTTAGTCTTGTCTTTGAGGCAAACACGGGCGGATGGTGGTTCTACCAGCATAGAACCGATTAGAAGCATTAAACTCCCAAAATATCCTTCGCAGGCTCAACGGAAACATGCAAACCAATCGGTTGATTGTGCTAATCTATCGGTTACTCAAATCCTCCATAACTGATTGGTTGTTGACGTGTACCAATTGGTTCTCTAACATCTTCAAAATTAATCGGTCAGTTTCCAACACCGATTGATTGACAAACATTCTCAGCAACATTTCCATCCTTGTTATCACCTCCAACAGCAACAGGAACCCCATTAATGTTTTCCGTGACTTTGGAGGCCACCTCAAGGCCTGTAAGATAGGGCACCTCTACATAAGACATAAATTGTTCGCCGGTTTCTCATGCAGATCCCAAGATTTGGTGTGTAACGTATCAAATCCAATCATCCCCAGCATCATGTGGACCTTTTACTTTAAGCCCAACTCCTCAAGGATCTGATCTTGAAGAAATCTTGTGGGATGGAGTTGGCAACTCTCCATCCGTTTTCTGCAGGTGATGTCAAAATAAGTCATCTCTATGTGGTCAATGTCCGTAATCCTTGGGTGTGAGGCCCTAGCTTGTCGCGAGCTCTCCCTTCATGTTTTTGGAGCCATATCTGCAAAAGCAAAGAAAAGCATTTAATCCTGTCGAGATTTCAGGGATTTACAGAAAATTTTTAGAAACACAAAACCTTCTATAAAAATTTATGTAAAATTCTAAAATAGTTATAACAGAATATGGAACTCCTATAAATCCCTATATTAATTACAATCAATTAAAATAAAAATTTCAAAATTTAGAAAAATTAAATAATTACAAAATAATTGAAACTAATCACCAAACTCATCAAATTCTACCTCTTAAATAATGAATAAGCCAAGATCAATCATCCTAATCATCATGCAAGCTCAAAAATTCGGAACAACCACACAACATTTTTCAATAATTCCAAAATTTCACTCAAAAATCCATAACTACCAAATTCTAACCACCAAATCGATTATCTAGCAACCTAAACAGCATCCAACATCCAAGCCAACAAGCAAGGGAATCAAAAGAACACGGTTTGAAATCGAAAGATATATGAAATTTTAAAAATTTGAGGTTTTTGGATAAAAATTGGTTGTGGGATCAAGAGGAACAAAAACGAGGGTGAGTTTGTAGGGCATCAAACTGGTTTTTTCCGCCCAATTCGAATGAATACACTGGATTAAAACCAAATTTTGAAAACTTACCTGGCATCAGCCGATCGGTTCTGACGGGGTCTTGATAATCGATCGGTGCAACAGCTTCCTCGATCGGCTGGCCTTCCTTGAATTTCCATCTTCTGAGTTTATCACCTGATTCCAAGGCTTTCCAAGGCCAAAACCATGAGACTCTGGATGTCTACATGGTTGTGGTTGTTTTTTTTTTTTTTTGAAAATGAATAACAAGAAAACTTAGTACCAAATCAATTCAAAGAGAAGCAAGAAAATAAATCCCTAGAGGAAGTTCTAAAAACGAATCCGAAGGCACTCATTATTGGTCCCCGAAAACGGCGCCAAAAATTTGTTGTGATGTAAGTTTTACCTTAAATAAATACCGTAAGTGTACACTACACCGCTGTAGTACTTAGGGATCGATCCACAAGGACCAAAATGATTACACTATGGATTATGATAATTAAAACTTGGCAAGGGAAAACCTAATATGATTTTATCTTATCTAACAATCTTATATGAACAATGATAGATTAGTTAGGCAAAGAGAATCCTAAGGAAATCCAGAAAAAGTAACATGCATGCATATGAGAAAGCATTAAAGGACCATTATCAAACTCAATCATGAAAATCGACCACCCTAATCTCTTAGTGATAACTACTATGCTAACAATCCTAACAGAAACTCTTGTTTTCTATCAGAATTAAAGCAAGAATTATGTTTGAGATTGATAGGTACACAAATATCCCTAGCGACTCTCGGTTTTTAGGAACACATTGCTCACCTGGGCTAAAATCAAACATTCCATTGCAACTCTCGTTGTCTACAAATATCTAAGATTGTATATAAATATTCAGCCTGTCCTAGATAAATATTTATGTCAACCTAAGTAAAGAATCTAAACATCAATCTCAATATAAAAATGCATAGAAACCAATCTAAAACATCCTAACAGAAACCCTTAAAACCTAACAGAGAAGAATATCTAGCAAAGTAGAGATAGAACAACACAAAGATGAAGAACTCATAATTATATTGCTAAATCAACTCCAAACTATAAATAAAACTCTAACTATTTAAAATGATCCTTCCATAGTGTTTTTGCTTGAAGAACTGGATGATTTACAACCAAGGACAAGCCCTCTATTTATAGTACAAGATAAGGACAGAAAAATGTAAATTTTCCAAAGCACCAAAATGGAAATCTTCCAAAACATCAAAATGGAAATCTTCCAGAAGTCCTAAAGTGAGAAAAATAGAAGTTTTCCTAAAGGGATTAGTTCTGGACGACTTGAGCTCGTTATAGGCTTTAGAATACTCGTCTTGAACTGCTGCCAACCGATCCGTGCTGGTGCATAACCGATCGGTTTTCTTAAGCTTCATAACTGGTCGGTTACAGGGAGAGCACCGGTCGGTTGAATGGTCATAACTTTTGATCGCACTGTTAGATTTCCTTTAAACCACTTGCAAATGAAAGCTAACATCCTCTTCTATCTTGTGTCGAAATCTGGAAAATATCAAACGGTGAGAAATCTTTCATCAGAGGCCAAACTTCTGAGACTTATGCACGATCATGCATCTCCATATACCCAAAACGATCCAAAACCTCTCCATTTACTCCAAAGCTTCTCATAACCTGTCAAGACTGAAGAAAACACTAAAAGACACGAAAAACACTCTTTAACTGAAGAAAAGACTCAAAATGTATATCAAAACAATAAATAAAACCTGGTAAAAACTAGGGTTAACATGGGCTTGCATGATGCTTAGGGTAAATTATCCATAATTTTAGAGGAAGAATTTGATGAGTTTAGTGATTATTTTCAATTAATTTGAATTAATTTTGAATTAATTTTGAATTTATAACATAATTTTGCTTAAATTTTTTATATTTTATTTTTGAATTGGAATTGATTTTGATCTATTTAAGCAGTTTTTGGAGATAGATATTCTGTTTTGATTATTTTGGGAATTTACAGAAATATTTTCGGATACTTTTCTGTTTTTGAAATTTTTCTGTCTAGATTCATGAAATCTTGATGAGAGTCATGTTTTTCTTTACTTTTACAGACATGGCTCCACGTACACGAGGCGAGAGCTTGTAATCCGCTAGCTAGGGCCTCAGCCCCAAGAAGTATGCATACTCATCCGAGAGAGAGAGAGGCGAGCATGAAATTGCCTTCATGGCACGGAATTTGACTTGCCCACTCCATCCCATGAGATTCCTTGAAGACAGGATCTAATAGGAGTTGGACCTTAAGGAAGAGGTCTATAGGATGCTTCAGACTATAGGGTTTGGTACCTTTCATATTAAATAATTAGAGTTTTCTAGCTTCAATGGAGGTACATTACCCTACTGGCCTGAGGTGGCCTCCAAGGGATGGATCAGCTTTTTCATTGGGAAGCGTCATTTGTTAAGTCCTATTTTTACTAATTTTTGGAGTCCTTTTAACGACTAATCTTGTGTATTTTTACCATGAACAACTTAGTTTGTGAGTTTTTTTGTGTTTTCAAATGTTTAGACGAAAAAGGAAGATTTAGAGCTAAAATGGGCTTCAAATGTGTCAAGAGGAAGAAAGACTCAGAGGCGCAAAACGATCGGTTGTGAAGACCAAAGGAACCGATCGGTTACATTAATGTACCAATCGGTTGGGCATTATGGAAAACATCCATTTTGGTGATGTTGGAAGATTTTAATTTCTCTCTTTTTCCATTTTTCTCTTCCTCCCTTGTATTATAAAAGGAGGGCTGGACACCTCCTCTAAAATCATTCAGCCTGAGAGCAATCCATAGTGTAGTCTTTTTTATTGCTATAGTCCAAACTGTAGTCTTTTTGGTTTTTGTGGATTCAATCCCTAAATACTACAGCGTTGTTATCGTACACTTGCGGTATAATTTAGGGTAAAACTTACACTCAACAAGTTTTTGACCCCGTTGCCAGAGACCGTTAACAAATGCCTTTAGATTTGTAGTTAAAATTTTGTCTAGGATTTTATTTTCTTGTTTTCTTCTTGAATTTAACCCTCCCTTGAATTTTCTTGTTTTCTTCTGGATGATTTACAACCAAGGACAAGCCCTCTATTTATAGTACAAGATAAGGAGAGAAAAATGTAAATTTTCCAAAGCACCAAAATGGAAATCTTCCAAAACGTCAAAATGGAAATCTTCCAGAAGTCCTAAAGTGAGAAAAATAGAAGTTTTCCTAAAGGGATTAGTTCTGGACGACTTGAGCTCGTTATAGGCTTTAGAATACCTGTCTTGAACTGCCGCCAACCGATCTGTGCTGGTGCATAACCGATCGGTTTTCTTAAGCTTCATAACTAGTCGGTTTCAGGGAGAGCACCGGTCGGTTGAATGGCCATAACTTTTGATCGCACTGTTAGATTTCCTTTAAACGTACCACTTGCAAATGAAAGCTAACATCCTCTTCTATCTTGTGTCGAAATCTGGAAAAGATCAAACGGTGAGAAATCTTTCATCAGAGGCCAAACTTCTGAGACTTCTGCACGATCATGCATCTCCATATACCCGAAACAATCCAAAACCTCTCCATTTACTCCAAAGCTTCTCATAACCTGTCAAGACTAAAGAAAACACTAAAAGACACGAAAACACTCTTTAACTGAAGAAAAGACTCAAAATGTATATCAAAACAATAAATAAAACCTGGAAAAAATTGGGATTAACATGGGCTTGCATGATGCGTAGGGTGAATTATCCATAATTTTAGAGGAAGAATTTGATGAGTTTAGTGATTATTTTCAATTAATTTGAATTTATTTTGAATTTATTTTGAATTTATAACATAATTTTGCTTAACTAGACCCTTATTTGAAGTGAATTTCAAAACTAGACCCCTCTTCCTTTTCTTTTCAAAATGCAAATGCTTAAAATACCCCTCATCGCTTCTTTTTCACAAAAATACCTAGCGCAGACTTCTCCTGTGAAGTCTGGTAGCTGGTTTTGAAAAACAATAACCAAAGATTCTCACGTAATAACGAAATGCCATCGTCTTCAATAGTTCCCAAACCAACTTACCAAACAAAATTGAGCTCTCAATGTTCAAACAACCGAATTAAGTGATGTTAATGCTTTAAAACTGAGTTAAGAGCTCCATTTTTGTCGATCTCCTCTCTCATTTCAACCATTTAACCTCTATAATATCGTTTTCAATATTTACCATCCATATATCTTGCGATTTACTAAGATTCGAGCATAATAACGCTTGGGTTGCTTGGGTATTGTTGGCGTGATCAGTTTTTGGCCGTTTAAGAAGCTAAACACAAGCTCAAACCGAATCTTGGTAATTTTTGCTTCATTTCTCCGATTTTCTAGAAGGCAGACTTCATGGGTGAAGTCTCAATAGTCAACTTGGGGTTAGTTTTGCAATTGACTTTTTGGGTCTCAGACTTCACGATTGAACCACAATGAAGTCTGAAGTTCTCCTTTGAAAACAAAAAACAGTGTTTAGACTTCACCCTTGAAGTCTGGTTCAAGGGGTCTAGTTTTGCAATTGACCGTTAAGTCTGACTTTGTACAAAGACTTCTTCTGTGAAGTCTGAAAAAAAGGCGGTTAGTTTTGCAATTGACCGGAACGAAGACTTTTTATCGAGACTTCATCTGAGAAATCTGCGTGAAAAAGGGGGTAGTTTTGCATTTGACCAAAATTCGAAACATTGACTATTGGTAAGCTTCTCGTATGAAGTCTACAACCATCGGTAATTCTGGAATTTAAAAATAAATTTTTTTGGTCAATTGCAAAAGTAACCCTTTTTCTAAATAGACGTCTCAGTGAAGTCTCATGTAAAAGTCAAACTCTGGTCAATTGCAAAACTATACCCAACTTTATGGGTAGACTTCGCCGAAGAAGTCTCTGAAGGTAAAAAAGACTTCATCGAGGAAGTCTAATTACGTAATAGACTTCCTAAATGAAGTCTATTACCAAAAAGACTTCCTAGATGAAGTCTACTAAAAAAAGTCAAAATTGTGGTCAATTGCAAAACTAGACCCCAAACTGGTATAGACTTCTCTGACAAAGTCTCTCTTGTGTAGCAACTTCGCATGTGAAGTCTTCTCAAAAAGTCAAAATCTGGTCAATTGCAAAATTAGACCGTGCTTCAGACTTCACGGGCGAAAGTCTGCTTCCGATAGCAAAGCAGACTTCATCGAAGAAGTCTACTAAGAGACTTCGCCTGTGAAGTCTCTAATGATAATTTTAGTAAAATATGCAATTTTAGCCTATTTGTAATTAGTTTTTTTTTCTTGTCCTAACATGTGTGTTAGGTATGGCTTTTGATGTTTTAGAAATTTGACTATTTTAATCGCATAATTATTTTTTTATATTTTTCTGAACTTATTAGGTGTTTAGGTTAATATTTAGACTTCACGGGCAAAGTCTGCTTCAGATAGCAGAGCAGACTTCATCAAAGAAGTCTACTAAGAGACTTCGCCTGTGAAATCTCTAATGATAATTTCAGTAAAAATCCAATTTTAGCCTATTTGTAATTAGTTTTTTTTTCCTTGTCCTGACATGTTTGTTACGTATGGCTTTTGATGTTTTAAAATTTTGAACTATTTTAATCGCATAATTATTTTTATATATTTTTTCTGAACTTATTGGGTGTTTAGTTATAAATTTAGACTTCACAGATGATGTCTGCGCGTAGACTTCGTTCGAGAAGTCTCTTGCACTTTCTTTTTAAAAAAATGGATTTGTATCATATATAATATGCATTTTTTGAGATTTTAAATTTTTTACATGTGTATTAGTTATTGTTGTTGTTTATGTATGAATTTCACATCTCAATGTCTTATATTCTATCTTAAATCGATTTTACGAATTTCTGATAATTATTTTCAACAGACTTCATTTGAAGTCTACCTTTGTGTTGTTTCAAATGTTTTTCAGAAAATGGTTCATGTACCTGCTGTCTTTGGAGAATGGGTGATGAGAGACTGTAAGTGGCATTTTGAGGTGGATCTATCCAAAGGAGGGAGAATGTTTTTCTTGAGTGATTCTTGTACACACCGTGAACTCATTGAGAATGGCACTAGCAGACTATGAGCTGGACAAGAACGACTTCGTCGAGTTAACTTACTCGTTGGGAATTCAATGTTGCAACTACGGACACGGATTGTCCTACACCACCTAGGCATGTCTCAAATGATAGACAAGTGCGGTCCTTGGTTGAGTTATGTAAAATGCATGCTGTACGCCTTTGCGTCTCGAGTCGTTTTGATATGGCTAGTGGCAATGAGGTTGCTGGTGAAAGTGTTGACGAGACCTTCAGGATGTAGAAGAGTTTGAAGACGAAGATATAGATATATCTGATGGTGGTGAGGTTAACGTCAACGACGATGGTGATGAGAATGATGATTGATGCGAAAGAATCTCATGCTGGTGAGGTAAAAAGAGAATACCTTGAGGATTATACTGTGTATGGGAAAGTTGAGGATGAGGATGGTAGTGAAAATGATGATGAGGATAATACGTGTCTTGTTGCGGAAGGTGGCTTTGTTGGTGAAGGCCAAAGATCCAACATGACATGGTCAGACAGTATCTATACGACTGCGAGTTTTCCTACAAAGGATGCGCTTGTATCCGAGCTGCGGTTGACGGCTAAAATGTCGAAATTCACGTTCAAAGTGCATAAGTCTACACAAAAGTTGTTCGTAGCCATCTGCGGTGTGAAAGGATGCAATTGGGATTAGAGCAGCTGTGAAAAATGAACCAAAAAGGTTTTGGGTTACTTTGTACAAAAAAGATCATACTTGCAACGTGGCAGACCGAATTTCTCTGCGCAAACGGTCATGCTCCGAGATATATTGCTAAAACTGTTTTTATGAATTGAATAGGGAACAATCGATGGAGTAACGCCGAAGATGATTAGATCTGCAATGAAGAATAAATATGGTATGCAGATGAATTATACCACTTCCTATAGAGCTTTAATATTTGCACAACACTTGGTGAGGAGAACAGCGGAAGAAGGATATGAGCAGTGCCGTCTTATCTCTATCGCATCGGGCTAGCCAATCCCGGAATGTCACTGATCTTGTAGTTTGAGATCNTTTTGGATGATTTAATTAGATATTTTAAATTTTTATTTTTGTTTTTCTCGTTAATTTTTTAAATTATAATCTCGCGTGTATATGTGGTGTCTAATCTAATAATATATATAGAAAATTTTAACCACAATGTTGTCACCTGTCATATTGACACGCCAGCATGGAGATCAGAATCATGGAGCGTTTTTGGATCTAGGTTCGGGGTAGGATTGAAGTTTGCCATTAGATCATTGAGAATTATATGACGTGGTAGGGCTGTCACGTGACGAGTATTTTATCAGTTACTAGATCCGACCTGTTTGAATACTAGGCTGTCGGTAATATGTCGGTTTTATCCAATGGGAAACCGATAATTTTCATTACCGACGACATAAAACTGACGGTTAATGTTTTTTTGTAGTGTTCACTCTATTTATATATATATATATATATATATATATATATATATTCACCAACACAACCAATGAATTGCGAATTGGTGTTGATATGGATTTATAGAGATCGATAACTTTTTCGTTTCCTTCGTTATTTCGTTTGTAGTTTTGAAATTTCAAATGGTTATAATTTTAACAGATACATTTTCTATACAGATTACTGATGGATAAGTCTAACGTACATATTCTATCGGTAAATTGTCGATAAGTTGTAAAAAAATAC
>SMJT01000181.1:93016-129268 GCA_004349715.1 Crucihimalaya himalaica
GGTTGGAGTTACCTGAGATTATGCAGGCATTTCACAAGGTCTTCCATGTGTCGATGCTGAAGAAGTGCTTGCATAAGGATGATGTGGTGTTGGCTAAGATTCCGTCAGATCTTCAGCCTAACATGACCGTTGAGGCGAGGCCAGTGAGGGTTCTCGAGAGAAAGGTCAAGCAGGATCGTCGGAAGAAGGTTCCGATGATCAGAGTCTTGTGGGACTGTGACGGTATTGAGGAGGAGACTTGGGAACCAGAGGCGAGGATGAAAGCTAAGTTCAGGAAGTGGTTTGAGAAGCAAGCCGAGGTTTGAGCTTTCATCGATGGTTCCAGTTTCGTGTTGAAGTATTGATTCGTACTCGTTTCATTATGTATTTCGTTTTGTGGTTGTAACGATTAATACATTTTGAAGTTTAATAAGATGAGTAGTTCTTATTAAATTGGTGACTTGTGTGGTAGTATGACATTGTGTTGTTGTACGAGAACCATGGGAGGTAGTCTCGGTCTGAGATGCTTATAGACGTATATACTTTACTGCTCTGGGTACTTTGGTCCTGAACTACTCGTACTTTTTTTGCCACAATCTTACGGGATAGAGAGTTCCCGAGGGTGGGGTGGTGAGTTGGCCATAACTCGCAGGATAGTGTTCCCGAGAGTGGAGTGCCGTATTTGGCCATAACTTGCGGGATAGTGTTCCCGAGAGTGGAGTGTCGTATCTTGTCACAAAGCTCGTGGGATAGTGTTCCCGAGAGTGGAGTGTCGTATTTGGCCATAACTCGCGTGATAGTGTTCCCGAGAGTGGAGTGCCGTATCTTGTCACAAAGCTCGAGGGATAGTGTTCCTGAGAGTGGTGGCGTGTGCACGAGTTGAGAGCAATGAGTCTATGACGTGGGTATAAGCATAGGGATCGGATGTAGACCTCGGAGGTCGATAATGTTCGACCTCGGGTTTTAGATGGGGACTGACTGGGTAGGTTGTCTCATCTTGACCGTGTGGACCAAGAGTTATGCGGGTTGATAGTGTTCGACCTTAGCATGTATCGGTTTGTTGTGGCTGTGTTGGTCAAGAGTTGACCGAATCGTTGTGACGATTGTGAATTAAGTCCTAGTGGGAGGACTGTGCGGCGAGATTCGAGGACGAATCTATGTTAGTGGGGGAGAATTGTAACACCCGTGTGTTGGAAGCTCGGGCTATGACGAGCTCGGGAGTTTGTGTCGAGCACGTCGGGGTGTGCGACAACTTGGTCTATGAGGAGCTCGGGAGCTCGGTTTGTGACGAGCTCAGTGTGTTGTCGAGCTCGGAAGCTCGGTGTGCGGCAGCTCGGGTGTGTTGGCGGAGCTCGGGGATGTCGTGAAGTCGGGTTCCGACGTGAGGTCGAGTTCGGACCCGAACTGAGTTGTTTGGTCAGTGCGGGTAACCGCGGGGATGCCATAGCATGTTGGCCGATTTCGGATGCCGAGTAGGTTGGGTCAACCCGTGTTGGATGGCGACGTGAACTCGTGCTGGGATGCCGACCTCGTGGTAAACGTGGGTTGGTGGGAGTAGGTGAGTAAGTGGGTTTTCGGTGCGAATCCTGATCACTTATAAAACTCGATCTTCTTCTTTTTTGAGCTCCATTTTGTGCCTGTGGGAGAAAGAAAAGAGAGATTTTTGAGAGGAGAGAGTTCTTACCTTGGGGGGTGGAGAAGGAAGAAAATCTGTGAAGGTAACCTAGTTCCAGCAGAGAGGGTCTGGGAGGAAAGAGCTATTTCGACGATCAAATTTCGCTAACGAAAGGCGTACTGAATTTTTGGTGGAGTTGTAGTTAACCTATTAATCCTAGTTCTTAGCCGTTTGCGAAATTGGATTTGGGTTTGTAGTCTGAAAGTTATCACGCATTGTAGAGGTGTTCTGTTTCCGTCGAGAAGCAGAAACCAGCGGAGGCTCGGGTTAGATCGCCGCGCGTCTGTTGGTTGGACCTCACGAAATTTGTGGCTGATAGTTTCAGGACTCATAGGGGTTTAACTCCACCGATTGGTTTTGAAAGCTGGACGGTTAGATCGAAAGTTATTGGTTCGATCTTTCGGCGCGTCGTTTCTGGGTTTTGCTCTGTTATTTGCCCAGTTTTGGTAACTTGGGTGTTTGGTGTTTTTGCGTTGGCTGTAGGTTGTTCTACCTGCTTTTGAGTTCGTGTGTAAGGTCCTCCTGAGTGTGTGTGTGGATGATAGCTTGGCCGAATTCACCGTGTGTTATTGAGGTGAGTTGCGGACCATGGGCTTATCTAAGCTATGGTGATGGTTTTGGTGTTTTGTGTGTTGTTGTTGATTGTGTAGAAGCAAATGGGAAGTCCTACTCGATTATGTGTGGTGTTATGTCAATGAACTTGGTGGTCATTTGTGTTTAGTCATTTGCATTGGTGTTGATTTTATATCATTATGCTGTGTGTATAGCTCGTAGATGGAGGATCGCTCTCACTAAGTATTTGTGATAATACTTACGCATCTCATTGTGTGTGTTGATGCAGGTAAGGATAAATTGTGATTTCTGGAATCATGGCGAGGAGAGGAGGATGATCTAATTCTCGCGTTTGTGTGCATGTTGTATTCGGTTTTTAGTAGTACGTTTTAAATCTCGGTTTGGGTAATATTATTTATGGGAATAATATTACTGTAAGTGTTACGGTTTAATGTGTGGTTGGGTAATAATATCTTATGGGGATAATATTACTATGTTAAATTCGGTTTCGGCTTAAGTTCGGATTGTTGTGTTTTTGTGCGAATATTATTTCTATGGGAATAATATTTGCTTGTTTTAAAAAAAATATTACTGTGTTAAATTCGGTTTCGGCTTAAGTTCGGATTGTTGTGTTTTGTGTGCGAATATTATTTATGGGAATAATATTTGCTTGTTTTAAAAAAAAAAAAAATAGATAAGCCGAACGGGGTCGTCTCAAATCAGCTTCTGTTATTAGTATACATCTTGCAACTATGAAAAAAGATACGTGTACACCTTTTCTTGACGTCAACAGATAAGTTTTTTTTTTCTTTTGACAGCGAACAGATACGTATACATATGCGAGATGGTGAGTGTATTATATATATTTTCCCAGAGATGATATGATCTGTGTAAACTATATTATGTGTGCATTGATACATACATATATCTATATAGATTATGAGCGCCAGTTCATGTTAGGAAGCTGAAACGCCTGTCTTAAAACCCCATGATCAGCTAGAGACGACGTCGTATCCATAACTCCATTTGCATGAAACCCCGAACTCTGAGGAATCTCACTAAGCATTGAAACAAAAGATACATTATAGTTGTCATTGTTGAGATCACCTGAATGATGAAACCTCTTGCTTGATAAGAAAGACCCGAATGAAGATGATCCCGAGGCCTCGTGACCCATCCGGTACTGACCACACAAGGAACGTTTGTCTGAAGAGACGACCATACCGTCGAAAAAGTGTTCTTCGTTATTGTTGTTATTGTTAATGTTGTTGTCATTGTTGTCTAGAACTGATGTGGTTTTATAATATGTTTTGATACAACTTTAAAATTATTTGGACTTTTTTAAGTCACAAAATCTCCGAACTGGATTTGTCCGAATGTCTAATTGTGTGTGAAATATTTTATAGGTTTTTATTAAAAATTAAAAAAATATATATACATATATATATATATATATTAGTAAAATTTATTTTCGTAAATATGCTAATATATAAGTTATATAATGGAATATATAAAAACCATTTTAATAAAATTATAGGAAAAAGTTAGAATTGTGTTGAATGGATGTACACAATAAGGAGAAGGGTTGTAAGGCCATAAAATGTTTTTTATTTTATTTTTTAATTTTAAAACTAATTGTTTTTAGTAATTTAGGAAACAATAAATTTCGAATTGAAAAATTTAATGTATTTGATACATAAAGAATCTTTCGACGTACATACTCTCAAATAGTTGGAACATCGAAAATATTAATTTTGGCAAATATATTTAACATTAAGATTTGATTTTTGGATTTTAGAATAATAAATATATAAATAGTAGAGTGAAAAGTGTTCGACAATTAATAGTATAATTATAAAAAATGATTGAGAAAATTATAGGCTTGCCATATAAATACCTCATTATATAGATGATACCTCATTTTTGTTTCGCAAGTATTGTTCAAAAATATATTAACGTGCCATGTCTTTTATTTTCTCATAGGAAATTTGCTAGCTATATATAGTTTCATTTTTATTATCTTATTAGATGTTGCTCTTGTGAATCCGAGTTTAATTGTATAATGTTATGCTTGAAAATGATGATTAAAAATGTACGAAAGTTTGTTAAATATTTTATTAAAAGCTAAACTTTTTTTTCTTTTTTTGAGAAAGGATTAACAAACGGAAATTTACATCCGCACATTCCACATACTATATATGTATATACTACCTAAGGTTTATATACTTAAGGTTTATCTTGTGCAGTTATGGTATTGTGGGGCTAACCAATTCTCGTAACTTTCACAGGTTTAATAAGACAATAAAAGTTGCATTACTTTTTTGCCATTTCGTGATTAAAACCCACCAAAGAGAAAGTGCTTCATCCGCTCCATAAAACTCATGCCAATATATTCAAAGAGATTCATTAGATTAAATACTTAGACTAATTTGACCTAAGATTTTGCTGTTATGTGATAATGGATCATAAAAGAAACATACGGGGCGTGTTCGGCTGGCAGTAGCTGGCGACTGCAACTGCGACTTCGACTTAGAAATTGCAGGTCGTTGTTCATTTATCAATCGCGCGACTGGTTGCTGCGACCGGTCGCTGGATCCTGCGACTGCCAAAATAATTTTATTTTATGTTTTTGTTATATTTTCATTGATAAATTTAAGACTTTATTTCTCATATTGGGCTTAAAAATTTGTTATAAAAATTTTAATATTTATTTTTTATATATGTAATAGTAGTAAATGATAAAAAAAAATATTGAAAACTAATTATAAATCAAATTTCTTCATTTAAAAGAAAGGTTTAAAAATTACTGCCAAAATAATTTTATTATATGTTTTTGTTATATTTTTATTGATAAATTTAGGACTTTATTTATCATATTTGACTTAAAAATTTGTTATAAAAATTTTAATATTGATTTTTTATATATGTAATAGTAGTAAATGATAAAAAAATATTGAAAACTAATTATAAATCAAATTTCTTCATTTAAAAGAAGGGTTTAAAAATTACTGCCAAAATAATTCTATTTTATGTTTTTGTTATAATTTTATTGATAAATTTAGGACTTTATTTATCATATTTGGCTTAAAAATTTGTTATAAAAATTTTAATATTTATTTTTTATATATGTAATAGTAGTAAATGATAAAAACAAATATTGAAACTAATTATAAATCAAATTTCTTCGTTTAAAAGAAAGGTTTAAGCCAAATATGATAAATAAAGTCTTAAATTTATCAATGAAAATATAACAAAAACATAGAATAAAATTATTTAGGCAGTCGCTGTGTTGTTCGTTTGGCAGTCGCAAGATCCAGCGACCGATCGCGCGACCAGTCGCTGAAAAAAACAGCGACTCGAATTTTCAGTCGCTGGTCGCTGCGACCAGTCGCGGGATCCTGCGACTGCCAAACGAACATCGCTTAGTCGTGGTCGCTGGTCGCAGTCGCCAGCAACTGCCAAACGAACACCACCATAATTGTTAATTACTACGTTGAAAACATCATATAATTTGAAATAAAGTATATATTTTTTTATGAAAACATCATCTATTATGAAATGGAGGGAGTGCGATACTAGTAAAAACTTTATTATTTAATTTAAGAGTACATGAAATTTTCTTATTACTGAACATGTATATTAAACCTATTTCGTGTAGTTGTAGATTTTTATGATAATTTTTTGATAGAATACCTAAACAAGAAAATTTAGGTTTAACACTTACAAATCATAAGGTCCCAATCAACTTATTACCTGCTTCCCATTAATTGTGTGAGGCTGTATTATTATTCAACTACCATGGCTCTTTTCTAGCTTCATTTGGGCTTTAAGTTATGTTAAGTTTGTTATATAAGTACATATTAATTACGCTGTATTTGTTTTTGTTCCTGTTTGTAAAAAACCTTTAAATAATATTTTTTTAAAAATAGATAGAAAATACAACAGTATCAGATCGAAAAAATACTTCAAAAAAGTTTTGATGAAATAATTCGACCTAGTGATCAAACTAAACCACTTAGAGTTGCACTACGGGCTTCTCATCAAAAAAAAAGAAAAAGAAAAAAAAAAACTTAAAACCATTAGTTTCCACATAGGATAAAACTTTTTCATAAAGAGAAAAAATAGTTAGTTATAGGATAGTATTATCCAATATCCATCAAATTTATTTATTTTCATAGAAAAAATGGGAAAATCCATTAAAAACATTCAAGATGGCAGCCACTCCCACTTTAAACTTCGACGTTTTTTTTACTCTCACAATAATCATCTAATGTAGCAAGTTTGGTGAATTAAACCCCAAAGTGACTCTTGTGTTCGCGGACCCACAAAATTGACGGAAAAGTTAACGGAACAGTAACTTCCGTTAATAAATAATTATTTTATTATTCAAAAATTCAAAAATTCAAAAATATTTAAAAAACCGGAAAAATACAAAAAATTATAAAAAACATTTTAATAAATTAGTATTAAAATTATATTTTCTAGAAAATCTAAAAACTTCCGAAAGTCTATAATATTTCAAAAATAATTGAAAAATCCAAAAATTCTAAATTTTAAAACTTAAAATATCACGATTAAAAGAAACACGCAAACCCATTGTACTTTTTAATTGTGACCGTTAATCTAACATGAAAACCTTATCTAACCGTCTATTCTTTTAAGTTTTAATGACCAATTGCGGGTCACTGAGAAAAGGGGTAAAACAAATATAACTTTTAAATTTGTAATCTTAACCGTTAATATGAAAATATTACTTATTTGAACGGTTAATCATGATCAATTAACATATGTTTTGTTGAATGAATTATCATTATGCAGAGGAAATTCACACATATACATGACTATTGTAAGAAACTAGATGAAAAATCATCCATGATATATATATAAATTTATACATATAAGGATATATATAATGTGTTTTTAGTTTTGATATTTATATAAGGTTATATATATATATATATATATATATATATATATATATATATATATATATATATATATATATATATATATATATATATATATATATATATATATATATATATATATATATATATATATATATATATATATATATATATATATATATATATATATATATATATATATATATATATATATATATATATATATATATATATATATATATATATATATATATATATATATATATATATATATATATATATATATATATATATATATATATATATATATATATATATATATATATATATATATATATATATATATATATATATATATATATATATATATATATATATATATATATATATATATATATATATATATATATATATATATATATATATATATATATATATATATATATATATATATATATATATATATATATATGTGTGTGTGTGTGTGTGTGTGTTTGTGTAAAATTACCAATAAACCCCTACGGCTCAAATAGTTAAACCGTGATTGTTTTGTCTCAAAGGTGAGGGGTTTAAATCCCAGATTTGCGTTTTTATTTAAAAACATGAAACGGCGTCGTTTGTAGTTTAACATAAGCTGTTAACATTGATTTACCCCATTAATTTGGTATGTTGCTTGACTTAACGATGTGCCTCATATGACTCAGTCAACTCAAAGTTTATGATTAAAAGAAAACTCAACTAAAAGCTTATGCTTGATTTTAAAAATGCGATAGTTAATGCCTTAAATGGCCGAAATGGATAAGATCATGATATATATAGCAGGCAATGAGGCGAAGAAAGTGGCTTGCAGTTTTATTTAGAACTATACTAGGTCCCGCGTATTATAGTCTAATATTTTAAAATTTATAAGAAAAAACTAAATTAGAAAATTTGAAAAATATAGTTAAATCACCTGTAAAAAACAAATCTTATATATTAAAAGAAAATTACAGAATGCTCACATTCATCCTCAGAATGGTTGATTACAAGTCTACCCTTAATGAAATAAAGTTGAGATAAAGAAAATTACAGAGTGCTCACATTCCTTGGTTGAGATAGAGTTAATTATGTCATATATATTTTGCTTTTTAAAATATTTTAACTTTATTGTACGATAATTATATAAGAATTATGAAATTTTTTAAAGAAAATGAAAATTTATATTTCCACCAAAAACAAAATACGAAAATTATAATACTATGATATAATGTTTTTAAAAATTCATCTGATATATATATATATATATATATATATTTATTTATTTGATATAATTAGAGGTGTCATAATGGGTTAAAGTTAACGGGTCGATCCAACCCAATCCGACTCATTAACCCTAATGGGTTGAAAATAATGGGTCAAATGGGTTAATGAGTCAAATTGATTAATGGGTTAAAGAGGTTGGGTTGAAATGAGTTGAGTTAAAATGGGTTAATGGGTCAAATTGGTTTATCCATTACCCAATAATTATTCTATAAACATTTTACCACAACATTCAAAGATATAAAGTATGAATTCACATTTTTGGCGGAAAAATAACGGAATAAAGTTTTTAACGAAAAAATTGTGGAATCGAGTTTCTGGCGAATTGTGAAACTATATTTTTGGAGAGAAAATTATGAAACTCGTATTATTTTGGCGGAAAATTTACGGAATCACGTTTTTGCAGGAAAATTGTGAATCCGCATTTTTTACAGGAAAATTATGGAATTTCGTTTTTGGTGGGAAAAATGCGGAATCACCTTTTTTAACGGAAAAATTATGGAATCTTGGTTTTGGCGAGAAAATTGCGGACCCGTATTTTTTGCGGGAAAATTATGGAGTCATATTTTTGGCGGGAAAGTAACTAAATCACGTTTTGGCGGGAAAACAATAATTTTTAGTGGGAAAATTACGGAATCACGTTTTTGGCGGGAAACTTATGAAATCATGTTATTTTAGAGATAATTGTGCAATCTTATTTTTGCCGAGAAAATTTTGGTATTATGATTATAAATATGGTATAGTGATGATGATAGTTTGAAATTTAACACATTAAATTTAATGGATTATTGGGTAATCCATTTGACTAATTAACCCATTAAATTTAATAGGTAATGGTTTGACCCAACCCATTTGCTTAATAGGTTGGGTTGACCCATTACCCATTTAACAAACAATCTTTTGGGTAATGGGTTGGATTGGGTTGGATTATCCATTTTGACACCTCTAGATATAATGAACAGATAAAATATATTAAAAATTTTAAAAATATTAACTATTGTGTGTAATGTATAGTTGTCATTATTTATAGTAGATTTAAAAATGTCAATATAATAACATGTAAAAATATTAAATAAGAATTATACCATATATAAAAAATCTTAAACATCATTTGTTATACTGAAACTAAACATAACACACAAAAATTTGAATTAATAAATAATTTTTAAGATTTCTTAATCTATCAATTACGGATGAATAGTCAGCAATAAAAAAAATTTGAAAACGTGAGATATCACGTTTACTACTCTCAAAAACAAAAATATCATCATCGCTTAATATTTTTTTCCCGCACATGGTGCGGGGTAGCTCCCTAGTATACAATAAAATATAATACTAATCTAGTGACACATGTTAGCCTCTCTCAAATATATAGTGTTCCCATATCGTCTTTTCTAGATTAAGTCCCACATATACGCGGCACTATAATCTAATATTTTAACATTTATGAAAAAAAAACCAAAATACAAAATTTTAAAAATTAAATTAAATCATCTATAAAAATAAATATATTATAAAATATAGAAAATCCCTATCTACAATTATTCATTAATAGAAAAGCCTACAAAGTTACAATATTTATTTATTTTGATTATATATGGTTTGATTTATTTCTATTTGAATAAGATTTATTTATTTTTAATCATATTTGGCTTTACTCTTTCTTTTTCAAATCAACATAAAAATAAATTAGTATTGTTATCTTGATTTGTTTTGCTCATTTACTTTTGGATGATAGTCATTTTATGAAAAGTATAAGCAAAACCAATGGAAATTAGAGAAAAAATAATAATCATAAAAATAGATAAATAAATTTTTATACGAAAACTTCATAATAATAAATTAAAATAATGTTTTTAAAAATTAAAAGGAATAAATGTTTTACCAATAGAATGAAGTTGAAGTTAGGATGGTGTTTTTGAAGAAAAGTATTTTGTTTGTTTAGAAATTATGAGACTACTTATTTTTTTATATAGAGTTCAATTTTACAAATATTTTTCTTTTAGGATTATAAATTTTCTTAATTATAGATGTTTATTCTCTTAAGAATTAGTAATTTGTATAATTTCCTTATATAATTTCTATTTTCTTAATAATGGTAGTTAATTATCTTTTTGTATAGTTTTCTTATAGTATTTTTTGAATTTTTTTCAACTTTGACTTGTGTCAAAATCTTGAATCGAAAGATATGACACGTGTAGCGATCTTGTGTGTTACTAACTTTGAAAACTATACTTTATATAATAAGATCCATTTTCTAAACAATTGTAGTATAATTATTTTTTTTCTTTTTCAAATCGACACTAAAAATAAATTAGTGTTGTTATTTTGAATTTCTTTGTTCATTATCTTTTGGATTATAGCCAATTTTGAAAAATAGAAAACCAACCGAAACTAGAGGAAAAATTAATAATTATAAAAATATATAAATAATTTTTTTTATGACAACGTCATACAGTGGCGGAGCAAGAATACTTTTTTGTATGGGGCACATATTAAAACAACAAAGATATTAAGAATGTAAATATTTTTCTATTGTGTTATATATTACAAGTTAAATTCCAACAAATCACTATTTTTTTACAATTGATTTATATAAATTAATATATTTATATGTATTCACTTATATTTAAATTATTTCTTGTGATTTGTAATTCATAAAGTGCATAGTAATAAAAATGATAATAATAAATATATAAAGTTCACATATACAATTATATATCACCAAAATTAAAATCTAACACTAAATAAGCTTAACCCAAAATAATTTATTCATTATTAATCATTAATAATAATGTGGTATTAATCGATTTGGTCGAATGTAGATAGAAATAATGTATATATTTTTTAAAAATAATTTTATTTTTAATTTTTATTTTATTTACATAAATAATTTATTTGGAAGGTAGACAAAATAAATATAAAATATAGGAAGGGAATACTAATCTGTAACCAGTCAATATAATATATATATATATCATATAGAAAGACTACAAATGTTAAAGGAAAGAAATATGGAAATCAACAAAAATTAAAGCCATCTAGTACTCGAACCCTCCACAAATTAGAATAATAATGGCATACATTACCAACTGATCTAAGTGAGGAATGACATCAACATTTTACTTAACAAACTTTATAAAGTAGTATGGGGCACCTACCCCACCTACTATAGCCGTAGATCCGCTCCTGACTTCATAATAATAAATTAAAATAATTTTTTAAACTAAAAGGAATAGATGTTTACCAGTAAAATAAAGTTGAAGTTAGGATGGTGTTTAAAAAGAAAAGCGTTTTGTTTAATGAGAAAATATGAGACTACTTATTTATTTATATATAGTTCAATATTTACGAATATTTTTATTTTAGGATTATAAATTTTTTAATTATGCAAGTTAATTCTTTTAAAAATTATTAATTTGTGTAGTTTTGTTATAAAATTTTTATTTTCTGAATAATGATAGTTAATTATCTTTTTATATAGTTTCCTTATAATATTTTTTGAAATTTTTTCAGAAATCCTGAATCATAAGATATGACACGTATCGTGATCTTTTGAGTTACTAACTTTGAAACCTATACTTTATATAATAAGATCCATCTTCTGAACAATTGTAGTATATTTGTTTTTCAAATCGACATAAAAATAAATTAGTGTTGTTATTTTGAATTTCTTTACTCATTGTCTTTTGGATGATAGTCATTTTTTGAAAAAGTAGAAAACCAATAGAAATTAGAGGAAAAATTAATAATCATATATATAAATAATTGTTTTTACGATAACTTCATAGTAATAAATAAAAATATTTTTTTAAAATTAAAAGGAATAGATGTTTATGAACAAAATGAAGTTGAAGCTAGGATGATGTTTTTGAATTATTTTTTTTTTTTTGAGAAAATATGTGACTACTTACTTGTTTATATAAAGTTCAATATTTACAAATATTTTCTCTTATGATTAAAGTTTATTCTTTTAAGAATTAGTAATTTGTTCAATTTTTTATAGAATTTATATTTTCTGAATAATGGTAACTAATTATCTTTTTGTATAGTTTCCTTATAATATTTTTTGAAAATTTTTAACTTTGACACGTGTCAAAATCATGAATCGAAAGATATGATACGTGTCGCGATCTTGTGAGTTACTAACTTTGAAAACTATATTTTATATAAAAAGATCATTTTTCTGAACAATGGTAGTTAATTATCTTTTTGTATAGTTTCATTATAATGTTTTTTTACATTTTTTCAAATTTGACACGTGTCAAAATTTGGAATCGAAAGATATCATGTTACGTTCATGTGAGTTAACAATTTTGAAAATTAAACTTTATATAATAAGATAGTCCCGAAAATCCATTACTACTGTGTTTAAGAAAAACCTAGAAACTGAACCAAAACCGACGCGAAATCCAGTTGAACGTAACAGACTTTAAATCCAGTTATGCATGGTTGTAATTTTCAAACACTCGATCTCCTCAATCTTTTTCCCTGAAAGCTTTAAGAGTTGCAATGAGATTTTTTGCAGCCAAAGCTGTTGTGGTTTTAGGAAGCTTCTTTTGCCAAGGCATAGTGGTGATGTTAATCGATGAAAACACATGCTCCGATCCTCAAGTGGGTCACTTGAGTTGTAATAAAAATTGGGTAGCAATTAATATTAATTTACGAATAAAATGAAAAGATTATAAAATTTATTTTCATTATGCTATTTATTTATAGGGTTGCAATTTTCTGGTATTTCATTATACTATTTATTTATTTATTTTGGAATCACAAAGACCAACTCCTAAACAAAGTGAAATTAAAGGGAGTACAAATCCTGAATAAAGGCTAAACATAAACGTGGATTTTGTTGTATAGGTACACAAAACCATGGGCGAACATAGGTTATGTTTTGGTGAGGCATGTGTCCATGTTAATTTTATGAGGTTGCGTTTGTATTAAAAACATAAAAAAAAAAAGTAATTATTTTGCTTAAGTTTTACTTGGGTTTCGCAAATGTTTTATTCTCTTAAATGTTCAAATTCCTTTAATGTTGAATTCTTTTCTTTTTTTTTCCAATTAGTTCTCCACAGTTTTTTCAATGTCATGTTTAAAAATTATTATATTATATTGTCTTTAATTAATTAAATTGTTTTTGTATGCATATAATATTTAAGTAATGTATAAATATTTACTTTTTAAAAACAAAATTTATATATATATATATATATATATATATATATAATATTATGACTGATATTAAATATCGGAAACTAAGAAGCTCAATCATGTCTTTAGTCTGAAACTTAGTGATCTCAGTCTTCATCTCACTGATTGATTTCATGTCCTTTGCAATATCTTGTATTTGCAGGAAATATGCAGATTTCTTTCTGATCTCAGCAAGATCATCAGCCATTCCTTGTTATCCACCAGCTGGAGCGCTTCCGACTCTAGCTTTTCTTCCGCTTCCCCCCCCCCCCCTCCCAACACCTTCTCGCTGCATAATTACGCTGTTCTACTTTCTCTTTAAGAATTCTGTAAAAGTTCTGTAATTGATATTACTTTTTTAATTTTGTAGGCAAAATCGGCCACTACAAGAAAAAGAAATGAAAGTTGCATCAGTTAAATAGTATCATAAAACAAAGTGATACTATTTTGAATGACTTATTAGTAATTGATACAAAATAATATAGTTTAACATCATTTTTAATAATTGATGGTAATATTAGGTTGTTGAACATCAATTCATCATAATTGATGTCGATCTATACCAGTTTGTATCACTTTAAAAATATTGATACAAAATTATAAATTTACATCAGTTAAACAAATGATACATCTAAAACTTTGTCATTTGTCCCACATCAACATCAAACATATATTTTTGAACTTGAGTGCATTATAAATTAAACATACTTCATGTTCCTGAGCTTTTATTTTCTAAAACCCATTCGAGTTTTATTTTCAAAAGTCCAATAAAATTCAAAACTAAATGAATATTTCGAATCTTAAGACGGATCGGGATATCCAGTGGATTTTGAAATTCTGGGCAGATATACAAAAATCAGATATCCAGAATCCATTGGTTCAAGATACGGATAGGGAAACATGTATCCGGCAGATCCGAATATATCAAAAAATCCGAATATCTGGATACGTTACAGAGCTACTAGGAATGATCTGATGATTAGAATCATTTATAAAAATTGACACTAATATTAATATTGATTAAACCTAACAGATATAAATATTTAACATCGATTTTTGTAAATGACACAGTATTTAGTATCACTTAAGTAAACTAACACTAATGTTTACATCACTTATTTACAACTGATATAAAAATTTAACATCACTTGTTACAAGTGGTACTAATATTAACATCATTTGAATTATAGAAATTCTTTAGAATTCCACTAAAATAGGTTTGTTTTCCAAAAAAATCATCGTTAGTTTTATTTTCCAAAAATACCATAAATTGTTTTGTTTCCAAAAATACCACAAAAATTAAAAAAAAAAAATTTATAAGGGTTTGTAGTTTAAATATTTGAGTTTGGGTTAGGGTTTATTTTTTAGGGTTAAGGGTTTAGTTTTGAGAGTTTAAATTTAGATTTTAATTTTGTGGTATTTTTGAAAAAAAAATCAATTTATGTGGTATTTTTAGAAAAAAATTAATAATGGTATTTTTAAAAAATAAACTTATTTTAGTGGTATTTATGAAAATTTCTCTTTTAATTAAATGATGTATAATTAACATCATTGTTACAAACAATGCATGTTAATATCGATTTCAACAACCGATGCAAATATTTATGTCAAACGATGCAAAATATTTGCATCACTACTTGCATAGTCACTTATAAAAATTATAAATGATGTAAAACTCATTTGGATCACTTATAGCTTATAAAATATTTGTATCTTTACTTCCAAAATCACTTATATAAATAATATAAAACTCATTTATATCACATATAACTGATACAAATATTAAAAAAAGACATTTTTTTTGTAGTGGGCAATGGCACTGTGTTCACGTCTCTATAACTTTCTTATTGAGTTAAGGGTTAGTTGGAACTAGGGATGTATATACTCGCAAAAATAAAATCAACGTTCCCATTAAACTATCTACCCAAAATTTGCAACGTTGAAAAAACAAAAAGAAACAGAAAAATTAGAATTTCACAGCATCACAAACTCATCACTTGTTACATTTTTTTTGGGGAAATTGTTAAAACTAGACCAAAAATTGAGTTTGAATGCAAAATTAGATCCTAAATTGAAACAAATGCAAAACTAGACATTTGAGGTATAAAAATTACATTAACCCTCTTATTTGCCAAAAAAAATAAAAATAAACTGCAATTACAGTTCTAACCTCCGCGCGGCGTAGACTTCTTGAACGAAGTCTCACAGTAGACTTCGTTCATGACATCTATGAAGTCTGAACCATAATTTAACCTTAGATTTAAATTAGGAAAATAAAAAAAAATATTTTCAATGCAATTTCTTCTAAAAAAAATAAGATCATCTAAATATGAAATTTATAAATTAAAATTTCTGAAACTTTCATAAATTTTAAGCATGTAAGGTTGATTATGTTCTAACATACCAAAAACAGTCGCAGAATTCGACCATGAAGTCTGAAACCGTAATTAAATGTGATATTTTAATTAAAAAAATATTTCGATAAAAAATTTTGAAAGATAAATTATTTTAAATCAAATCGAATAGGTTTAAAAATAAAATTTAATAAAACTAAGCCATATGATGTAAATCATGTGAAGCATATATGTTAGAGGTTGTCAATGGGTAAGAATCCATGCATATATCTTTAGGGTTAGACTTAGTTTGATATGTTTTTGATATAAAATGGCGATCCTTCGTATAGTTGTTAGATTTTGAATATTTTTATACTATTTTGATGTCAAATGTTTGTATTTGTTAACAAAGAGTGAAATAAACATTCGAATTTTAGAGTTTATGGCTTATAGACTTCTCGAGTTTCGGGTGAAGTCTCACGGTAGACTTCGCATGTGAAATCTGTAAGATTTTGTTATCGTAGACTTCTTTGTAAAACTCTGAAATTCAAATGAATCCAAAATTTTGAAATGTTCCGCGAATACTTTTGGGGGAAAAAAAAAATTTACATTTACTAAACAAGATAAAACTGAAATTGCAATAGTTAATCTGGGTAAAAAAATTAATAAATCTTCATCGCTCTGTTTCTCCTCCGAATCACCAAACGTCGCCGGAAATCTCTAAACGCCGACACTCTTTCTCCTCTTTCGCCGTAAGTTATCGATATTCTTCTTCCCTGCGGGAAAACCCCAAACTCTAATCCCATCTTTTATTTGATTCGCAAATCTGAGAATCGCAACCGTCGGTGAAGAGAGCATTGATTCTAGATGACGATGAAGATGAAGATGAAGATGAAGATGAAGATGAAGATGAAGATGAAGATGAAGATGAAGATGAAGATGAAGATGAAGATGAAGATGAAGATGAAGATGAAGATGAAGATGAAGATAAGATGAAGATGAAGATGAAGATGAAGATGAAGATGAAGATGAAGATGAAGATGAAGATGATGAAGATGCGAAGACGTAAGAATGAAACTCACACTTTAACCCAGACCCTGAGATGTCAATGCAAAATTTTGTCAATGTGATGCACGAAAAGATTGTGTTTTGTTGTCTAAGAGGACGAGGGTTGATTGGAACTCGGTGGAAAGTTTTATCTTGAGTCAAATGGTGAAAAGATGAAAGTCATTGCTCAAGTCTACATAACTAGGGTGGACCGTTTCATATTTTCACCATTTGACTCAAGATAAAACTTTCCACCTGAGTTCCAATCAACCCTCATCCTCTTAGACAACAAACACAATCTTTCTCTTGCATAACATTGACATCTCAGGTCGCAGGGTTAGTAAGTGTGAGTTTCATCTTCATCTTCATCCTCATCATCATCTTCCTCTTAGACAACAAAACACAATCTTTTCGTGCCGGAAGATCAAAGAGCACCTGATCCTTTGGATTTCTGACCTTTAATTTATTTATTTTTCATTTCTTTAGAAATGAATTGGAATTTTATTTCTTTAGTTTTATAATCATTATCTTTAATTTCTCTTATTATGTTAATTATCTTTCGAACCTTTGATTTCTTATTATGTTAATTATCTTTAATTTCTCTTATTATGTTAATTATTATTAGAACCTTGATTTTGTAAATCAAATACAAAGTTCGAAAACCGCAAAAATACAAAAAGAACTGGTTATAACTGAACACCTAGAGACTTCTAAAAGTAGACTTCACGAGTATACTCACCAAGAGACTTCGTATTCATACTGAACACCCAAGTAGAGACTTCTCCAGGAGACTCCCAACACAGAATTCCTCTATAGGAAGTGGTATAATCATTTGCATATCCATATTTATCCTTCATTGCAGATCTAATCATCTTCGGAGTTACTCCATCGATTGTTCCCATTTGGTAGACTTCTTTGTAGAAGTCTGCAAGATTTTGTTATCGTAAACTTCTTTGTAGAAGTCTGAAGCGACTGTTAATGGTTTTCTAGAACATAATCAACCTTAATTTTATGAAAGTCTCTGAAATTTTAATTTATAAGTTCATATTTGGGATAATCTTATTTTCTTTAAAAGAAATTACATTGAAATTATTTTTTATTATTTTCCTAATTTAAATCTAAGGTTAAATTACGGTTCAGACTTCGACCATGAAGTCTGGAACCGTAATTAATTGTGCAATTTTAATAAAAAATGATAAAAAAAAAATAATTTCGAAATCAAAATTTTTGAAAGATAAATTATTTTAAATCAAATTGAATAGGTTTAAAAATAAAATTTCATAAAACTAAGCTATTTGATATAAACAATGTGAAGCATATAGATTAGAAGTTGCCAATGGGTAAGAATCCATGCATATATCTTTAGGGTTAGACTTAGTTTGATATGTTTTTGATATAAAATGGCGATCCTTCGTATAGTTGTTAGATTTTGAATATATTATACTATTTTGATCTCAAATGTTTGTATTTGTTAACAAAGAGTGATATAAACATTCGAATTTTAGAGTTTAGGGCTTACAGACTTCTCGAGTTTCGGGTGAAGTCTCACGGTAAACTTCGCATGTGAAGTCTGTAAGATTTTGTTATCGTATGAAATTCAAACAAATCGAAAACAAATTTTAATATTATAAATAAACTTATGTTCTTAAACAGAGATTTAGATAGATAAATTTCCTATCTAGGGACAACTGCCCTGCATCTTTCTATCATATCAAACATCAAGAAGTCGTCTCTCAAATATTTAACCTCTTCCATCACTGGGTTGAACAAAATGTCCGATAAGCCTTCTTCAGTTTCCAGCCAAGTGTCATCATCACCACCTGTGGGAATTAGATTGGTATTGTCGAGATCAATTATGATATGTTAAATTGTAGTAAATAACACACTTATGCGCGAACGGATTTATCCTCCATAATTTAAGCACCACGATCACCGACCGCTCCACCCCTCCTGTTCCTAATGTCATTCCAAAAGTTATAAGCGTGTTCACCGGTTGCCACACACTTTAACATATTGTCCCTATTATGATTAATAAAAGGTGGTTGTAAATTACAATAATGTGAGTTTCGTCATGGTATTATTATTGTTTGGTTTAAACTTACATGGCATCTTTGATGTGAAACACACACTTTGTAAATGTACGGCTATGTGGACTCTCTTGAAGGGGGCATGTGTTGCAGAGCATGCCCATAGTATCTACATCATAAGTGTTCTCCTTTAGTTAAATAAAGTTACATGCATATAAATTATGGGTTAAGAAATTTGCATGCATACCTATAGCAACGTTTGTTTTGGTTTTGATGTCACGTATTTGGGTCAAACTTAAAAAATCCAAGTAGTGCTTGTCGTTCAAAGGATAGATTTTTATGATTCCAGTCTTTGTAGACAGAATTGTAAGTACGAAGCGAGAGTTTGTTGAACGGAACGCTCCGAATCTTGGCTGTACTGCTACTTTCTGTATTTCAATCCAGTGCCTTTCATACTTTTCCAATCCAGAGAACATTGGCACATGCACATCTTAGTTCCTTGCATAAGAAAAAGCATCACCAAAGTATTGTATTGTCAGATCCATGTGACTGCATGTCTGCATGTAAGTGAATATCTCTTACCGCTTCATCTACTAATATGTAGGACCAGTAGGGACCTTCATTGAGAACAGAGTAAGAGTATGCGCGGAGAATCTTGACTTTAAAACACCAATCTGTTTTGCTTCCATTGTCTTTTTCATTTGCTTCGGCTAGAAAGTTGTAAGCATCCATCGGGTTTTTGTTTTTCTTGTTTTGAGTTTTGTGTTGCTGAGATAAAAGCAGTGAAAAAATGAATTCTTCTATGGAGGTGGAATGATTAATAGATGGAAAACTGAAAAGACAGACATATCTTAAGGACGTGACTTTAAAAAAAAAAAATGCAGCGTTTTTGGTTCTTTAATGTTTGGTTTTAAGGGTTATAGACTTCTTTAGTAATGTTTGTATAGACTTCATGAGCAGACTTCACACGCAGACTTCACCGATAAACTTCTTTGGCGAAGTCTGCTCTAGACTTCCTCTGTAAGTCACCGATTTATCTAATTTTGAAAAATTTTGAAAATTTCAAAAAAATTCAATATACGAAGTCTGAAATAAAAAAATTTTGGGGAGAAAAATATTACATTTACTAAACAATTTGCAGCTGTAAATGTACATATACCGGTTTGGCATAAACAATTTACATTTACATTTTCTTCAGTAATGTCTGTATACGAAGTCTGTAAGCGATGTCTCCAAATGAAGACTGAAAATGACAGACTATAGACTTCATGACCAGATTTCACACGCAGACTTCTACGAGAGACTTCTTTGGCGAAGTCTGCAATAGACTTCGTCTGTAAGTAACCGATATTATCTAATTTCAAAAAATTTCAAAAATTTACAGTCTGTTAAGATAGAAATTTCGGAGACTGAAAATACGTTTAGGTTAAAAAAATTTACATTTACTAAACAAGATAGTAATGAAATTGCAATAGTTAATCTGGGTAAAAAAATTAAGAAATCTCCATCACTCTTTTTCTTCTCCGAATCACCAAAAGTCACCGGAAATCTCTAAACGCCGCCGCCTCTCTTTCTCCTCTTTCGCCGTAAGTTATCGATTTTCTTACTCCCTGCGGGAAAACCCCAAACCCTAAACGCCGACACTCTTTCTCACCGGAAAATCACCATACGAACTTGATGTTGATCAAAGGAAATTGATCGGAGACACATCCACTCAACTTGGTGAAAAACCATTGCCATGATTCATCATTTTCAGAGTCTACAATAGCAAAAGCTAAAGGGAATATTTGGAAATTCTCGTCCTGGCCGCAAGCCACTAGCATAATTCCGCCATACTTCCCCGGTAGATGACACCCATCCACCACCGTAACTCTTCTCAGAAACTGAAAACCGGTAATAGAGGCTCCAAGAGCCATAAACAGATATTTGAATCTGTTTTGATCATCAACCACAAGATCAGTGACAGTTCCGGGATTGGCTAGCCCGATGCGATAGAGATAAGACGGCAGCTACTCATATCCATCTTCCGCTGTTCCCCTCACCAATTGTTGTGCAAATAATAAAGCTCTATAGGAAGTGGTATAATTCATCTGCATACCATATTTATTCCTCATTGTAGATCTAATCATCTTCGGCGTTACTCCATCGATTGTTCCCCATTCATCATAAAACAGTTTTGCAATATATCTCGAAGCATGACGTTTGCGCAGAGCAATTCGGTCCGCCACATTTCAAGTATGATCTTTTTTGTACAAGGTAACCCAAAACCTTTTTGGTTTGTTTTTCACAGCCGTTCTAATCCTCCAATTGCATCCTTTCACACCGTAAATGGTTACAAACAACTTTTGTGTAGACTTATGCACTTTGAACGTGAATTTCGATATTATAGCCATCAACCGCAGCTCGGATACAAGTGCATCCTTTGTAGGGAAACTCCCAGTCGTATAGATACCGTCTGACCATGTCATGTTGGATCTTGGGCCTTCACCAACAAAGACATCTTCCACAACAAGACACGTATTATCATCATCATCATTTTCACTAACATCCTCATCCTCAACTTTCCCATACACATTATAATCCTCAAGGTATTCGTCTTTAACCTCACCAGCATGAGATTCTTCCGCATCATCATCATCACCATCGTCGTTGACGTTAACCTCACCACCATCAGATATATCCATATCTTCATCTTCAAACTCTTCTACATTCTCAAGGTCTCGTCAACACTTTCCCCAGCAACCGCATTGCCACTAGCCATACCAAAACGACTCCAGACGCAAAGGCGTACAACAAGTGTTTTACATAACTCAACCAAGGACCGCAACATTGAATTCGGCAACGAGTAAGTTAACTCGACGAAGTCGTTCTTGTCCAGCTCATAGTCTGCTAATGCCATCTCAATGAGTTCACGATGTGTACAAGAATCACTCAAAAATAAAATTCTCCCTCCTTTGGGATTATCCACCTCAAAATGCCACTTACAGTCTCTCATCACCCATTCTCCTTAGACAGCAGGTACTTGAACCATTTTCTAATTAAAAAACATTTGAAACAACACAAATGCAAACTATTAGTTTGTTTGACAGTAGACTTCAAAGGTGAAGTCTGTTGAAAAATAATTATCAGAAATTCAAAATCGATTTAAGATAGAATATAAGACATTAAGATGTGAAATTCATACATAAACAACAACAATAACTAATACACATGTAAAAAAATTAAAATCTCGAAAATGCAAATTATATATGATACAAATCCATTTTTTAAAAAAGATAAGGCAAGAGACTTCTCGAACGAAGTCTACGCACAGACATCCTCTGTGAAGTCTAAAGTTTATAACCTAAACACCTAATAAGTTAAGAAAAATATATATAAAAATAATTATGCGATTAAAATAGTTCAAATTTCTAAAACATCAAAAGCCATATGTAACACACATAATATGACAACAAAAAAAAACTAATTACAAATAGGTTAAAATTGCATTTTTACTGAAATTATCATTAGAGACTTCACAGGCGAAGTCTCTTAGTAGACTTCTTCGATGAAGTCTGCTTTGCTATCTGAAGCAGACTTCGCCCGTGAAATCTGAAGCACAAGTCTAATTTTGCAATTGACCAGATTTTGACTTTTTGAGTAGACTTCACAGGCGAAGTCTGCTACACAAGGAGACTTCGTCAGAGAAGTCTATACCAGTTTGGGGTCTAGTTTTGCAATTGATCACAGTTTTGACTTTTTTAATAGACTTCATCTAGGAAGTTTTTTAGTAATGGATTGTGTCTGTGAAGTCTATTATGTAATTAGACTTTCTCGATGAAGTTTTTTTGCCTTCAGAGACTTCTTCGGCGAAGTCTACCCATAAAGTAGGGTATAGTTTTGCAATTGACCAGCGTTTGAATTTTACATGAGACTTCATCTGAGAAGTCTATGTAGAAAAAGGGTTACTTTTGCAATTGACCAAAAAATTTATTTTTTACATTCTAGAGTTACTGATGGTTGTAGACTTCATACGAAAAGTCTACCAATAGTCAATGTTTCGGAATTTCGGTCAAATGCAAAACTAACCCCTTTTCACGCAGACTTCTCAGATGAAGTCTCGATAAAAAGTCTTCGTCCCGGTCAATTGCAAAACTAACTGCCTTTTTCGCAGACTTCACAGGAGAAGTCTTTGTACAAAGTCAGACTTAACGGTCAATTGCAAAACTAAACCCCCTTGTAAGCAGACTTCGACGGTGAAGTCTAAACACCGTTTTTTGTTTTCAAAGGAGAACTTCAGACTTCATCGTGGTTCAATCGTGAAGTCTAAGACCCAAAAAGTCAATTGCAAAACTAACCCCCCAGTTGACTATTGAGACTTCACTCATGAAGTCTGTCTTCTGGAAAATCAGAGAAAATGAAGCAAAAATTACCAAGACTCGGTTTGAGCTTGTGTTTAGCTTCTTAAACGGCCAAAAACTGATCACGCCGCCAATACCCAAGCAACCCAAGTGTTATTATGCTTGAATCTTAGTAAATCGCAAGATATATCGATGGTAAATTTTGAAAACGATACTATAGAGGTAAATGGTTGAAATGAGAGAGGAGATCGAAAAAAATGGAGCTTTAACTCAGTTTTAGAGCATTAACATCACTTAATTCGGTTGTTTGAAGCATTGAGAGCTCAATTTTGTTTGGTAAGGGTAGTTGGAAACTATTGAAGACGATGGCATTTTCGTTATTACGTGAGAATCTTTGGGTTATTGTTTTCAAACCCAACTACCAGACTTCACAGGAAAAGTCTACGCTAGGTATTTTTGTGAAAAAGAGGCTGGGAAGGGTATTTTAAGGCATTTTGAAAAGAAAAGGAAGAGGGGTCTAGTTTTGGAATTGACTTCAAATAAGGGTTTAGTTTAGCAAGAAGGCCTTATAATTTTGATGTAATGCGTGCCGATAAGATAGAAACATGCCATAATTAATAACATGTTTCATTATGTGCATATACAGTATAACCTCTATAAATTAATACTCGATAAATTAATATTTCGATGAATCAATACATTTCTTCAGCCCTAAATTAGTTTTTCGGTTCAATTAGTATATCGATAAATTAATAAAATATTACGGTCCCAACAGTATTAATTTATAGAGGTTTTACTGTAGATTAATAGGATTTGTTATTTAGAGCATATGATTAAGATAGCCGCAACAACCATTTCTTCTAAACAAGATTGATCCTGAAATCTGTGTGAGCTTTTTATTATTACTGCTTTAATTATTATTATTATTCTAATAAAAAATACTTCATCTTAATTAGGACACGTTAAATAATATGAAAAGTTATTAACCACGAAATATAGCTCAATACAGCAAATCATATTATATTCAAATTGACACAACATAAGTCCCAAATATTCAACAAAAACACCAAAAGCATTACTTGAAAGTTAAAACCATAAAGTCTTATTCTACTTAACATATAGAAGGTTACTTATTAACTCAAATGACCAACGATAAGATTCAAATAAAATCTCAAAAGAAACATCCAATACGAAGCTCCTCACTACCTTTTGGAAGCTTTTTTAGTTTGACAACTGCGGCTTGTATCTTTAACCTCTTGCGTCTAGGAAACGATGTCTTGATCATCAATCTATTCATCACGATCCCTTGCGTTATAAAACGCAAAACCAATTCAAACTGTTTTTTATCCGAACCATTGAAATTATACAGCCACAAATCTTCCACACGAAAATTAGCGTTGAGAATTTTTTTTGCCCCCTCCCACTTTTTCTTTTGTGCTCCACCATTAGAAGATTCACCTTCTTCCCTAGTAATATTGTTATGCTAAGAACATACGAAACATGTATCAAGTTTTTTTTTTTAATATATAGATAACTAAGTAAACAAAAGTGATAAAGAAAAAAAAATTAAATCTATCAAACTGAAATTGAAGCATAAAATGAACATATATACCTTAAACACTATCTCGAGCTCCGTCATTATTCCATGCCACGAAACTAACACCTCCCTCAACATTTTAACTTCTCTTGGGTTCCTTAAATCCACCATCACCGCCAAAGATTGAATCCGCACCAAATAGTCAGGATCTCTACTCACCAAGAATTTATGCTCAATGCTCTCTTCCTCCTTCGATCCATATAAACAAATTAAACATGTCAAACAATATTTTAATTCTATATATAGTTTAATTAATACATTTGCTTGTGGTTATACCTGAGCATTACACGAAATGTTGTAACTGATGTGAGGTATCTTTGCAGGCCAATAGTTCCTATTAAACTGGAGTAGTCTAGGAGCCGTGAGGAGGAAGTTATCTCTCGTAACTTTGGTACAGCGAATGGAGAAGATATCCAGAAGAGATGCAGACACTTCAATGCGTTCGATATAAGAGCAACCCACATACAAAAACTTTAAACTTTCGCTATGAATCTTCAAACAACCGTTTTGGTTGTACCAAGTGACCTCTAGTACCAACACCTTGAGGGAGGGGCACCCTGCAATTATTGTGTTCATTACACCAACCTCAGCACGAATTCTATCAAGTTGTAGAATCATGAGATTGGGACATCTGTTAAAGCCATATGCATTTTTAAAATCGTATTGATAAAAGAGGAGTGAGGTGAGGGCTGGAGGGCAGAATGTGTATGGCATCAAGTTGAGCACGCTGGGTCTCCAACTTTGACCATGATGGTTTAGAAGTGCGAGACTTTTGGTTCCTTTCAAGTGAATCAGAGTTTCAACCCAAGTTTGGAGCACACATGATTCTTCTATAGATTGGTATGAAAAATGGTCGATTCTGCAATACTCTAGATGACCATTGTGATTGTCTATAACCTTCAAAAGAAATACAAGATTAATGATTAAAAAAGAATTATACACAAATGCAATATAGCTCTACATCAATAGGAGCCAATTCGTTTATATCTTATATAAATCTTGGAATTTATGGAAAACAATTAAGATATGCTATATTGATTTAAGTTTATGCTAAGGCAAGGGATGATATTTTCCTAGATTCTCATAAACTATTATAATGATATATTCACAATTCCTAGATTCATTTTTAAATATCCATATCACAAAAGTTTCAAAATATTAATATTTTTTCGCGCGAAATATTGTTAGTTATAAGAAAATTTTCGCACGTAATCGTATGATTTAAAATATTTGAATGAGAAAATACTTGGAATAAAAAGAAGAGAAAACCTTAGTAATCAAGTCAACAATATAACCCGAACGATCGGCTAAGAATCCCATCGTGGCGTTGGTAGTATTTCGCATATCAAAGATGAGAGAAGGTATATGTTTCCAAACACTCTTCCAACGTGTCGACAACACACTTGTCTGGATTGCATTTTCTGTGGGCATTTTCATTAGAATCATGAGCAACAAATCGTCCGGAAGTGTGCTGATCCGATCAACGTTCTGAAGGATCCGTTTGCCTCTTGCATCTGATGATACTGTTGATGGTGATGTAGCCATGATTTGACCGATGAAAACGAAGTGGTTTAAGTTGGATGCCAGAGAAGAAAAGGATGTGAGGGAAGAGAGATTAAAATGAAGAGATACGAAGGATAAGACAAAGAAGATATATTGACGGTGTTTCTTACAATAACCTAATTTAAGTTGTTGAGTTGTAAAAAAAAAAAGTACATCGACGTTAGGTAAAAATGGAAAAAAAATCTAAGATTTAAATTCTGTTCATTTTTGGCATATAATGTTTAAAATGTATTTTGATTTGTGTTCAACGAATAATAATTACATGTTGCCAAAAAAAGTCAAATACTTGCTGTAATTATCTTTAGGAGTCGAGGTCTTATCTATATATGGTGCTTTAGTGTTATGAAGTGATTCTAGTCAAAGCAGTATGTATTTGTAATAGTATTTATGTTGTCAAAATAAATGTTTTCCGTAACAGCATAACCCATAGGTGACATCCAATATAAAGATACTTTATAAACATTGAAATTTTAAGTTGAAATATTGAACTCTCTAAGAACAAAAAGAAATTTTCTGATTCTAAAGGAAAAAAAAAATAATATAAATATCGAACTTGATGTGCTCAAAGATATTACCCTAATAGTACTAAAGCAGTAGCTGCCGTATATAGGGGTCGAACCACAAAAACTCAAGATAACACTCAATAGATTCTAGATTACGAATTAAGCTAAGCTAAATAGATGAGATTAAGAATAACAAACCAATTAAAACAGATAGTAATTCAGTGGAGGAAAACGCTAGGCTTAGGGAAACTTGCAGGCAAATCAGAATTATCAAATCAAATCAATTATCATGAATAAATTAAGTTCCGCTCTCGAACTTGAAACACATATGTAAAGTAACCAACTGTCGTTGCGAAAACTATCTATGCCTAAACCTAGAATTCCAAATTTCTTTGCAAATTCTATGAATTTAAACAAGCATTAATGGTTAAGTTCAATTGTTCAAAAAATCCCTAAACCAAATTTCTTTGCGAATAGGGCTTTTCCTCACCAAACACTAGATCGGGCAATCAATCACACTTTCGTGCCAATCAAACTACCTAACAACAGATTCTAGTTCGCGAGGCTAGAATAAGCATTAATCTCAAGTCTAGGTGAAAAACTCTACAGATTATTCCTTAATCAATTAATTCAGATCTAATAATCCATCAAATACCTTAAAGCAACCCTAATCCTAGCAGGGAATCTACTCAGATATGGTGAATGCAATAAACATCATGAATAGAATAGATATCATATAATAAAGCTGAATAGAGTATAATAACTCTATCTCCTCCAAATCCAGTCTGTCCTCTCAGAGGCTCAAAAACCTAATTATATAGATAATCAAAACGTTTTGGAGTTATCTTGAAAATAAGGAAAGCTTCTGGTTTATCTTCGGGTTCTGTTTCGCGTATGATCACTGGTATCGACCGATACCATAAATGGTATCGATCGATGCTAGGTTCTTTGGTCGTATCTCTCCAGAAGGGATGGTGTCGATCGATGCTTGTCAGGTATCGATCGATGCTAGACTTGTTCCCGAACGGCTTCCGCTCCAGATTACTTCAAAAGCTTCCAAATACTCCAATTTAGCTCCATAGTGCCTATAGCTTGAAAAGAACCTGAAAGACTCTAAAACTACTGAAAGACTCAACAAAAAGGACTTATATCATGGTTAAAAGTGGGTAAAAACCATGATATATCAACTCCCCCAAACTTAGTCTTTGCTTGCCCTCAAGCAAACAGAAAACTAAACAGAGAAAGAGGTTTGAAAACACGGAGACTCACCTTTACTTGAGACATAGTGGTAACCTTTTTCCAAGCTTCCAGTTGTCACCTAAACAGTTTCAGGTCGGACCGCCATGTACTTCTCCTTAGACAATCACAGTTTCCCAGTATCCACTCGTTATCTAACAGCATCAATCATACTAAATCTTTCATTGCCGTTTCATCACTGTTGTTGATATTCAAGAACCTTCTAGATTCTTCCTCATGCGATATCATGACTAAGGAACCCTTCTCACTTCATACTTTTGGTATTGATTCCTCTCCCCCAGACTTATCTCTTTATATGTTTCTGAATTTTATTTTAAGTTTTGCATACACAAATCAAGGTTCGAGACGCGAGTATTGATGGTGATAGCCACCTAATCCCCGGTTCTCCCCTCTCAAAGTGTCAAAAGTCTTAGGCGAATAATGAGGTCTTGGGAAATGTTCCTACCTCTCGCTTCAGATTTTTGTGTGATCATTCCTTATCCAAGTAGAATAATGGGATCACAGGAAGTGTTCCTAGCCCTCTACTCGGCGGAAATCATCTCATCTTTCATGCATATATTTTTTGTATCATTCTGTGTCATGGGAGAGGTATACCATATTTTACAAACGCATGGGTTCCTTTGTCAGACATGAATGATGAATCAAGTTCAGTGAATACCAACCTCAGGAATGAAGTGCAGAATTGGCTCAGGATTTAGAATAAATTTGCTGGAGACATGAGTGTTTCCTAGTCAACTGGTTAGCCTTTGGATTTTTCATTAGTCAATCTGAGAACCGATTCTGTGACAATGGTTACTTAAAAACAAAGTTAGAACATTGAAATCAAGCAAATGTTCATAATCTCCAACAAGTTTGACTCAATAAAACAAAAATTTTGACTCAAAAAGACTCACAAATGGACTGACTCTAAGAAAAACAAACACAATGTCAGTAATCACCTCCCCCAGACTAAAACAACACTGTGCCCAGTGTTATCTAGCCTAGAGGAAGCAAAAGAAAGCAATAGAACTAGAACAGAAATGGCTGAAAGTTGTTCAAAGGTACCGTGGGAAATAGGTGGGATCGATCGATACTAGTAACCGGTATCGACCGATACTATGGTAGTATCGAGCGATGCTAGTCAAGTATCGATCGATACTGAGGTCCTTTCTCGTAACTCTGTAACTAGAAACTGTGTCCAATGAAGCCAATGGTTAGATGAAGAACTGTTAGATCATGAAAGCACAGTTAGAAGCAACAGAGTAAATAGATAGCCATAAGTTCACAAAGTACTGACAACAAGACAGAAAAGTTCAAATAAGCAAGCAAAACAAAAGAAAAGAAAACGATAAAAAGAAACGTGAAACCCAGGAGCAGAGACTAAGCATCAGAGTCTGAATCATCGTTGTCGTCAGAAACAACATAGCGCGATGAAGGACCTGGAGTGGAATGGTGGGCATCAGTGGAAGTCATGCAGCGGCAGCGAGAGACAACTGACCAGATGCTCTGTAGACTCTCCACGACGTATCTCTAGAAAGTAGCTGTCTCCATAGGCAACTCTGGTGGTGGAGGAAATGAAGGCGCGGGAGCAGATTTCTGGCGGTGCTGTGAACGGCGAGGCTGACTTCCAGCAAAGTCAGCGGCTGGTGTCTCGTCTGCAACAACAGGAATCGAAGGAAGCTAACGTGGAGCTCGGACACACGTGGAGGGGGCAACTGAGAGCAGACTCGGGTCTGGATCAAAGTGCAGCTGAGAAGGGTCATCGCCGATCTGGGTGAGAGTGCGGTTGGGGAGCTACACAAAGAGCTCTCCATCTGTCGTGGGCAAGCACCAGCGGCGAGTTGACTTCAACCAACGCATATGCTGCATGTGCTGCTCATCCATGAGTGAGCGAGTAGTGACGATCGAGCATGCCGCAGTGGAGATGCCAAAGTGCTCGAAGATAAGGGTGAGAAGGCTGCCAAGTGACTCGGTCTGCGCTGTAGCATAGTTGCGGCCAGAGAAGGGTTTGGTCTTCAGAGAGACCAAGTGGTGTGCAAAGAGAGCGCCAATGTTGACCGCGAGGTTCAACTCGGGCCACTCATACCTATCCTTAGGGATAATGTCACCAATCGCCTTGTACAATAACATCAGCTCTGAGATTCTCAGCTTGTTCGGCTCCATCTTGCAGAAGAAAGTGGTGCTCAGAATGCGGGCAATGCAACGCATAGTCGGGTGGCGGATATCAATCTGTGTCGTGGTCTTGGAGTTGTAGGCTCCAAGACCAATGTGTCGCCAAAAGACCTGCACATCCTGAAATTGGGATGGGAGAGCTACCTGCTGAGGATATGGATCGAATCCATATGACGCAGAGATCAGGAATAGGTAGTCTGTAGCGAATCCCTCTGATCAGGAAAGTCAGGGTGCCCTCAGAAGCAGTGCGGTGGACCTCATCTCTGTAGTACACTCGAGCTGTGGCGAGGAACTGACGAACGAGGTCTGGGTAAAGATCATACTGCCGTGAGTAAAGAGTACCCAATCCAATCTTATCTAGCATGGTAGAAAGATCCACGTCGATGCCTAGACGACGCATGGTGTGAGGATCGATGAAGCGTGTAGGCAAGATGACAACGCGCAGCCACTCGTTGTAGAACAAAGTGTCGTAGTCGTCCCACTCCTCAGCTATAGGCCTATAGATGCAGGCCTCACTCTCCGTCTCATCCTTAGGTAAGCCTTCCCAATCGTGTCACGGTATGATCCTCTTGCCTTCCAACTTAGGCCAGGGACGCCTAGCAACAGGAGCAGGTGCAGAAGAAGATGGCGAACATCGCGGCGCAGGCCTCAGATCACTGATGTGGCACTCAATGTAGTTCATACGACCAGTGTCCTCTGTGAAACCGCCCTTCAGAATTCTATATCGATCCTGGGTCAGAATGGCCGTGATCACACCGACGTGCCAGTATGAACCACAGAACGCTTCAACCTCGTCCTGAAGACTGTACTCGCGGCGAGGGGGTTAGAACCGGAGGCGTCAACCTGTCGTGCCTTCTTGCGGGGAGCCATCTGAGAAAAATCAAAACGAACACAGAGTATCAATTCAGGATTCGTAACAGATAAGCATAAGTATCGATCGATACCACGAGGGTATCGATCGATACTATTGATATTTTTCACAGGTGCAATTCACAGATATTCTAAACCGTTAAGTGCAGGTATCGATCGATATTCGGGGTGATAAGCTCAGAGTTTCCGAACAGATGCATCGTAAATTCCACTCTATCAACCTAAAATCGAATTCCTCTATCTATTCCATCTCTATGATAGCCATTCTAATCCTAACATAGCAATTTCATCCTCCTAGAAGCAAGATTGACAAGAAACATAGTGAAAATTGCACAACAGAGGAAAAACTTCCTAATCGATTTTGTCAAAACTCTAAAAGGATGGAAATCGAGGACATTACCTTGTAGATCGAAAGAATGAGTAATGGATTTGAAATATAGGTAAAAATCCGAGTGGAATAGGATTTAAAATCGAAGAAAACGGTGAAGAATCGAAAAAGTTGTGAGAGAGTGGGTGAGGAATATGCGGCGTCGAGCGATATGATGAAATAAGAGAATGTTCTGATGCCGAGGGTTTTATAGAAAAACCTACCTGGGTGCTGAGTATCGATCGATACAGTAAGTGGTATCGATCGATGCTCAGCGTATCAGCATAAACCTCGTTTGGCATTGGTATCGATCGATACTCCTAGGTGTCGATCGATACTCCTATGTGTCGATCGATACTCGTCGTCTGGACCTGGTTCCACGTGAAAACACAAGACAAAAACAAATCAAATGAATCAAAACGAAAACCTATTTACAGACTCACCAGTGGGTTGCCTCCCACCAAGCGCTTTTTTAATGTCATTAGCTTGACATGGAGATCAGTCAGGCAGTCGGTGGCTCAGCCAGAGGCAAAATGTGGCCATCTGGAATGGTGGCTTTCGCCCAATATTGTTTCACCCTCTGTCCATTGACAGTGAACTCCTTTCCTTCAGCATTCGCCAAGACTACCGCGCCGTGAGGTTGAACCTCTTTGATCGTGAAAGGACCTGACCAACGAGAACGCAATTTCCCAGGAAACAATTGTAAACGAGAGTTGTACAGGAGTACCTGGTCATTTGGTTCAAAGTGGCGAGAGAGAATCTTCTTGTCATGATAAGCCTTGGTTCTCTCCTTGTATAGCTTGGAGTTCTCATAGGCGAAGTGTCTGATCTCATCCAACTCATTCAACTGAACCAATCGCCTTTGAGCAGCAGACTTGATGTCGAAATTCAGAAGTTTGGTAGCCCAAACTGCTTTGTGCTCTATCTCAACTGGAAGATGACATGCTTTACCATACAGCAAATGGAATGGAGTTGTACCAAGCGGCGTCTTGAACGCTGTTCTGTAAGCCCAAAGAGCGTCGTCGAGTTTCAGCGCCTAATCCTTCCGTGTTGCACCAACTGTCTTTTCCAAGATCTCTTTGATCTGTCTGTTGGAGATCTCTACTTGTCCACTGGTCTGAGGGTGATATGGCGTGGCAACGCGGTGGTGAACGTCGTACTTTCTCAGCAGCTTCTCAAAGATCTTGTTGATGAAGTGAGTACCTCCATCACTGATGACAACTCTAGGCACTCCAAACCGTGGAAAGATGATAGTCTTGAACAGTTTCAGGACCACGGCAGAATCGTTGGTAGGACTAGCAATTGCTTCCACCCACTTAGAGACGTAATCAACGGCGACCAAGATGTATCAATTCTGTCGCGATGGAGGGAATGGTCCCATGAAGTCTATACCCCAGCAGTCAAAAACTTTAACTTCCAAGATGAAGTTTTGCGGCATCTCATGGCGTTTGCTGATCTTCCCTCGTCTCTGACACACATCACAATGAGAAATGAAAGTGTGAGCATCTTTAAACATCGTGGGCCACCAGAAACCGGTATGCAGCAACTTAGAAACGGTCTTGAATGTAGCAAAGTGTCCAGCATCAGAACCATGGCAATGAAACAGGATTTCCGGCACCTCAGACTCAGCTATACACCTTCTGTAAATCCCATCAGAACAGTGCTTGTATATATATGGTTCATCCCATAATTAACGTCTTACATCTCTCATTAATTTCTTCTTTTCATACTTCTTGAGATGCTTTGGTTCGTAGTCAGCAGCAAGGTAATTGGCTATGTCGGCGTACCAAGGTTCCGCAGGAGAAGTGACAGCCAATGATTCTTCTAACTCATACTGATCGACAGACGAATCGGTAGTGGAAAACAGCTTGTATCGATCGATGCTAATAGGGTATCGATCGATGCTAAAAGGGTATCGATCGATGCTTGTATCGTGCTCTGACAACAGCAAATCCTGAGAGTATCGATCTATACACCAAGGGTGTCGATCGATGCTCGACTTCTGCAGTGGCAGATTCGAAGCAGAACCAGTCTCGACGAGGAATATCTTCTCCTCAGGCAGTGAATCGTCAATAGGGACTTCTTCACTGATCTTCATGCGTGAGAGATGATCAGCAACTCCATTTTCCACTCCTTTCTTATCCTTTATCTCTATGTCAAAACCTTGAAGCAGTAAGACCCATCGACACAATCGAAGCTTCATATCCTTATTCTGCAGCAGATACTTAAGAGCAGCGTGGTCAGTATGCACAATCACCTTACTTCCTATCAGATAGGAACGAAATTTCTCGAAAGAGAACACAACAGCAAGTAACTCCTTCTCAGTGGTGTTGTAGTTCTTCTGGGCTTCATCCAGTGTTCTGCTCGCATAATAGATGACGTGAAGCTTCTTGTCTTTCCTCTGTCCCAGGACAGACCCAACAGCAAAATCACTCGCATCACACATGATCTCAAAGGGGAGGTTCCAATCTGGTGGTTGAACAATAGGAGCAGAAACCAATGTCTTCTTGATCATTTCAAACGCAGCAAGACACTCTGGTGTGAAATCGAAGGTGACATCTTTGCACAGAAGAGCAGTGAGTAGACGAGCTATCTTGGAGAAATCCTGAATGAATCTGCGATAGAACCCGGCGTGACCAAAGAAACTCCGGATGTCCTTCACAGATGTAGGTGGCAGAAGGCTCGTCATAACCTGAATCTTAGCTTTATCAACTTCAATCCCAGTCTTAGAGACCTTATGTCCCAGAACGATGCCATCTTGGACCATAAAATGGCACTTCTCCCAGTTCAGAACTAGATGCTTCTCCTCACAGCGCTGAAGTACCTTGCACAAATTATCCAGACATCCCTTAAACGAAGACCCATAGACAGAAAATTCATCCATAAATACCTCTATGAACTCCTCGATCATATCTGAGAAGATGGACATCATTCTTCTCTGAAATGTAGCTGGAGCTTTACACAACCCAAATGGTATCCTCCTATAGGCAAATGTGCCTTAGGGACAAGTGAATGTCGTCTTCTCCTGATCATCTGGATGTATAGGGATTTGGAAAAAGCCTGAGTACCCATCCAGGAAGCAATAGTAAGGATGACTAGCCAATCGCTCTAGCATCTGATCAATGAAAGGCAAAGGGAAGTGATCTTTCCTTGTCGCCGCATTCAGCTTCTTGTAATCGATACACAAGCGGTGTCCAGTGATCGTTCTCGTCGGAACCAGCTCATCCCTCTCATTCTTTACCACTGTGAATCCTCCCTTCTTAGGAACAACATGAACCGGACTGACCCAACTGCTGTCAGAAATGGCGTAGATGACTCTTGCTTCCAGAAGTTTCAAGATCTCTTTCTTTACCACTTCTTTCAGATTCGGGTTTAGTCTCCTTTGATGTTCTATTGAAGTTTTTGATTCGTCCTCCAGATGAATCTGATGCATGCACAGATCTTGTGATATACCTGAAATGTCATCAAGAGAATAGCCGAGAGCTTTGCGATACTTGCGCAGCTTGCTCAACAGTAAGGCGACCTCTGCATTGTTCAAAGAAGAATTGACAATCACAGGATAAGTAGAGTTAGGGCCAAGGAAAACGTACCTCAAACTAGCTGGCAGTGGCTTAAGATCAAGCATAGGAGCTTTCGCTTCACTCCAATCACGTAAAGGATCGGTCTGACACGAGAGACATTCAGTTCTTTGGGAGAAAGGGTTTGTATCGATCGATACCTCCTGTGGTATCGATCGATGCTCTGCTTGGTTGTCAAGAATCGTCGTATAGGCAGCAGCAACTCTGTGGGAACTGTCTCTGTCTCAGTCACACAAATCAAAGCTCTTTCCAATGGATTTTCAAAGATGCAACCTCAAGAAATATTCATCTGATAGCTCACTGAATGTGTCAATGAAGAAAGGTCTGACCATCTATGGTGGGTTTCTTCATCATCTTCTCCATATTGAAAGTCATCATCAGATCATCAATGTTGAGAGATATTCGCCCATTCTTGCAATCAATTAGGGCTCCAGCTGTAGCTAAGAAGGGTCTGCCCAATATCAACGGGTCTCTGGATTCAGCATCATACTCGAGGACTATGAAATCGGTTGGAACTAAGCAGTTCCCAATGGTGATCGGGACATCCTCAAGTAAACCTTCAGGGAATCGGACTGATCGATCAGCAAGGATCAAGGAGATCCTTGTTGGTGTGAAAATCTGTCATCCCCATCCTCTTAGTCACAGAATATGGCATAAGGTTCACGCTTGAACCAAGATCGCAAAGAGAACGTTCCAACCTCTTTGTGAAGATTGTGCAGTCTAGGACAAAACTACCAGGGTCTGGCAGTTTTTCTGGGATCTTGTTGAGAAGAATCGCACTGCACTCATGGGTGACTCACAACACCCCATCCTCAAGATTCACGTTACTCGAAACCATCCTCTTGATATACCGTCTGAAAGCTGGTGCAGTCTTAAGAGCATCGACGAACGGGAGTTCGACCACTATCTTCTCTAGCATCGCTCTGCATCTAGCATCTTCTGTTTCTTTCTTTGACTTAGCAGGAGGTCGAGGGAAAGGAACCTTCGGTACATATACTCTGCCGACATGACCTGTTG
>SMJT01000181.1:132225-194144 GCA_004349715.1 Crucihimalaya himalaica
GTTCTAAAACGTTTTGGAATCTATCTCGAAAAATAAGGAAAGCTTCTGAATGAATCTCGGGTTTGTCTCGCGTCCTGGTCACGGGCATCGACCGATGCCATAAGTGGTATCGATCGATGCTTGGTCTTCTGGTCGTGGAACTCTCAAACGAAGGGTGTCGATCGATGCTTCGCAGTGTCGATCGATGCTGAGCTTGTTCCCGAACGGCTTCAACTCCAGATTGCCTCAAAAGCTTCTCAAATTCTCCAATTAGCTCCATAGCGCCTATATCTCGAAAAGAACCTGAAAGACTCTAAAACTAGAGAAAAGACTCGACAAAAAGGACTAATATCATGGCTAAAAACGGGTAAAAACCATGATATATCATTATTCTAGCTTCATGACCTAGAATCTGATCTTAGGTTGTTTGATTGGCACAAAAGTGTGATTGATTGCCTAAACTAGTGTTAGATGAGCAAAAGACCTATTCGCAAAGAAATTTGGTTTAGGATTTTGTGAACAATTGAACCTGATCATTAATGCTTGTTTGAATTCATAGGATTTGCAAAGAAATTTGGAATTCAAGGTTTAGACATAGATAATATTCGCAGCGACGGTTGGTTGATTTTACATTTGTGTTTCAAGTTCAAGAACATTGCTTAATATCCTCCTAACATTCTGTTTGATCTGCAATTCTCATTTACAGGAGAATTTCTGTAGGCTTAGCGTTTTTCCTCCATTGAATTTCACAACTTTTATATTCTGCTGTTTATTTCCTACATTACTTTGTTCGCTTAGCTTAATTCGAATTCTATATTCAATTGAGTGATTTCTTGAGTCTTTGTGGTTCGACCCCTAATATATTGCAGCTACTGCTTAGGTACTTGATATGCTCAAATAAAATACCCTTAACGTATCCAAGCAGTAGCTGTAGTATTCTAGAGGTCGAACTACAAAGACTCAAGATTGTCATGTAATAAATTCCAGAATGTGAATTAAGCCAAGCAAAATAAATGTAATCAAAAATAACAAAACAATTAAAATCAAGTAGTAAGATCAGTGAGGAAAACGTTAGACCTACGAAAATTCGCAAGTAAATCAGGATTGAAAATCAAATAAAATGTCAGAAATAAATTAAGCACCGTTCTTGAACTTGAAACACAGATGTAAAATAAACCAACTGTCATTGCGAAAACTATCTATGTCTAAACCTAGAATTCCAAATTTCTTTGCAAATTCTATGAATTCAAACAAGCATTAACGATCAGGTTCAATTGTTCACAAAATCCTAAACCAAATTTCTTTGCGAGTAGGTCTTTTGCTCACCAAACACTAGTTCAAGAAACTAATCACACTTTCGTGTCAATTAATCAACCTAATATCAGTTTCTAGTTCGCGAGGTTAGAATAAGCATTAATCTCAAGTCTAGGTGAAGAACTATATAGATTTTTCCTAACAATCAAATCTAATTTAACAATTCATCAAATACCTTTAAATAACCCTAAACCTAACAAGGAATCTACTCAGACATGGTAAATGAAACAAACATCATGAATAAAATAGATAACATAAAGTAAAATAGAGTAAGAATACAAAGAGGGTTCAAGGTTCTTCTCCCAAAACTCTATTGCAAAAACACTCTATCTCCAAGAATCAATGTCTGCCTCCAAGAGGCTGAAAAACCTAATTTTATAACTAAAACACGCTTTGGAGTTCATTGCAAAAATAAGGAAATCTTCTGTTTCTTTCCGGGTCTTTTGAAGAATGTGCGTTCTGACTATCGGTATCGACCGACACCATAAATGGTGTCGATCGATACTAGGATTTCCAGTTGTGTTTCTTTCGGATGATGGTGTCGATTATCACTGCATGGGTGTCGATCGATACTGAGCTTCAGCTCCGATCTGCTTCAGAAGCTTTGATAAATCCAATTTAGCTCCAATTGCGCCTATGTCCTGAAAAGACTTTGAAAATCTCTAAAAGTACTCAGAAGACTCAATAAAAGGACTTATATCATGGTCAAAAATGGGTAAAAACCATGACATATCAACTCCCAAAGACTTAATCTTTGCGTGCCCTCAAGCAAACAGAAAACCAAACCAGAAAAAGAGGTTTGAAAACGCAGAGACTCACCTGTTCTTGAAGAATTGTAATGACCCCTTTTCCAAGCTCCTAGATGTCACCTAATCAGTTTCGGATCTAACCACCATGTACTTCTCTGTAGACATTCGCAACTTCCCAGATTCCACACATTATCTCCCAACATCAACATACTAAATCCTTCATTGCCGTTTCATAAATGTTGCTGATGTTCAAAAACCTTCTAGATTCTTCCTCATAGGATATCATGACCAAGGAACCACCCAAGTTTCATACTTTGGTATTGTTTTCCTCTCCCCCAGACTTATTTCTTTTTATGCTCTTGATTTTGGATTGAGCTTTGCATATACAAATCAAGGTTTGAGACCCGAGTATTGATAGTAATTGCCACCAAATCCCCGGTTCTCCCCTCTCAAAGTATCAAAGGTCTTAGGCAAACAACGGGGTCTCAGGAAATGTTCCTACCCCTCGCTTCAAGCCTTTGTGTGATCATTCCTTATCCAAATAGAACAATGGGATCACGGGAAGTGTTCCTAGCCCTCTACTCGGTAGAAATCATCTCATCTTTCATGCATTTCATGTATCAACGTATGTCAACGTATGTCATAATCTCCAACAGGTTTTGACTCAAGAAATATAATTTAACTCATAGATGACTGACTCTAAGAAAAACAAACACAATGTCAGTAACTACCTCCCCCAGACTTAAACAACACTGTCCTTAGTGTTATCTAGCATAGAGAAGGCAAAAGAAAGCAAAAGAACAGAATGGCTGAAGGATTTCACAAAGGTACCGTGTGTGATTTATGGGTATCGATCGATGTATTAACCGGTATCGACCGATGCTTGATGAGTATCGACCGATACCAGCAGTGTGTTGATTGATACTAAAATCCTGTTTCTTGAAACTGATGCCCAAAATCGTGTCCAGAGAGCCAAATGTTAGATGAAGCGCTGTTAGATCACTAGAGCACAAGTTAGAAGCAACAGAATCATAAGATAGCCACAAGTTCAATGAGTACTGACAATGAGATCAAAAAATTTAAAATGAAAGACAAACAAAAGAAAAAGAACAGGGAAAGGGAAATCATGAAACCCAGAAAACAGAGTCTAGCCATCGGAATCATCAGTGTCGGAGACAGCATAGTGGGATGAAGGGCCAGGTGTGGAGGAGTGGACATCCGTAGATGACATGCAGTGGCCACGAGAGACAGCTTCCCAAATGCTCTGTAAGCTCTCCACGATGTATCTCTGAAAGGTGGCAGTCTCCATCGGGAAGTCTGGACGCGGAGGGAAGGAAGGTGCAGGAGCAGATGTCTGATGGCGCTGTGAACGGCGGGGCTGACTTCCAGCAAAGTCAGCTGCGAGTACAGCATCAGCATTAGTCGGAGTAGAAGGGAGGCGTGGCGGAGCACATACACGTATAGCCGGAGAAACCGAAAGCAAGCTGGGATCTGGATCGAATCGCAGCTTGGAGGCATCGCCTTCAATGGTGGTCAAAGCTCGGTTGGGGAGATACACAAAGAGCTCGTTGTCGGTCGTGGGAAGACACCAACGTCGTGTTGGCTTCAGCCAACGCATGTGCTGCATATGCTGCTCATCCATGAGAGAGCGAGCAGTGACAATCGAGCTCTCTGAGGTGGAGATACCAAAATGCTCAAAGATGGGAGTGAGGAGGCTACCGACTGACTCAGTCTTTCGAGCAGTGCCGTAGTTGCGTCCAGAGAAGGCTTGGTCTTCAGAGAGACCAGGTGGTGTGCAAAGACGGCACCCATTTTGACCGCGAGGTTCAACTCAGGCCACTCATATCGATCCTCAGGAATGAGGTCGCCGACAGCCTTGTAGAGGAGGATCAGCTCAGAAATCTGCAACTTGTTTGGCTCCATCTTGCAGAGGAGAGTGGTGCTCAGAATGCGGACGATGCAACGGAGAGTGGGGTGGCAGACATCGATCTGCGTCGTAGTCTTAGAATGGTAGGTACCAAGACCGATGTGCCCCCAGAAAACCTGCACATCATGAAACTGATTAGGCAGAGCTACCTGCCTGAGATCGCGGTCAAAACCGTAGATGTTGTAGAGGTCGGGGATTGGCAGTCTGTATCGGATGCCTCAAATCAGGAAGGTCAGAGTGCCTTCCAACACGTCGCGGTGGACCTCGTCTCTGTAGTAGATGCGTGGGGTCACAAGGAACTGGCGGACAAGGTCGGGATAGAGGTCGTACTGCCGTGAGTACAATTTCCCCAAACCAATCTTATCAAGCATGGCGGAGAGCTCCACGTCGATACCCAGACGGCGCATGGTGTGAGGGTCGATGAAACGCATAGGGACCACATCAACACGCAGCCACTCGTTGTAGAACAACGTGTCGTAGTCGTCCACTCTTCGGCGATAGGCCTATAGATGCAGGCCTCGCTCTCGGTCTTCTCTTTGGGCAAACCTGCCCAATCACAGCTCGGGATGATCCTCTTCCCTTCCAACTTAGGCCAGGGAGGCCTAATAGCAACAACAGGGGCAGATGGAGATGGTGAGCGGTGTGGCGCAGCTCTCAGGTCACTGACGTGGACCTCAAGAAAACTCTGAGGACCCGTGTCATTGGTGAATCCTCCCTTCAGCACTCTGTACGGATCTCTGGTCAGGCAGGCTGTCACGATGTCGGCGTGCCAGAATGATCCGTCGAAAGCTTCCACCTCGTCCTGGAGACTGAACTCATTCCAATTCAATCATCACAACACATTAGCGAATTGCTCAGAAATATTAGCATGCAAAACAAACTAATTCGACCCCATCCATTATGTTCTCGATCCTCTAGAACTATCCACGAAAGGAAATGATTCAAGAAAGTAAAACAGAGGAAACAAAATCGTAATTTTTCAAACCTGTCGACGAATCCAAGAGATAGAATTTCGAGTTTATTACCTTGCAGATCGAAAGAGTGAATGGTAGGTGATATGCTCAAATATAATACCCTAAAAGTACTAAAGCAGTAGCTGCAGTATATAGGGGTCGAACCACAAAGACTCAAGAAATCACTCAATAGATTATAGAATATGAATTAAGCTAAGCAAAATCAATGTAATTAAAAACATCAAATGATTAAAAGTAGTTGTAAAATCAATGGAGGAAAATGTTAAGCCTAGGGAAATTCTCCGGTAAATCAGAATTGCAGATCAAATAGAATGTCAGGAGGATATTAAGTACTGTTCTTGAACTTGAAACACAAATGTAAAATCAACCAACCGTCGCTGCGAAGATTATCTATGTCTAAACCTAGAATTCCAAATTTCTTTGCAACTCCTATGAATTCAAACAAGCATTAATGATCAGGTTCAATTGTTCACAAAATCCTAAACCAAATTTCTTTGTGAATAGGTCTTTTGCTCATCTAACACTAGTTCAGGCAATCAATCACACTTTCGTGCCAATCAAACAACCTAAGATCATATTCTAGGTCATGAAGCTAGAATCAGCAGTAATCGCAAGTCTAGATGAAGAACTCTATTAAATCTCTCTGATCAATTCATATCAACCTAAAAATTCATCAAACACCTTTGAATAACCCTAAACCTAACAAGGAATCTACTCAGACATGGTGAATAAAGCAAACATCATGAATAAAATAGATTGCATAAAATAAATCAAGAGTAAACAAGGGTTCAGAATTGTCTCCCACAAAACCCGGAACCAATCTCTCTCAAAGTATTTAGAATAATTATCAAGTCTCTCCTAAAAGTGGCTAAAAACCGTAAATATAATCCTAAAACACGTTCTGGACTTAATTGTAAATAATAGAATCTTCTGGGCCAAGTTGCAGACTCTTCAAACTTGTAAAATCGCGTGTTTTCTTTTCCTGCAGTCAGTAACGATCGATACCAGGTAGGTGTCGGTCGATACCAGGACTCTGTGCTCGTTAGACTGGAGTGCCTTCACGAAAACTGGCATAACTTTTGATCGCACCGTTAGAATGGCCTCAAACCACTTCCAAATGAAAGCTAATCCAAAGATCTGTATTGTATCCAATGGTGGTAAATTATTCAACGAATGCCAAAAAGCTCCAGAATGCTCCAATATCTCCAATTATGCTCCACACGTGCCAAAACCTGAAAAGACTCAAAAAGACTGCAAAAACACTAGAAGGACTCTAAAAACAAGACCTATATCATGGCTAAACACGGGTAAAAACCATAATATATCAGTAGGATGACAATGGGGACGAAAATCCGAGTGGACTAGGATTTAAAATCGATCAAAACGGTTAAGAAGTGAAGAAATGGTGAGAGAGAATCGGAAAAAGCGGCGGCGTCGATCGATGGAGGAGTGAAGGAGTGAAGAAGAAAACCCGAGGGTTTTATAAAAAACTGAACTGGGTGCTGGGTATCGACCGATACCGTAAGTGGTATCGATCGATGCTCGCGTCATGATAGCACAGTTTTTCTTTGGTCTCGGTATCGATCGATACTTGGGTGTCGATCGATGCTTGTCGTCTGAACCTGGTTCACGTGAAGACACAAGACAAAAACAAAAATGAAAATGAAAGGAAAAACTTATGTACAGACTCACCAGTGGGTTGCCTCCCACCAAGCGCTTGTTTAATGTCCTTAGCTTGACATTGGGATCATTCAGGTAGCTGGTGGTTCACCCAGAGGCATTATGTGGCCATCTGGAATGGTGGCTTTCGCCCAATAGTGTTTTACCCGCTGTCCATTGACAGTGAACTCTTTTCCCTCAGCATTCACCAACACTACTGCACCGTACGGGCAGACTTCTTTGATTGTGAAGGGACCTGACCAACGAGAACGCAATTTCCCAGGAAGTAACTGTAAACGAGAGTTGTACAGAAATACCTGGTCATTCGGTTCAAAGTGGCGAGAAAGGATCTTCTTGTCGTGATAGGCCTTAGTCCTTTCCTTGTACATCTTGGAGTTTTCATAGGCGAGGTGTCTGATCTCATCCAGCTCATTGAGTTGAACCAATCGCCTTTGAGCAGCAGACTTGATGTCGAAATTCATCAACTTAGTAGCCTAGGCTGCTTTGTGCTCAATCTCAATTGGAAGATGACATGCCTACCCGTACAGCAAATGGAATGGCGTGGTGCCAAGAGGTGTCTTGAACACGGTCTCGTAAGCCCAAAGAGCGTCGTCGAGCTTCATTGCCCAATCTTTCCGTGTTGCACCAACTGTCTTCTCCAAAATCTCCTTGATTTATCTGTTGGAGACCTCAACTTGTCCGCTTGTCTGAGGATGATAAGGTGTGGCGACGCGGTAATGCACGCCGTACTTCCTCAGCAGATTTTTGAAGATCTTATTGATAAAGTGAGTGCCACCATCAGTTATAACAACTCGAGGTACTCCAAATTGAGGGAAGATAATGGTCTTGAACAGTTTCAGAACTACGAAAGAGTCGTTGGTAGGACTAGCAATCGCTTCTACCCATTTGGAGACGTAAGTAAAAGCGACCAAGATGTACTTGTTCTGTCCCGATGGAGGAAACGGTCCCATAAAATCAATACCCCAGCAATCGAAAACTTCTACTTCGAGGATGAAGTTCTGTGGCATCTCATATCGCTTGCTGATCTTCCCTCTTCTCTGACACACATCACAATGTGAGATAAAATCATGAGCATCTTTGAACAGTGTAGGCCACCAGAAACCAGCTTGCAGAACCTTAGAAACCGTTTTGAATAGGGCGAAGTGTCTAGCATACTCAGATCCATGGCAGTGATACAGAACATCTGACACCTCAGTTTCAGCGATACATCTTCTATAAATCCCATCAGAACAGTGCTTGTACAAGTACGGTTCATCCCAAAAGAAACGTCTGACATCTCGCATAAACTTCTTCTTAGCATAATTCTTGAGATGCTTTGGTTCGTATTCTGCAGCAAGATAATTAGCTATGTCAGCATACCAAGGCTCAGTAGGAGTAGTGACAGCCAAAGATTCCTCAGCAGAAAAGTGATCTGCAGTCGAAACAGCACTGGCAGATAGTTGGTATCGACCGATGCTTTATACGTGTCGATCGATGCTGACATTTTGGACACGGGGAGATTGCAAAATCTCATGAGGGTGTCGATCGATGCTACTTGGGTGTCGATCGATACTTGCGTTTTGCACTGGCAGAGTCGTAGCAGAGTTGTGCCGAATCCCAATTTCGATGAAATAAATCCTCTCCTCAAGTAAAGCATCATCAATAGGTACGGTTTCATCGATCCTCATTCGTGAGAGGTGGTCTACAACTCCATTCTCTACTCCTTTCTTATCCTTAATCTCGATGTCAAAACCTTGGAGCAGTAAAACCCAACGGCAGAGGCGAGGCTTCAGATTCTTTTTCTGCAACAGATACTTGAGAGCAGCATGGTCGGTATGAACGGTCACCTTACTCCCAATAAGATAAGAGCGAAATTTCTCAAAAGAAAACACAACGGCGAGTAATTCTTCTGAGCATCATCCAACGTCCTGCTGGCGTAGTATATGACATGAAGCTTCTTGTCCTTTCTCTGACCCAGAACAGACCCAACTGCGAAATCACTCGCATCACACATGATCTCAAAGGGGAGGCTCCAATCTGGTGGCTAAACAACAGGAGCAATAACCAACGCCTTCTTGATCTGTTCGAATGCAACTAGACACTCCGGTGTAAAATCGAAGGTGACATCCTTACGGAGAAGAGCAGTAAGTGGACGAGCTAACTTGGAAAAGTCTTAAATGAATCTGCTATAGAATCTGGTGTGACCAAGGAAACTCTGAATGTCTTTCACAGATGTTGGTGGCAAGAGGCATGTCATAACCTGAATCTTAGCTTTATCAACTTTGATCCCAGCCTTTGAAACCTTGTGTCCCAAAACAATATCTTCTTGAACCATAAAGTGACACTTCTCCCAGTTCAAAACTAGATGTTTTTCTTCACAGCGCTGAAGTACCTTGGAAAAGTTGTCTAGGCACTCCTTGAATGAAGATCAATAAACTGAAAAGTCATCCATAAACACCTCCATGAACTCCTCAATCATATTTAAGAAAATTGACATCATACATCTCTGGAAGGTGGCTGGAGCATTACATAACCCAAACAGCATTCTCCTGTAAGCGAACGAGCCGTAGGGACATGTGAACGTTGTCTTCTCTTGATCGTCTGGATGTATCGGGATCTGGAAGAAGCCTGAGTATCCATCCAGGAAGCAGTAGTATGGGTTACTTGCCAACCTTTCCAGCATTTGATCGATGAATTGCAATGGGAAGTGGTCTTTCCTTGTAGCAGCATTCAACTTCCTGTAATCAATACACATGCGGTGCCCAGTGATCGTTCTTGTCGGAATCAGCTCATCTTTCTCGTTCTTTACCACAATGAATCCTCCTTTCTTAGGTACAACATGAACTAGACTGACCCAACTGCTGTCAGAGATGGCATAGATGATTCCTGCTTCCAGAAGTTTCATGATCTTTTTCTTCACAACTTCCTTCAGATTCGGGTTAAGCCTTCTCTAATGTTTGATTGAAGCTTTCGACTCGTCCTTTAGATGAATCTGATGCATGCACATATCTGGTGATATACTTAAAATGTCATCAAGAGAATAGCCGAGAGCTTTGTGATACTTGCGTAGCTTGCTCAACAGTAAGGCGACCTCTGCGTTGTTTAAAGAGGAATTAACAATCACAGGATATGTGGAGTTAGGGCCAAGAAAAACATACCTCAGATTGGTGGGGAGTGGCTTAAGATCGAGTTTAGGAGCTCTCTCCTCACTCTAGTCGTCGGATGAATCAGATCGTGTGGGAGTGACATTCAGTTCCTCGGGTAGAAACAACTGGTGTCGATCGTTGCTCTAAGTGGTATCGATCGATGCCTTAGTGGTGTTGTCAAGGATCGTGGCATACCCAGTAGCAACCTCACTGGAATCTATCTCTGTTTCAACCGAACAAACCAGTGCTCTCTCCAACGGATTCTCAGGGTGTAACCGCATGAAGTACTCATCCGATATATCACTGAAGGTATCGATGAAGAATGTATGTCCGTCAATGGTTGGCTTTTTCATCATCTTTTGCATGTTGAAAGTCATCATCAGATCACCAATGTTGAGGGATATTCTCCCATTTTTGCAGTCGATAAGAGCGCCTGCTGTGGCCAGAAATGGTCTGCCCAAAATCAGTGAATCTCTTGGACTATGAAATCAGTCGGAACTAAGCAGTCTCCGATCATAATTGGAACGTCCTCGAGTAATCCTTCGAGAAATCAGACTGCGCGGTCAGCAAGAATTAGGGAGATCCTAGTAGGTGTGAAGTCTGTCATCCCCATTCTCTTAGATACCGAGTATGGCATGAGGTTGACACTGAAACCGAGATTGCAAAGGGAGCGTTCAAACCTCTCAGTGAAGATTGTGCAATCTAATACAAAACTTCCAGGGTCCGGCAGCCTTTCTGGGATCTTGTTGAGTAGGATTGCACTGCACTCGTGAGTGATCCTCAGCACTCCTTCCTCAAGACACATTACTTGATACCATCCTCTTGATGTACCTTCTGAAAGCTGGTGAAGTCATGATAGCATCGACGAAAGGGAGTTCAACAACCAACTTCTCTAGCATTGCTTTGCATCTGGCTTCTTCTATTTCTTTCTTAGTCTTGGTAGGAGGTCGAGGGAAGGGTATCTTTGGTACATAAACTCTCCCAGTGTTCCCCGTAGACTGCTTCTTCTCGATGTTTGGACTGGTATCGATCAACACTAGAGCAGTGTCGATCGATGCTGGTGGTTGTGCAAGTGTTTCTACAGATCGTTGAACGGGTGTCGATCGATGTAGGTTGGTATCGACCGACACTAGGTGAGTGTCGATCGATACTGGAGTAATTCCAGGAATCTCATCGTCGTCGTCTCCAGCAAGATCGACGAGCTGCTTCGGAGAGTAGGTTTTCTTCACCCCTGGACTGACCTCTCTTCCACTTCTCAAGGTAATAGCGTGAACGTGTTCCCTTGGATTCACCGTTTTTCCTAGAAGGAAATCATCCTGTCTCTTAACTGTTTCTGCAGTCTGGGCAACTTAAGTTTCCAGCTTCTTCCGATGAATGTTAAGAGCTTCGATTTTTCCATTCAGGTCAGTGTACAAGGCATCCATCTTCCCATCGAAATCGACATTCATCTTCTGCTGCCCCTCAAGAATCTGCTCATGCATGGTTTCAACCTTGCTTTCCTAAGTCTTGAGAGGTGGTGTCTGGTAAGATCAATTTCCATAGGTGCGAGTGTACCCACTGTTCTGGAATGGTTTATGAGCAAAGGAGTTTGCTCCGAAATTCGTGGACTTAAAGTCAGACTTGAATCCTCCTCTCTGAGAGTTGTTGGTGATACCGCGGTTGTACGACGAATTCTGAAATCCATTACCACCAATGTAGTTGACATCCTCTGCTTCACCTTCATCTACGATCTCGACTTCTTCAGCAAAATGCACTACCTTCTGCTGCTTGCCCATCAACAAATTGTGAACCGGATCCAGCTTCGCATGTACCTTAGCAATCTGCAGTCCGTCGACGTTCCCATTCTGCTTCTTTCGCTCGCAGTCGGCATTCTTGGTGCTTTTGCTAGACGCCAAGTTCTCAATAAGTATGTAAGAAACTTCAGGATACCTCGTGTTGAAATTTCCATTGCTTGCAGCGTCCAAAGCCATCTGATACCTCCAATCGATCCCTTTGAAGAAGATACCTAATAACTGAACTTGGGAGAAATCGTGGTGAGGACAATCCCTCTGATAAGACCGAAATCGAACCTAAGCAGCCTTGAATGCCTTAGTTGCTCCCTGAGCTCTTCGGATCTTGCATCATCATAGAAATTGTTCAGGAACACATTCTTAGTCTCCTCCCAAGTAGTCAGAGAACCAAAAGGCAACTGCTTAAACCAGTAAGCTGAATCTCCACCAAGAGAGTATGGAAAGAGCTTACAGAAGAGGAACTCATTGGGCACTCCATTGTACTTGATACTGGTGACCAAATCTTCGAACCTCTCGATGTGATCCATGGGATGCTCGTGAGAAGGACCATGAAAAGGGTGCTGGCCTACAAGAGTGTAGTATGCAGGCTTTAGCTCAAAGTCATTCCTCTGAAAAGTGGGAATACGAATCGCAGACTGATTGGTATAGAACTGGTCCGGTCTGTTGTACTCCCTAAGCGTTCTGGCCCGATTAACCAGAGCATTCCCAACATTCCCACGCACAGATGGTGGGATAATCTCATTAGCTACCGGTGCAGGGACAACAACGTTACCTTCTGCATCAAGCCTCTATCCTACTCGTCACACTGGTGACCTTCCTGATCTCTCAATACCCCAGCTTCATCACGAGCGAGCGCAATCGGATTGTTCATCTTTGCTTGTTTCTTTTGCTTTCTGATCGTGCGCTCTAAATCAGCTAGCTCTTTATTAGATAGATTGGTCAACTGCTTGTTCTTGCTTCTTCTGGTCTAACGATGTTGCATACACCTGAAACATAGAAGTTGAAACTCGTAAGTAACAGGAGTTAAGACGAGTATCGATCGATACCTGAAGGGTGTCGATCGATGCTCGACAACTTAGTCAAAATTCTAAACCGAAATCTTATGGTGAATATAGAGTCCCCGGCAACGGCACCAAAATTTGATATGCTCAAATATAATACCCTAAAGTATTTAAGCAGTAGCTGTAGTATTCTAGGGGTCGAACCACAAAGACTCAAGATTGTCACTCAATAAATTCCAGAATATTAATTAAGCCAAGCAAAATAAATGTAATCAAAAATAACAAAACAATTAAAATCAAGTAGTAAGATCAGTGAGGAAAACGCTAGGCTTAGGGAAATTTGCAAGTAAATCAGGATTGAAAATCAAATAAAATGTCAGGAATAAATTAAGCTTCGTTCTTGAACTTGTAACACAAATGTAAAATCAACCAACTGTCGTTGCGAAAACTATCTATGTCTAAACCTAGAATTCTGAATTTCTTTGCAAATTCTATGAAGTCAAACAAGCATTAACGATCACGTTCAATTGTTCAAAAATCCTAAACCAAATTTCTTTGTGACTGGTCTTTTGCTCACCAAACACTAGTTCGGAAAACTAATCAAACTTTCGTGTCAATTAATCAACCTAATATCATATTCTAGTTCGCGAGGCTAGAATAAGCATTAATCTCAATTCTAGGTGAAGAACTCTATAGATTTTTCCTAACAATCAAATCTAATTTAACAATTCATCAAATACCTTTAAATAACCCTAAACCTAACAAGGAATCTACTCAGACATGGTAAATGAAACAAACATCATGAATAAAAGAGATATCATAAAGTAAAATAGAGTAAGAATACAAAGAGGGTTCAAGGTTCATCTCCCAAAACTCTATTGCAAAAACACTCTATCTCCAAGAATCAATGTCTGCCTCCAAGAGGCTGAAAACCCTAATTTTATAACTAAAACACGCTTTGGAGTTCATTGCAAAAATAAGGAAATCTTTTGTGTTCTTTCCGGGTCTTCTGAAGAATGTGCGTTCTGACTATCGGTATCGACTGATACCATAAATGGTATCGATCGATACTAGGATTTCCAGTTGTGTTTCTTCCGGATAATGGTGTCGATCGACACTGCATGGGTGTCGATCGATACTGAGCTTCAGTCTCCGAACTGCTTCAACTCCGAACTGCTTCAGAAGCTTCGATAAATCCAATTTAGCTCCAATTGCGCCTATTTCCTGAAAAGACTTTGAAAGACTCTAAAAGTACTCAGAAAACTCAATAAAAGGACTTATATCATGGTTAAAAACGGGTAAAAACCATGATATATCAGTACTCTTAGAGTATTAAATTTGAGCATATCACTAGTTCAATTCAAGCTTCTACTCTAAACTCCGAAATCAAAATAGAATCCAAGCAATTCAAATCGTTCTCAATCGGTTAGAGTTTCAAGTGTGGTCTCACAAAGGGAATTCAAATCGTTCTCAATCGGTTTAGGTGAAGGCCTTTTTAAGATGGTTTCTAAGGAGTCTTTCCTTGGTGGTTTCGCTCTCAAACAAGAATGGTGCTAGACAAATGCAAAATATATCTTACACCGAGAACAATTTATCCATACAAAGTGATGTTTCTTGTTGTTCTACCTGTCCAATGATACGAAGTGTATTTTTCTATCCCCTTTGACACAATCTTTTCAAGCCCCTGTTCAAACCCAAATCTCAACTCTCATGAATCAAGCCCTTTTTATCTTTTGGTGACCTCCTAGGGAAGAAATCTATTTCTTAATCGTTAGCTCTTTTTCTATCTCTTTTCTAGCTTTTATTTGTTCCCATATCTTTTCTTTGTCTTTTTCCTTCTGTCTTTTGGTTTCTTATTTTTAAGGGGGAACTAACTTAATGTCTTGCACTTAGAGATTCAGAGCGTTTTTCTTTTAACTTTTCATTCCCTAGGGACCTTTTCTTTTAGGCTAGTGATCCAAATTTTCTTTTCACACCCTTATCAATCTCTCCAAAACCCCCATATCCAATCTTAACACTTATTTCTTTCATTCCCAACCTAATCGCTAGCCTCACTATGCTCCAAGAGCTAGTTAAAACGAAAGGCATTCCTTAGTTGTTCTCAATACTCTCAAGATTTTAAAATCTAATGAATAAAACAACATAAGGCCTCACTCAACAATTAATCACAAGGCATGAAAGAAATGGCAAAGGTTAAGGGTAAGGGAACCATTCAAATTGATAGAATGGTCATTCGGGTTAGCATAAGCGTGGTGAAGTGAATAAGAAAACACATTTAAACTCCCTAAGCGAGAAGATTAGATTCAAATTAAGTCCAAGTTCATAGAGACGCTTTGAAGATCATGAAAGTTTCACAAAGGTAGGTGCTTTCGAAGTCTAAACGAGCTAAACATGGCGTTTCCAATTTTTCAAAGAAGTCAAATGCAACAAATAACAATGATCAAGGGCATTCATCTCAATCTAAGTTTAAATTTTTACAAGGTAGTATCATCATTATCTCCTATGCATATGCAAATGCAACCTAGATGCTACTAGACTCAATCCTAAAGGCAATGAAAATGCAAAGCTACATGATTTTTTTTTTAATGGAAATGAGTGAAAATAAGAACACCAAAAACCAAGTCAAAAGACACAAATCTCTCCCCCGAACATGAATTACACCGTTTCGGTGTAATAGAAGCAAAATAAATGGGGAAAACAAACAAGAAAATAGAAACTAAATAGTATATACAAAGGAAGAGAGGACCATACCTTGGTCCTAGTCGTGATCCTTAGGGAGTTGGAGATGAGGAGTTTTGTAACTCCTTAAGAGACCAATTGAATTGGTGGAAAGAGTGTTGAAAGAGCATGTTCCACCTTGGAGGTTGATGGTGATGACCCTTGAGAGGAGCTCTTGAACCTTTCCTTGGTTACTTTGAAACCCGAGATGAAGTTTGGCTTTAACGCTTGCAAAAGGTTTTGAAGTTCCCTTAAACTTCACCTTGTATTCAATTTTTTCATCTATGAGTCTTAAAGGGTGTAAGCTCATAGTGTTCAAAGATAAAACAAGGGCGGGAGGGTGGGTTTCTTTCATCTCTCTCTTGTTCTTTTCAAAAAACTCCTTAACATTCCCCATCTTCACATCTTCAACACCTCTTTCATGCTCATCAAACAAGGAGTCTAGACATTCAACATTCAAGATTTCTTCGTCTAGTTTTAGAGCCTCTCAACCCCTCATATTCACAACTTTGACCTCTTCTTGTTGATCCTTCAAATTCATAGGATCTTTCTCGCTTTGTACTTCTTCATTAGTGATTATTCCACAAAAACTATTAGAGGAAGGTTTAATTGGATAAGAGACCTTAGCATTCACGTGGAGAAGAGTCACTCTTTTGTTTGGAAAGTCGATGTTTGCTCCGACGATGTCGAGAAAAGGAGTTCCTAGGATAAGAGGAAGCTTGTGGGTTTCTTTCATTTCCACTACTATCAAATCCGTTGGGACTATGCAATTGCCAACCTTGAGTGGATAGTCTTCAATTATACCAAGTGGAGATTTCGAAGAAGCATATCCAAACATGATGGAAGAAAAGTTTTGCTTCATATCATTGATCGCTAAGTTCTTTACCCTCTCAAGTGATATCACATTCACGCTTGCACCCGAATCGCATAAAGCATCATCAATCTCCAAATCACAAAGAGAGCAAGTTATGGAGAATTCATCCAGATTTCCAAGCTTGGGAAGAGTCTTGGGTTCAAGTGGTTTTGTGCTTGGCGCTTCAACCTCTTCCATAATATCTTCAACTTTTTCTCTGTTTGCAAGTATGGCTTTTATGAACTCTTTGTATGTTGGCACTTGAGAAAAATCATTGAGCTCCAACTCTATTCATATTGGCTTTGAAGCTTGAGAGTATCTTCTTTTGAACTTTGGTAAGAACTCTACAGGGAAATGGAAGTGGAGGCTCATAAGGAGGAGGCTTTAGGCTAGGGGTTTCCTTTTTTCCAACCTTCTTGGTCAGCACATTCGCTTCCCTAACCTTTTCCTTACTATCCTTCTCAACTTCCACTTTTCTAGCAAAAACCAATTCTTCAACCTTAGGACCATATAGAAGTCTAGAGATCTCCTCGATTGCCTTTTCATTCTCATCAACCAATGGTACCTCACTTGATAGGATCATGTTACAATACTCCTTGGAGTTTGCTTCGAATAAACCCAGTTTTTTACTAGAAAAAGATGCTTCTTGAGCTATTTGATGATCCATATGCTTCATCTTTGGATTTACCGGGTTGTTTACTTTGCATTAAGCTCATTGTATGAGCAATCGACTTTATTGTGTATCTCAGCCATGTTCTTCTTCATCTCAATAGTCCCACTAGCTTTCCCCGCTAACAATTGTTGAAGCACCCCTTTCATATCAAAGTCTTGAGGAATTGTTCCTTGTTGTTGAGGTTGAAAGCCTTGTTGAACATTAGGAGTGAAACTAGACTTGTTGATGTAACATCCTTGGTTACCTTGGAATTGACCCGTAGGAACAAAAGATTGTTGTTGAGGGTTTGAACCTTGGGTTTGATTAAATGACACAGAAGGTCTTGGTGGATCGCCTTGAGGAGCTTGAGGCTTGTAGACTTGATCTTGTGGGTTCCCCACATTGTTGCTTCTCCAAGAGAAATTTGGGTGATTACGGTAGTTTGGATTGTAACTCCTTGATGACCACCAACAAAGTTCACCTCATATTGACCCTCTTGACAAGCTTCAATTCCAATCTCTTGAAAGCCTTGATTACCATCATAATCACCTACAAAATTTATTGACTGTTGTGTAGCTTGTAAGACCTTATCCATCTTCTTGTGTAAGGATTTGATCTCCCTACCACGTTGCTCATCACTCTCTCCACTTCCCCCTGGAGCAAGGTCATAATCATCACCGTAGTTTCTATCACTTTGCGCTATATTCTCAACCAAGGGCATCCCTTCTTCAACATCCTTGCCCAAGAAGTTCTCGTTGCTTGCCGTGTCAAGTAGCATTCGGAACTAAGGAAGGACTCCTCTATATAGGGTGCTTAGGATTGATTCGTTAGAAATTTGTGATGAGGGTACTTAGTAGTGTAGCCCTTAAACTGCTCCCAAGCTTTGCCAAAAATTTCACCATTCTTTGGCGTGAAGCTTGAGATCTCGTTTTTTAACTTAGCGGTTCTTTAAGTAGAGAAGAACTTAGCTAAGAAATCTTCTTCACTCATCCCATGAGTTGATGAAGTTACCAGGGAGGTTCTTCTCCCATTGGTGTGCCTTAGCTTATCCCCAAGAGAGAATGGGAATAGGCGGAGTTTGAAAATATCTTCCGAGACTCCATTGGTCCCACACAACATGTCAAAGTGGTCTAGATGATCCAATGGGTCCTCCATTGGTAGACCATGGAACTTTGATCCCTGAATCATGTTGATTAGGCTCGCCTTGATCTCAAAGTTGTTTTTCCCAACAGGCGGGGGCCTAATACCATTCCGTTGATCTCAAAGATCATTACAATTTGTTAGTGTGTCTAAGAAAATCTAAAACAAAGCATATTCCCACAAATTAGGTTTAAGAGTCTTTTTATAGTAGAAGGGGCAAACCGGGTCAACTCGGAACAAACCGAGTTTTGACCCGGTTGAGTTGGGTTTTTTGCACAGCTCCAGTGGGCAAGTGAAGTCGATATTTGCATACCGACCTTTTGAGGTCGGTATAAGTGCCCGCTAGCCACCAATCAGCTTCACGTGGTCGATATACAAGGCCGATCCTTCTCTGTGAACGTCCGTCTCTTTCTTAGCTTTTGTTCTCGAGCTCTTCTGCAGCTCCAAGTCCCTCGAGTGGTTAAATTTAGCTTCCAATTCGTCTAAATCCATCTCCTAAACCTCCAAACTCCAAGAACCCTACAAAAATGGACAAAATGCAATGCAAAATGCAAAGAAACACCCTAAACTCCTAAAATGCAAAACCAAAACCAAGTGTGATATGATCCTAGGAGGAGGATCGACGTCCCTTGATGCTACTTCGTGGGTTGCACTTGATTCACGGACAACGAACGGTCAAAATGGGAGAACGAACGGACAAGTGATTGAACGAACGTATGATTGATGAAAACGAACACGAGTGGATGGATCGGTGATGGAAATGAAAGTGATCGAACGAGTGAAAAGGTGAAATGAACGGATCCGTGAATTGATAGAAACTTCTAAGAGTTGCGGAATGACTTTTAGACTTTCAGAGGTTTGAAAATGCAAGGATGTTGAATCCGAATACACTTAAATCAAACCAAATGATCAAACACTTAGAAAGGATTTTAAAAATAAGAAGTTTGATAAAATGAAAGAGAGAACAAGGGAGAATACATATAGAGTTTGAACTTGCATGGGAAATAACAAAAACATAAATGATAAAGACCAAATTCGAAATAACCCTTGACTTGCTTCTCCTTCCTTGTTTTCGAAATGGTAGAATAGTTAGAAGTGGGCTGGATTCATCAAGAGGCTATGGTGAAGTGTTATGGGCTTGCCTCATTAAAAACCTCTCTTAGAAAACCCATTGGGACAAAACTAAGAGGAGGGAAAAAGAGTGCAAACCATAACACCTCTCTTGACGAAGACTTAAGTAGCTTGAATCACAACCAGAGTAGTTGGATAAGCATACTCAAGTTGGCCCGGAATGGTGTGTAGGAGTTTGCTGAAAGCGTCCTTAAACTTGAGTGACTTGGATCGAGTGATTGGACCGAGGGGAATGTGCAAGGCATCTTCTCCTTCTTCCTTAGTCTTCTCAGCTTCATTCGGTTCCTTTGCTCCATCTTTGTTTCCTTCAAGTTCTGGTTCTAGCTGTCCATCCTTGTCCATAGTTTCTTTAGCTCCTTCCTCAGCCATGATCATATCAAAGTGACAGTTAACTAAAGTAAATGTGCTAGAAATAGTTAATAAATGAGGTAAAAGCTAAGCTAATGATACCAAAAACTATGCAAAACTCACACATATCACTGCTTCTAGGAGTCTTCCGGTTGATCAGACCGTTCTGCATTTAAGCCTCGACAGACGAGGAGGATCCACTGGCTACAGATGGTGATGGTGATTATGATGACAATGATGTTATCTCACCCATTCAGTTGATAGATCCCAACACATTTGAGGTGCCATCTGCTACGAGCCCCACATCGGGAACTCCATCTAGCTCAGACGGCCACCAGGATTCAGATATCAGATTGGAGTGCAAGACGCCACACAGGCCATCCATACAGATTAGACGAATGAACTTTTGAGACAAGAACCAATTAATTTGGGTTACAACCAATTGGTTGGGAAGTATGATTCTAGCTGATTGGTTTCATTTGTGAACTGACCGGTTGACGTTGTATCTTGAATGAAACCCTCGTTCTTTCTGCATATACCAAAAAGGTGTAGTTTACGTCTAGGAGAGTGTATGTATGTACTAATGGTTTGGTTATTTTGGTGAAAATTTTCAAAAAACAATTCAAGTCATTTTCAATAAAGCTGAGGAAACTAGGATCTTTTCTAGGAACTTACTTGGGAAAACCTTCTTACAATCTACTCGGGACGAGTTCAGAAGTGGAGCCAAAGTTTGGAGCGCCCATGAACAGATGCAATAAGCAGGAAAGTCCATATCACTCTGAAAAGTCTCTATCACTCTGAAATTTGAACGATTTGAACTTAGCATTTTCTAGTGTAACATTGAATTTGGACTTAATTTCTCTCACTTAGGGGCTTGGTAATCATGATATGGATTAGATATTTGGAGATATGCCTTGTTTTGTCACTCTTTTGACCTTCGAATAGATAGGCTCATTTTTTGTCTAGTACCACACCTTGCAACCTTACCCTTTATTCACACCTCATGCATTCTCTTAATCATCACTATTATGTGCATTCATGTACATAAACTTTGAAGTATACGGACCGATATAAATGACCTTTCATTAGGATTAGATATTAGAGAATGTTAATGAAGTATGCAATTCATCTTGATGCTTGATTTTGTATGAAGAGAACCGATTCCATCTTCCCCCCCCCTTCTATTTAATTGTTTTTCAATAAAGAAAAAAAAAACAAAAAGAAGAACCGAAAAAGAAAAATTCAAAATTGTGGGGAAAGGAGAAGAAAAAAAACCGGAAAGTCAGTGTTTTATTGAAAACCTGCATCAAGTGAATTTTTGGTTTGATTTAGGGTTATTGAGATTCATTAGATTTTCCGTGTGAAAGGATGGCGATGTATGCATCAATTGGTATGTGTTATTGTGATTATGCATAATGATTTTCATCCTAGATTATTAAGATACTTCTAAACACATCAGTCACCTTAAATGCTTCCTTTACCGGTTACACAAAAATTGTCTATGGCAAGGTAAGTCCTAATTTTGTTTTGATTAGTAAAACGAGATGAGACCCTGCTAAGGGCGATCTCGATGGCGACTTTGAGAGAATCTAACCGTGACAGCTTCTCTTGGATTTGGCATCATCTCTCCCTTCTTGTTCGGGATCGTGGCTTTTGTATACTCCTCTTCTGCATCCCCTGCAGATTCTTTGAGTTTCGTTGATTCAAGTTACGCCCTGCATTCGATTTTGCTTTGGTTTATCTTTGATTGTGTTTCGTTTGTTTGGTTTGATCTAGTGTCGAGTGTTTTTGCTTTACGTTTCTGTTTCATACAAACTTTAATAAGACTAGGTTTAGCCACGTTCTCGCTCAGCTGCACTGTTCTCAAGATTTCTTGCCTTTCAAGGTTTCAAAGTTTCGGCAGTGTCTTCTCGGTTCCACTGATCGCTTACATCTTTGATCCCATTCTGTTATGTGTATCATAGAGTTTTAGAAGGCATTTGGTTTGTTCATTGATTTTGGAATCAATGAATCGTTCATCACGTCGAGATGGGGAAGCGATCGGATTATGTGTTGGAAGCGAGACGAATCCATCAAGATTTTGGATGTGGATACGTCTAGTATTGTTGAAACCAATCGCTATACTCTTATTGGCAGAGTTACAAATGGTCATGTGCAAAACATCAAAGGCCTTCTGAGCTTCATGCCATCAATATGGCTGATTAAACCAAGCATAGAAGGAAGAAATCTCGGACATGGAAAGTTTTTTTCAGATTTAGATCCGAGGAGGACCTCAAATCTGTGATGAAGAGAGCCCCTTTCACTACAAACGTCGGATGGTTGTGTTAGAACGATAGGAGCCTATAGCATCCGAATCTTTTCCGTCGAAAATACCTTTTTGGATAAAGGTACATGGTATTCCTTTACAATATTGAAATAATGCTACTTTAGAGTCTATTGGAGATAAGTTTGGATGGGTTATTAATAGAGATGCTACGGAAGCTCAGGTGCAAGTGGAAGTTGACGCTTTTAAACCTTTGGTCACACGCAAGTCTATCCTAACTCCTACCAAGGAGGAATTGTTGATCTCATTTGAGTATGAAGGCTTGGAAAACACTGCTTTAAGTGTATGAGTCTACTTCATGAGAAGGCTAATTCTCCAACGTCTCTGCTACCAGAGGGCAAAACGCCTTTCCCTAGACTAGCGAATGTGAACCAAGTTAATACATGAATTAGTGTATAAGCTGACAAACAACAAAAGGATGACAGGAAGTCTGTGAAGTCGTCTTTAGCGGAACATAAAAAACGCTAGGCTTTGAAGTAGGTCTCTGGTGCGCGACTATTCAAGACCTAGTAAGAGACTAGATAGTAAGCAATACACCGGTAATTGGAATGCATATTATTGGGAGCAGCCTCAAACCATTTACTGAAATAGAGAACACAGAGTCTCATGCTAGATCTCGACGGTTGTCTCCTCCTAAAACCCATGGAAAGCATTTTAGCCATTGGTATGTTAGACACCAAGATAATAAGAAGTTTGGTAGAGACCATAGAGAAGATAGAAGTGTGGATAGGCGAGGGAGAGAGGTTGTCTCTTCTGTATTTCGCCGCCATGAACGTAGTAAGAGTCTTGCAAGTTCTGGTTTTGCTTTACAATCGACAGCTTCACATTCGACGGTGGAGGAGAATCATCATGTGCGTGCTTCTGAAATTATCTCTCATAAGGATTCCTCCACATCGAGAGCCCTTCTTCTTCTCCCTGCTCGTGTTGCTCCAGAGGCTTTTGAATCTCTAGCGCTTGTGACAACCACATCTTTGACTATGGGCGAAGATAAAGAAGAGGATCCTAAGAGGCAAGGGGATGGTGCTGAGGTAAGGAAGAAGGAGATATCGCAAGGCAAGCGTCCTGCCCTTGAACGAATTACTATTCCAATGGAAGCACCAGCTCCTACTAAGGTTAAAGACCGCAGACCTGTGCTAGAGAGAATTCAGCAAGCATCGGTTCCCCTAAGCTCTATCTTTGACAGACTTAGAGCTTCAAAAGGCTGTACAGATGTCTCAATAACTTTGTCTAGAGCTCCCTCATTGTCAGCAACCGATGTTGCTAAGCCTAAAGCTATGAGAAACCTTGAAGCATCCCTTGAAGTAGCAGGTATTGATTTACCTCCTTTTAATATTGATGAAATTGATCTTTTGTAGGACGACCAATCTCAACCGACGTTAGCTGATACATTTACTTTGGGAACTAGTGAAGATAATCAAAAGGGTCAAGGCGTACGAACGAGAAAACGTGGACCTAAGTTAGGGTCGCGACGGACATTAAGCTAAAGAGTGGGCCAATAAGACGATCACCACGGAAGAAGCTTGCTTTAGGAAAGCATCCAGCTCTGGTTTCACACAGTGGACTTATTCTTCAATTTGAGGATTCTATAGTTAGCCTTAGTGCCAGCAGTTTGTAAGGGTTTTACAGTTCCCCAGAAATCGTCATCTCTACATTGATTACAACAAGTTGGAACTATCAAGGGCTTGGGAGCACCCTAACAGTTCGAAGTTTAAAGGAAATAATACTTAATTTATTTCCAGACATAATGTTCCTCGTGGAGACAAAAAAATACAGATGATTATGTTTTCCATGTTTTAAAATAGATAGGGTACGGATATCACTTCATGGTCCCACCAACTGGTATGAGTGGTGGACACACTATATATCTAACTAGACAAGACTCGACAATCCTTGACAAACTATACTTGACTTGACCAGACTGACTTTTGAGAGTATACGAAAATGTTACTGTGTCTGATTGGTAGCATTTTTCAGCTTTGAACCAACCATTTTTAGTATGTGTCAGATTTACTCGGCCAGGAGGTGAACATGATGTCTTTAACCACCCAAACTTTAATGTAAACCGAGAAAACAGGTATCGCGCAACGACATTTTCTCGTAGAGAATAAGTTCTCTATTGTGTTCATTTTGGCCGTGAACATTTCTGGTTTCGTGAGTGTACTTAGAGAATATAGCCTAACCTTCATTCGCCTAGAAATGGCCCCATTTCACACTCACTAGGTGATTCGCCACTAGCATTTTTCTTTAAAGTTTTTTGTAAGAACTCCACTAATTTTTCAAAGTTATGGACTCAATTCATTAAAAGCAACGCTTATCCTTTTCACGTGCAAGAAACACTGTTTATCATCCTAGGAACTGCGGTGTGATTATTAGTCCTACAGTGCTCAAAACAGATTATGTTTAGTTTAGTTATCCCTTTTGAACCTAAATCTTGGGATCTACAATCATATATGTGGGGTTTCCATCAAACATCCTCTTAAATCATAGGCTTTAAAACCATTCCCCTTGATGATTTTACAACTTGATCTCAAGCCAAACATTCGGTAAAAGGATCAACTAAGTTGTCAACTGATTTGATATATTCTAGTGTAATTGAGCCACTAGAGATCAAGTGTCTAATGGTTTTATGCCGTCTTCTAATATGACGAGACTTCCCATTATAGAGATTATTCAGTGATCGGGCTATAGCTGATTGACTATCACAATGTACACGTAGTGCCGACAGGGGTTTCTCCCACATTGGAATATCTTCCAAAAAATTTTTAAGCCATTCTGCTTCTTCTGCGGCGTTATCCAAAGCTATAAACTCATACCACATGGTTGATCTGGCCAATAGAGTTTGTTTTGCATAAATCCATGATACTGCTGCACCTCCTAGAGTAAAGACATATCCACTTGTGGATTTAGAATTTTTGAAGTCGAATATCCAGTAAGCGTCACTGTATCCTTCCAAAAACGTAGGTTCTTTACCATAATACAGCCCATAAATTTTTGTGTATCTCAAGTAATTTAATACTCTTGTTATGGCTTTCCAGTGTTTATGACCTGGAATACTGATGTAGCAACTTAATACATATACTAAGTGCGCTAAATCGGATCTAGTACAATTAGTTAAATACATAAGACTAACGATCACTCGTGCATACTCTATCTGTGATATCGCTTCACTCGAACTCTTAGTTAAGTGAAGTTGAGAATCTACAAGAGTTTTTGCAGTCCCATTTGAGTTGTTCTTCAATCTTTCAAGTATTTTTTCAACATAATGAGCTTGATACAACATAATCCCGTCAGAAGTTCTAGTGATCTTAATCCCTAGAATGACATCAGCAAGACCCATGTATTTCAAGTCAAATTGTCCATGAAGCATATTTTTTGTTTGTTGGATTATGTCCTTATTACTACCAATAATGAACATGTATCATGAACATAAAAACATAACAAAATATACCCGTTAGCAGTACTTTTGATAAATATATGCATTTATCACATTCATTGATGCTTAAACCATTTGACATCATTACTGGTCAAATTTTTCATGCCACTATTTTGGAGCTTGATTAAGTCCATACAATGACTTCACGAGTCTACAAACTTTATTTTCTTGTCCTGGGACTACAGACCCTTCGAGTTGTTTCATATATATCTCCTCTTCTAAATCATCGTTTAGAAAAGCCGTTTTGACATCCATTTGATGGATTTCTAAGCCTCTTAATGCTACAATCCTGATTAGGATTCTAATTGAAGTTATTTTCTTCACCGGAGAATAGGTGTCGAAAAATCCTGACCTTCTTTTCGTCGGAATCCTTGCACCACAAGTCTCGCTATGTACATATCAATTGTGCCATCGGTTTTCAATGTTGTTTTGAAAATCCATGTAGATCCTAGTGCTTTAAACCCTTCAGGTAGATCGGTTATCTCCCATTTATGATTTTGCATAATAGAATCAATCTCACCATTACGACTTCTTTCCAAGAAGGTTCGTCAGGTGTTGACATAGCCTCGTCGTATGTTCTCGGTTCATTCTCCAAGAGAAACACCATCAATAAATCTTCACCAAATGATTTTTCCTTATGTGCTCTTTTATTGCGTCAAAGTTCATATTTTGCTTCATGTACAGAGATTCCTAACTTACTAGCATCGTCGGAACAGATGTTTGCGTCTCTTTCATCATACGTTCATTTTAAGCTTTGTTTATCCTTACACAAAAAAATGTGTTCAAAGAAAGACGCATTTCTTGATTCCATTATTGTATTTACATTAATATCCGGAACATCCGATTTTTGTACCAGAAACCGGTAAGCAATATTATTATGAGCGTATCCAATGAAAATGCAATCTACCGTCTTAGGTCCGATGGTGACCTTTTTCGAAGGCGGAACCGCAACCTTTGCTAGGTATTTGTACGAAGGTGCATTACTTTTCCAAAGTTCATAAGGAGTTTTCCCGTCACTTTATGCGGTATTTTGTTGAGGATATGATTTGTGGTAAGCAAAGCTTCCCCCCCCCCCCCCCCCCCCCCCCCCCACATGTTCTAGGCTAATCCAGATTCCTACAACATTGCATTCATCATTTTCTTAAGAGTTTGGTTTTTCCGTTCTGCAACTCCGTTGGATTCCTGTGAATAAATAGCGTTTGTTTGATGAATAATGTCATGTTCCCTACAGAACGCATTAAATGGTTCATCATATTCTCCTTCTCTATCACTTCGAGTCATCTTGATAGTTTTATCAAGTTGATTTTTTACTTCCAATTTGTATTCTTTGAATTTCTCCAAAGATTCATCTTTACTACATAGTAGATATAAATAGCAATATATTGTGCAATCATCTATGAAGGTGACAAAGTATTTTTTCCAACCTCTAGTTTGCACAAATTTTAAATCATACAAATCTGTATGAATTAATGCTAGCGGTTGTGTTGTTCTCTCCACGTTTGGTGATGATGTTGTAGTGAGTTTAGCTTGGACACAAATCTCACATTTATCTTTGCTTATTTTGTGTTTTGGAATCAAATTTATGTTTATCAATCTACTCATAGACTTGAAATTAACATGGCCTAAGCGTTCATGCTAAATATTAAAAGACTTCGAGAGATAAGCAATTGGTTTCTTATTATTATTAATCTTCGAGGTGGAAGCATCGGTTACAACATCATTGCGGATAACCGCTTCAACCGACATCTTAAAAGCCCATCACAAACAAATCCTTTTCCCAAATATATCCCATGTTTGGAAATTATAAGCTTATCCGCATCTAATTTAACGGTAAACCCATGCTTGCTTAGGAGAGAATCCGAGATTAGATTCTTGCGCATATCCGGCACGTGGACCACGTTCGTCAAAATGAGCTCACGTCCAGAGGTAAGCTTCAAGACAATTTCCGGTAACCTTCAATCTTTGAGGTGGCGGAGTTCCCCATGAAGAGTTTCTCGTCACTCTTGTTCTTCTTGTAAGTTGAAAACATCGACCTATCCAAACAAATGTGTCTTGTCGCACCGGTATCAAACCACCAAGTCTTCGGATGGCTTTCGACGACGTTAGCCTCGGTGACAACCATGCACATGTCAGCTTCCTTGAGATTAGCTTCATTTTTGTCATAGTTTTTCTTTGGACCCTTTACTACGACACTCAAAATATTTTGTGGCCTGTCTTGCTACAAACGTGACAAGATCCGTTGAACTTAGACGAGCTTTCACCAAAAATTTTCTTGAACTTTTGTGACATCTGTGGAGGGACTTTCCCTTTTCCTTTGTTTTAAAGTTCTTTTTTTAGAGTCCTTTGTTTTGCCACTCTCCTTGATTTTTGCTTTGGTGTTCCGCCATGTTCGTGTTGGGTTCGCGAATTTTTACACCAAGCCCCATTTGTCTTCTGTTCGTTGACTCAATCCGGAGCCTTACGATCAAATCTTCAAAACTCATCCAATTTCTCTTCAACTTGAGATAATTCTTGAAGTCGGTCCAACCCAGAGGAAGCTTCTCAATTACACAAGCGACTTGGTATTACTCACAAAACCTCATCCCTTCCACATGTATTTCATGGATAATATTAGTCAACTCTTCCACTTGCACCATTAGAGGTCGTGAGTCCACCATCTTGTAGTCTTGAAATTTTGCCACGGCATATTTCTGGGACCCAACGTCTTCCGTGCGATACTTCTTGTTAAGAGAATCTCACAACTCTTTAGAAGTCTCAACGTTGCAATACACGTTGTATAATTGATCGGAAAGACAACTTTGAATGTAGCCTTTGCAAAGCAAGTCTCCATGCTCCCTAGCTTGTACGCTCAGAAGTGTTATCTGCGGGAAGGATAGGCCTCTCTTTGCGTGTGTATTGGCTAAGCTTCAACGTGGTCAACTAGAAGAACATTTTCTTTTGCCATATTTTAAATGCGTTCCCGTCGAACTTATCGGGAAGAAGACCTGCTGAATTTGCAACCGGCATTTGTACCGCTTGAAACTGTTCCAGAGATACAGTTTGAATTGCCTCAAGTACTGTTACTTGCACAGGAGGAAGCGTACTAAACTGAATCTCAGTTTCAGTCCCATTGTTGATCCCAGCAATTGGAGACTTGTCATATCTGGAAAGAAACACAAAAACCAGATTAGTACCCAATTATAATTGTTATCTTTTTATGATTTGTCAAAGAATTCAAATAACAACACAACTGCAGGTGCACTTTTAACAATTATAACAACACAACTGCAAAGGAACTTGATTATTTTATTTATTTGCAAACAAATAAAAACCAGAAATCAAGTTGCAGGTTCTACAAAATCAACTGCAGGTGCAACGTTTAAAAATAAAAACTAGACACAAGACAATAAACATTGATTGTTTATTTCTTTTGTCAATCACACGTTGTCAATGCCAAGAAATTAAACATATATTAATTATATGCCTTGACTTTAGACAATAAACGTTGCTGTTTGTTTATTATTTTGTCAACTTCATATCATAGTTCATTCGAGAACCGTATGTGCAAATATGTCTTGTTTCAACAAGTTGCAGGTTCTTAAACAAAAAGTGCAGGACTACGTTTAATTATGAACCAATTAAACTAGAGATAATAAACATTGATTGTTTATGTTTTTATCAAACACACGTTTCAAATGCAACTTTTGTATCATCAGAGGACCAAACGATCACACATATATGAATTATAGGTCTTGATTTTAATTAACAAAGTGCAATTCTCAAACTAGGAGAGAACGTGGCTAGAAACCAAAACCAAGCATTAGTCAATAATAATTAATATTAAGAACCAGAGCTACAGAAACCAATACAATATGCTGGTTTAAGACATAAACCATTGCAATTTTAAACATTGCAGGTCAATTTTTAAACACTGCACGTGACCATTTAGTTGCAGGTTTCAAATTAACTCACACTAGAATTGGTTTCGATAGCAGCAAGGATAACAAATCCAAAACTGCAGTTAACGATATAGTAGAATCGCAATTCAAAGCTGATATCAAACCAGAAGTTGATGGTTTTACAAAACCAAATAAATTACACCAATTCTAGTTTTATATCTTGTTTCTCACAATCGATCAATTTCTCCTATTTTTATAGAAATAGAAAACTGCAGTGAGTTAAGTGAGTTAAGAAACAAGAGACAATAAATCTCAATTCATAAGTGTTAGAATCGCTAAACACTACAACAATCTAACCAATTTAAGAGGATTATTGTAACGAGACTGCATATTTTGTTCACGTTATCTGATTTGCAAAAAGAACTTTGCATGTTTAGCAAAACCAAAAAACTGCATATTTCAAACAGAAATTGCAAGTTTAATCTAACGTCAATCAACTGTAAATCTCGACGAACCAATGAGGTTCAAACCAAGATATAAGTGGTTTTGCAAAACCAATATATCAAGCACTACACAATCTGAGACTCGCAAGGTCACGTCATATTGTGTTTGAAGTTTTAGCCAATCGCAACTGGTAAACTAATCTGAAACTTGTAATTACTCACGAGCTTTTATCAAACATTTATGAAAATCTCAGTTTCCATCCGTTATATTGTGTTTTAGCCACGTCATATTGTGTTTGAAGTTTTAGCCAATCGACACTGGTAAACTAATCTGAAACTTGTAATTACTCACGAGCTTTTATCAAACATTTATGAAAATCTCAGTTTCCATCCGTTACATGTTTATATAATTGTTGGTGTTTGAAAGAAGTCTCTGGTCATTATTTGAATTAGTCGTTGTCTTGGTTCAGTAGTCAATTAAGTTCGAGTCTTATGGAGGTGATGTGGAGTCGTGTAGTTGAGTCTGCTCCTAATTTTTAGCTTTCATCTGTTGCTTCTTTGAATCATTGTAAGGCTATTTAACGCCATCTTTGCTGAGTTAATAAACCATCACTTTCAGCTAATATTTCACAGAGCCGGTGTGAAAGAAAAATAGCCTGTGTGAGAGAGTGAACAAAGGGAGTGAAACAAGAGAGAAAAGCCAGAAAGATTTCGACATCTGAGTAATTTTTCCAGCCTGCAATTCCAAGATTTGATGGCTATTAGGATTTCTGGTCAATGACAGTGGATAATTTTCTCCGAAGCAGAAAATAGGGAAGCCTGGTGGAGGAAGGAATTCCGACAACGGCCGTCGGAACAACACCAGCCAGTGAAGCGCAAAGAAAAGCGGTGGAAGAGGCAAAGCTTAAGGATCTGAAGGTCAAGAATTTTCTATTCCAGGCCATTGACAGAGAGATCTTGGAAACAATTTTTGACAAGAGCACCTCTAAGGCGATCTGGGAATCGATGAAAAAGAAATATCAAGGGTCTACAAAGGTGAAGAGGGCACAACTACAAGCATTGAGAAAGGATTTTGAACTGCTGGCCATGAGAGAAGGACAGAAGATTGATATCTTTTTGGGAAGAACCTTAACGGTGGTGAATAAGATGAAGACAAATGGAGAGGTGATGGAACAGAGCACGATTGTAAGCAAAATACTCAGGTCTTTGACTCCAAAATTTAACTACGTAGTGTGTTCTATTGAGGAATCAAACGACCTGAGCATGATGAGTATAGATGAACTACACAGGAGCCTACTTGTTCATGAGCAGAGATTGAATGGACATGTACAAGAAGAGCAGGCATTGAAGGTGTCTCACGAAGAAACATCAAGTCGAGGAACAGGTCCTGGAATGTTCTGAGGTTGTCGTGGTAGAGGAAGAGGAAGAAACGTTGGTGATCGTGCTATTGTAGAATGCTACAAGTGTCACAAATTAGGGCACTTCTAGTACGAGTGTCCAGAATGGGAAAAGAAAGCGAATTATGCTGAACTAGAAGATGATGAAGAAATACTGTTGATGGCGTTTGTGGAGCTAAATCAGGCGAACAGAGAAGAAGTATGGTTCCTTGATTCAGGGTGTAGCAACCATATGAACGGGAATAAGGAGTGGTTCTCAGAGCTAGAAGAATGATTCAATCGTACAGTGAAGCTTGGAAACGATACGAGGATGTCTGTGGTGGGAAAAGGATGTGTGAAAGTGCAAGTTAATGGTGTTACTCAAGTGATACCTGAAGTTTATTATGTTCTAGAGCTGAGGAACAACTTGTTGAGTCTAGGACAACTACAGGAGAGGGGCTTAGCAATCCTAATACGCGACAGAACCTGTAAGGTGTTTCATCCTAGCAAAGGTGCAATTATGGAGACCAACATGAGTGGAAATCGGATGTTCTTTCTCCTGGCTTCCAAACCGCAGAACATTCTCTATGTTTACAGACGAAAGATGTAAATGACAAGGAGACTCATTTGTGGCATTGTCCGTTTGCGCATTTAAACCAAGAAGGGCTGAAATTGCTTGAACAAAGGAAGATGGTTATTGGGTTGCCTACACTGAAATCCACCAAGGAGATTTGTGCTATATGTTTGACCGGAAAACAGCAGAGGGAGAGAATGTCGAAGAAAAGTTCATGGCGAGCATCGAGACAGCTTCAATTGGTGCATTCAGACATATGTGGACCTATTACTCCGATTTCACACAGCGGCAAGAGGTACATATTAAGTTTCATTGATGATTTCACTCGAAAACTTGGGTCTACTTTCCCCACGAGAAATCAGAAGCATTTGCCTTTTTTAAGATCTTCAAAGCAATTGTAGAGAAGGAGATTGGTGCATTCATAGCTTGTTTAAAGGAAACACCACTAGAATTTGGAGATGAAGAAGAAGAGCAAAATGCAGAGGAGGTAGCAGAGGCGACAGTTGAGGCAAGTCCTGTTGCGTCAACCACAACTAACTGGTTTTGTTATCACTCAAATACACGGTTCTACACGAATGATATATCTACAATACTCTCGAAATACTTACTTCTTAGTAGAGAGATTGCTAAAAACTTTGTGATGATAATTTTTTTAGATAATATGACAAGGAGATGGAGTCTTGGTTTTTAAAACCAAAGCAGTCAACGACAATAAAGCCAACTTCAATGTTGACAATAAACCATAGGAAAAAAAAATGGAAATTGATTCTCTACAATGAATTGTGTCGTTACACAAATTCAAGAGATATTTTCCATTTTTTATTTTCCTTTAATTATTATTTAATCAACAATAATTAATCTTTAATTTAGGCAAATAATCTAATGGATCATTGGCCCATTTATATTTTCCAAATTCTATATCTTAAATCCAAACCGGTCCGTCTAGAGATGGTTTGATTTTCTCCTTTGATAGGTCTATTTTTCATTCAAACTAACTTTTTTTTTACGTTCTAATACACCACCATGTAGTATAAGCCGCAATGATTCCACTGTACCTAAGAAATAGTCATTCCGACAAATGTCTTCACCGGAAATGGTGAAAACCATATCGTCAAAAAAAAGTTCCAACAGGTTCAAATCTGAAAAAAAAATTATAGGAAAAAGAAACATACAAAATCGTTGTTAGTTTGTAGAAAATTTTTTTGGGGAGATTATATAGAGGGAATCAGATAATATATATGTGATTTAGAAAGTGAAAATGTAACTAATTTATGATAATCGGGCGTCAAATCGGTTTTAAGAGTTTTAAATCAATGATTGAATAATTTGAGTTTACAAGAGTGATTATTTATCTTAATTTTACTAACAATCTCTATATTTACTTTGTCGAACAAATTTTTATCTTAGAGAAGCTTGGTTTGTGGTGAACGGTGTTCCTATTAGGTATTCTTTAAAGGAACACGCAATCTTGTTGGGATTACATTGTCATGCGTATCCAGAAGGATATAAGAAGTTTGGGAATTCCAAGTTAGTTGACAAGCATTTCAAGATGGAGAAGGTTACCTTGCTGCCTTGAAAAGGAAGTTTAAGACAATGAAGGCTTGGGGAGGAGATAGAATGAGGATGGCGGTGTTATATTTCCTAGCTAGTGTTATAAAAGGAAAAGGGAAGGAAGGCCCAGGTGCACCCGCTGTAGGCAGTCTTCTTATAAATGATGTTAGTGATCTTGATTGGTGCTTGACGTTTTCATGGGGAAGGCTGTCTTTTGAAGACAATCTTAAAGAAATTAAACATTGTATGAAGAGTTGTAAGGGTCGTGCCAAATCAACATCTTATACCTATCCAAGTTTCATCGTTCCTATGGAGGTAATTTGTGGATAGATTGTTAGTTTTGGTTGGTTTTGTTTATGTAAATTATAATATGTATAATTTATAGCTTTTGGCGTTCGAGGCAATCCCGGATTTGAAAAAGAGATTCCGAGAAGATGTTATAGGTGCCAGTGGCTGTCCTCGGATGTGCAATTCAAGTTCATCGAAAGTTCTATGAGGGGATTCCCTCTTTCTGAGATAAATAATGCACTTAGCACAACAAAGGTTAGTTAGTAATAATTAGGTGATATTGTAATAGTAACATGATGGTTAGTAAATAAATTGGATTATTTAGTAGTAACATTTGTTTATTCTTTCAATCACAAGAGATTGAAAGTATCCTTGTACCAACTGATTATGAGATCACTCTTTTGGTGCATAACATTGACGAGTCGGATTATGAAGAAGATTGTCATGATGCTGTTGTTGATGGTTGGATGAAGATTATACTTCATTCAACAAGTGGGCTATGTTTAAAGACCTCTACAAAGAAGATGTGGAGGGAAGAAAAGGGATTATCGATGAGGCTCAGGTGAAGGAGGCTGAGGAGAAAGAGGCTGAGGAGAAACTGGAGAAACATGCCCAACAAAAACAAATAGAAGGTGTTAAGAAGATCGTTGAAAGAAGATTCAAGGTGTTGGTTGATAAGCTTTCAGAAATGGAGGTAAAACTGACTAGAAAGATTGAGATGTTAGGAAAGAGGATTAAAACTGTTGAAACAAAATTGGTGAAGGTTGATGCATTGGTTGCTGGTAGTAATGATAAAGAAAGTGATGGAGGGGATGCGGGTGAAACTAGGGAAAATGGTAGAGATAGTGTTGGAGTGGTTGCAGGTGAAACTGGTGAAACTGTTATTGAAACTGTGGTTGAAACTGTTATTGAAAAAGAGAAACAGACGAAGAAGGGGAGGAAGAGGAGTTATTCAAACCTCATGAAAGAGCCATTCGACCCTCCAGTCACCAGGAAGAGCAAGAGGGTCTAAGTTGAAGAATTGTCTTATCTAAATGATGTTTGCGAACATGTTCTTGCTTATGCATTTTTAAGACATGGACGATTAATTTCATAATTATGTTGGACATGTAGGTTTAATGGTTATTTTGGACATGTATGACGCTTATTTTGGACACTTATTTGGACATGTATGACGCTTATTTTGGACATGTGTGATATCAATGAATTTCAGTTCACAAATTTTACTAAATTCACAAAGCCGAATAAACAATTTTACCAGGTGTACAACGATCACAGTTGTTGAATACAATATTCAAGGATTCTGCAGTATTTGTTGTGTCCATGTTGTACCTAGCCCCTGCAAAATAACACCTTGCCCACTTTTCGACTTTCACACTCTTTGTCAAATACGCATCTACTTTTCGATACCTAATCTTGAATTCCTCATACTCCTTATCAAATTTAGACTGTGTATAAATCTGAGCCCTTTCTCTAAATTTTGTTGCAACTGTTTCTTTGCTACTTCTACCCATCTTTCCTTTCACATTCTGTGACAAATGGTAAACACAAAACCCATGTTCACAACTCGGATACACATCAGCAATAACATTGATGAGACCTTGATTTCTGTCAGTAATAAAAACCAATTCTGGCTGTTCTGGTACAACAGTTCTTCGCTGAGTGAAAAACCAATTCCAACTACATTCCTTCTCACCATCAACTACACCAAATGCAATAGGGTAATGGTGATGATTGGGGTCCTGGGCTGCAGCAAATAGTAGTACACCACCATTTCTGAGAAAAGTTGCATCTACACAAAGAACTTTCCGCATACACCTAAACCCTTCAATGCAAGCTCCCAACGCAATGAATACATACTCAAACCTTTATTCTTCATCCAACTGATAACTTGTTTTAGTACCTTCGTTCAACTTTTCTAACAGATAAGAAGGCAACAACTTGTAACTCTCTTCTGGATTACCATGCACACGAGCTGCATCTAATTTTTTGCCTCTCAAAGCAATTATGACACCTTCACATTTAGTTTTGAGAGGCAAAAAATTAGCTGCAGAGGTGTCCAATACTCCTAGATAATCTTCATGCACAACAGATGCAACTAATTATGGTGTACCAATTCCAACTACATTCCTTCTCACCATCAACTACACCAAATGCAATAGGGTAATGGTGATGATTGGGGTCCTGGGCTGCAGCAAATAGTAGTACACCACCATTTCTGAGAAAAGTTGCATCTACACAAAGAACTTTCCGCATACACCTAAACCCTTCAATGCAAGCTCCCAACGCAATGAATACATACTCAAACCTTTATTCTTCATCCAACTGGTAACTTGTTTTAGTACCTTCGTTCAACTTTTCTAACAGATAAGAAGGCAACAACTTGTAACTCTCTTCTGGATTACCATGCACACGAGCTGCATCTAATTTTTTGCCTCTCAAAGCAATTATGACACCTTCACATTTAGTTTTGAGAGGCAAAAAATTAGCTGCAGAGGTGTCCAATACTCCTAGATAATCTTCATGCACAACAGATGCAACTAATTATGGTGTACCAATTCCAACTACATTCCTTCTCACCATCAACTACACCAAATGCAATAGGGTAATGGTGATGATTGGGGTCCTGGGCTGCAGCAAATAGTAGTACACCACCATTTCTGAGAAAAGTTGCATCTACACAAAGAACTTTCCGCATACACCTAAACCCTTCAATGCAAGCTCCCAACGCAATGAATACATACTCAAACCTTTATTCTTCATCCAACTGGTAACTTGTTTTAGTACCTTCGTTCAACTTTTCTAACAGATAAGAAGGCAACAACTTGTAACTCTCTTCTGGATTACCATGCACACGAGCTGCATCTAATTTTTTGCCTCTCAAAGCAATTATGACACCTTCACATTTAGTTTTGAGAGGCAAAAAATTAGCTGCAGAGGTGTCCAATACTCCTAGATAATCTTCATGCACAACAGATGCAACTAATTATGGTGTACCAATTCCAACTACATTCCTTCTCACCATCAACTACACCAAATGCAATAGGGTAATGGTGATGATTGGGGTCCTGGGCTGCAGCAAATAGTAGTACACCACCATTTCTGAGAAAAGTTGCATCTACACAAAGAACTTTCCGCATACACCTAAACCCTTCAATGCAAGCTCCCAACGCAATGAATACATACTCAAACCTTTATTCTTCATCCAACTGGTAACTTGTTTTAGTACCTTCGTTCAACTTTTCTAACAGATAAGAAGGCAACAACTTGTAACTCTCTTCTGGATTACCATGCACACGAGCTGCATCTAATTTTTTGCCTCTCAAAGCAATTATGACACCTTCACATTTAGTTTTGAGAGGCAAAAAATTAGCTGCAGAGGTGTCCAATACTCCTAGATAATCTTCATGCACAACAGATGCAACTAATTATGGTGTACCAATTCCAACTACATTCCTTCTCACCATCAACTACACCAAATGCAATAGGGTAATGGTGATGATTGGGGTCCTGGGCTGCAGCAAATAGTAGTACACCACCATTTCTGAGAAAAGTTGCATCTACACAAAGAACTTTCCGCATACACCTAAACCCTTCAATGCAAGCTCCCAACGCAATGAATACATACTCAAACCTTTATTCTTCATCCAACTGGTAACTTGTTTTAGTACCTTCGTTCAACTTTTCTAACAGATAAGAAGGCAACAACTTGTAACTCTCTTCTGGATTACCATGCACACGAGCTGCATCTAATTTTTTGCCTCTCAAAGCAATTATGACACCTTCACATTTAGTTTTGAGAGGCAAAAAATTAGCTGCAGAGGTGTCCAATACTCCTAGATAATCTTCATGCACAACAGATGCAACTAATTATGGTGTACCAATTCCAACTACATTCCTTCTCACCATCAACTACACCAAATGCAATAGGGTAATGGTGATGATTGGGGTCCTGGGCTGCAGCAAATAGTAGTACACCACCATTTCTGAGAAAAGTTGCATCTACACAAAGAACTTTCCGCATACACCTAAACCCTTCAATGCAAGCTCCCAACGCAATGAATACATACTCAAACCTTTATTCTTCATCCAACTGGTAACTTGTTTTAGTACCTTCGTTCAACTTTTCTAACAGATAAGAAGGCAACAACTTGTAACTCTCTTCTGGATTACCATGCACACGAGCTGCATCTAATTTTTTGCCTCTCAAAGCAATTATGACACCTTCACATTTAGTTTTGAGAGGCAAAAAATTAGCTGCAGAGGTGTCCAATACTCCTAGATAATCTTCATGCACAACAGATGCAACTAATTATGGTGTACCTCCCCTTCTATTAGTACTTGTGCTGGCAGTAGCACGAGAGCATGAATACATCTTCCTGTATACTCTAACTGACCATTTCACTTTCTTAGATTTTCGGGGCTTGGCCACTCGTAAATACCACTTACACTCTTTCTCACGACATTTTACCACATATCTCCAACTATCAGAGTTTACGATTATGTACTCAAAACATTCCTTATGTGCCGCTCTAGCCGCTAACTCTTGCACTTGTTTCTTTTTCACAAACTCTTGTCCCAGTTCCAAACATGAGCCATCTTCCCACATCTCTAGAGACTTACTTCCTTCTTCATTACATGGTACCTCTAGAATTTTGACATGCACACCAACATCTTCACCATACCCATCATCAACATCCTTTGTATTCATTCCCTCATCAACTTCCTCTGCGCCATAAAGCATTATCGCTCCATCATTAACAATGGGATTTGACTCATTATTCTCATATTCACACCAACTGAACTCCCAACCTTGCTTCTTAATACTTCCTCAATGTACTCACTTAATTCCACATACAAAGGACTTCTACGTTGCTCATTGTCCATTGTCGATAGAAAACCATCAACATCATCATCATCGAAGATATATGAAGCAATCAGAGGTTTTACTGTCACCGGAATGTAACTCAACCTCAGATTTTCCGTTGCAAACTATATATTTTCTCAAAATCTCCTTCATCATGGGAAATATTCTATTCTAACAACTTTTATCCACAAAGAATTAGTTATGAAAAAAAAAGAGGGAAAGAGGGTGAGACGGAGAGGGAGGAGAGATGGAATGAGAGAGAGAGAGAGAGAATGATTTTGTCTACGATGACAACAAAAAAAAGGAGAAAATGAATGTAAATAAAGCATATTAACAACACTACAAGAAAACAGGCCTTTTGCGATGGAAGAATACCTCGCAATTCTGTCGCAAATGGCCATTCGCGATGGACTTGCGAGACATACCATTCCGTCGCAAATCCCGTCTCGCAAATCAATTTTCGTCGCAAATTCCTCGCAAATTTGCGAGAGAAAAATGTGGTTGCTATATCGTCGCAAAAATAACCCCGCAATATCGTCGCAAAATTGCAACGGAAGTGCGTGAACGCTATGTTTATCGCAAAAGAATTCATCGCAAAATCGAAGCAAAATGCGGTACTAATCTTCCCCGCAAATGCGTCGCAAATCTTGCTTCGGATTTGCGAGGAAACATTGCGACGGAATTGCGTGGATATAGTTCTTAGCGGAGTCGCAATTCCCTCGCAATTTGCGACGGAATTGCGTGGGTATGGTTCTTATTTCCCTCGCAAAGCCGTCGCAATTTGCGAGGGAATTGCGGCGGCATCCGATTTATAATAATTAAAAATTTTAATTAAATAATTAAATAATTTCAAAATTAAAATTTTATAAAAATAATTTGTTCAAACATTAAAAGAAACTAAATTGTATCATACATAAGGGAAACTAAAATTGAATCGATGGACCGGATCCAGTTCCGGTTCCGGTCCCGGTGTCGGTTCCAGTCCCGGTCTCGGTTCCGGTCCCGGTCTCGGTCCTAATGGTAGATGTGTCTTCAGGGTTCTGAAACATCTGTGCTAGAACCGGATCCTTTGTGGCCAAATAGCTGAACATATGATCGAACCTCGAGATCTTCTCAGACTGAGTCACGATCAGATGGGCCTGCGATTCAATGATGCCCTGGAGGTAGGAGGCGGAATCTGCTTCTGCTGCTCTCGAGGAAGAAGAAGTACACGAGTCGATCTGCGATTGCAGAGAACCGACTCCGTAAATTCTCCGTAATTAGTTGAAATTACTGTAAAAATAAATATAGAACATCAATATTCATACCTCGGTAAAGATCTTGTTCTTTACGGCGGGAGTCAAAGGGGTAGATGTGCTCTCATCGCCCTCAGAATGCTGAGTCTACTCCTGCATCTTGGAAGTGACGTCATTGTAGATCCTCTCAGACTTCTTGTCGACAAAACTCCCATCTGGTCGCCTATTTGTCTCCTCCAGGACAGCTAGCAAATCAAGGATCAAATCTCCTCAGCGCTCCTTTGCCTGATTTGTTTTTTTAATAAATATCACAATAAAATTTAATTAATAATTAAAAGTTAATTAATTAAAATAAATGGAAAACTTACGATTTTCCGTGCGCATGCAATGTAGGAAAGTTGTCCAGACCGAAGCTTAGAATACCCTTCCCCATCAGGATCAGCGTACCGAGCCGCCCGACTGTTAGCGCTCTTGATCTCGCTCGCCAGATCCTGCCAATAATACGCCACAAGGCCTGTCCAGACAGTTGGATCAAACCACCTAGGCATCGCTTGGTCGCCTTCTTTCTTCCACTTCTTCTTCCACCGTCCCACCTGGTCGGCCATGCGTTCCTTCAACTTCACCTCAAACTCCTTTCGGACCTTGCTCGTAATACTGTACTCTCAATGATAGGTTTGCTATAAAAAAAAAATTTGTCATGAAAAATTCAAACAATAAGTGATATAAATTAGAAATTAATTAATTTTAAATATTAAAAAACTTACAGCAAAAGTTTAAAACCACCGTTTAATGACATGGTCCGGTGTTTGCCTCCAATTAGCATGAGGCTCTTTGAAATCTCTTTCAAAGATCGATCGGACCGAAGCGGCCACGCATCCGTCTTGATCAAACCTGAAATGTAAAATAATAAAAAAACAAATAATATGACTTTATTTGTATTAATAAACTTAAAATTAAATTAATAAAATCAAAAAAAAAAAAAACCTTACCAATACGTATTATCAGGACGTCTTGGATCAAGGCAGGGAAGAAGGTCATGACCGGGAGCCTCAAGGATCGCCTTAATGACAAGATCATCATTGTCGTTATCATGGTGTGCGACCGGTGGGGGATCTGAGAATGCGGGTGGAGGCGCTGAATAGTAGTGAATCCTGGGGTTGTCGTCCTGTCCCGTCTGAGAAGTGAAACTCGTCCGAGGAGTTTTTGGAACAAGCAAGCCACTCCTACGAGGCGTGCCACTCCTACGAGGCGTGCCACTCCTCCGAGGCGTGCCACTCCTCCGAGGCGTGCCACTCCTCCGAGGCGTGCCACTCCTCGAGAGATAACGAGTGTACTCGTTATTAACTCCAGACATCTGAAAAAACAAAATTTAAAAAATTAGTAAAATAATTACAACGATATCATATTAAAACTTATAAATTTTAAAAATCAATTACTAAATGAATTATTAAATTACAAAACCTAAAAACTAAACTTCCATCGAATTCTATCAATCAACATACCATAATTTATCTCATTCTCATCCTTAAACGTTAATGCTATCAATTTAGGTTTATTAGACACTCATCATCTACCTTATACTCGTAATGCCATCCATATTGATAATGTATTACTATCTTCATCCTCTACAAACTCGATACAAATTGAAATTCGACTACTCACCTTTCAAGCTCAAATCCGAGTTACAGTGGACGGCAAAGCTTTCAAGCTCAAATCTGGATCTAGGTCTAGGTACGATTGGGACAACAGCTTCGAAGAGCTTCTACAGATTAACAATGGCTATGGCTGGGAATAGAATAGTTGAAGAATTGAAGAATCAAAACAATTGAATTGAAGAATCGAATAGAAATCGAGCATCGTACGTAGCTTTCGAATTTGGGAGTTTTGGGTTTGAGATCGTCGTGTGGCGTGATTTCATTGGATGAGATATGGAGAGTTTTGATTGGTTGACAGCTAAGGGTAAATTGGAGGAAAAAGTCAAATTAAGAGGGAAGAGTAAAGTGGATCATTTTGGAGTAGGGTAGATTTGAGAGTATGTAGATTTGAGTATCTCAGCCATTGACTCGAGTGACCACTGAGGAGGAGGTATATATAATAATGTTAGGAGAGGTTGTTTTATCAAGTAACTGATGTGGGATCTGAAACGTTGCCATTTCTAAAAAATTTATTGTCCCACATCGGTCCATAACTTATATTTTTGAATTTGAATGCCTATAAACAAAAGCTACCTCTCACAGATAATTTATTATTGGGCTTACATAGGTCTATTCGACTTTTGGTGTCAAAAGTCCAGTCCTATCCAAACTGTGTTTTGGATTTTTAAGGTGGATCCAGTTCGGTGAGTCTTGTAATTTGGACGGATATCCCACTTCTGGATATCCAGAGTCAACGGATCCGGATACGATAATTAAAACACATATCCGACGGATACGGATCTGGATCCGAGTTTTTTAAAAAATCTAGATCTGGATCCGTTACAGGGCTATTGCAAATATATAAATTTTCAATTTTCCTTTTATTCATCTTAATTCCTATGTCCATATATTCATATTAATTTCTTAATTTTTTTTAATTTGTGATTTATGAGAGTTATATATTTCAAATGGTCGTGTCACTTTTCCAACATTGTTAGTGAACTATTTTCTAAGACTAATTCCGTTAGTAATGCTTTCATAGGTCCTAAACAACTTCTTTTTTTCTCTTTTCTAGGTTGTTAGGTAGTAAAATATTATTTGTAATGGGTTAGTAGGATCATCGTCTATGTCTTGTAGATGATGAGCTTTGTAAAAAATGATGAAATGTCGCATCATGCCTTTAAAAATAGAATATGAATTTGTGAATACCTTATCGAAGTATAATACTTTGGTGATTATATTTTGTGAAAAAATATGTGTAGAATCCATAAACAAATAACATGATATTTTAATTCAATGAGAAAGTCGGATACTTTCATCAACTTTGAATAACATAAAACTTTTATTGACTTTATAAAATCATGAATCCAATAACTATAGATTTATAAAATATATATATACTAATAAATTTTTATAAATTTTTTTAGTTTTTATTTTTGTTTTGTCATCATTTATTATTTTGTATTAGTGTTTTATTTTAATGATATTATTATGTAATAGACATCTAAAAATTCAATTATTATATACATATAGATTGTAACTTTGTAAGATTCAAATTGCTTTAAATAAGTTTTAGCAAGTCACACATTCATACTCCATATATATACAACCATGTTTGAGAAATATTTGTGAATTTAGGTCAGATTCTTTCCGCAAGATAAACCACATTGTATTAGTTCATACATGTTTCTTATGGTTATCCGGGGTTATTATTTTAATTTATGTAGCTTGTATATTGTGAGTGAAATATTAAATCAAGAGAAAATTGTCAAATCTTCCATCAAAAAAACTTAAATTTCCAAATCTACTACTTTTCCAAAATCTCCCAAAATCTACCAGTTTTCAAAATTGAAAAGACCAAAATATCCTCTCTTTCTCTTCTCTCATTTTCTCTCTCCATTCTCTCTCTCCATTCTCTCTCCATTTGAAGTTGTTGTCCATTAACAAGGGGTTTCAAGCCAATTTGATAGACACATATATTGTTGTCCACGAGATCATCTCTCTTGTTGTCCATCAAAAGTTGTTGTTCACTAATGTGGGGTTTATAGCCAAATTGATAGTCACATATATTGTTGTCCACTAAATTTAATTTGATAGACACGTATATTGCTGTCCACGACATTTAATTATTGTCCACAACATTTTATATTTTAATTTTTGTTCACCTCCTATATATCTATGTCTCACGATGCTTAATGCTTAATTTCTTTTCTTTTCTTATGTTATTTATATTAATTTTATAAATTCTAAAAAGAAAATTAACTAAAAGAAAACTAACTAATCTAACATTTAATATAAAACTAACATTTACAATTTCACTAATTATTTAAAAAATTAATTATAAAATTAATTTAACCTAAAACCTAATAAATTTCTAAATTCTAACAAAACCTAATTCAAAAAACAAACAAATTTAAATCTAACAAATCTAAATCTAACAAATCTAAATCTAAAACTAACAAAACCTAATTCTAAAAATGAAACTAACTAAATTTCAAAACCTAACCTAAATCTAACAAAACTAATCTAAAAAATTAATTATAAAATTAATTTTACCTAAAATTTAATAAATTTCTAAATTCTAACAAAACCTAATTATAAAAACAAACAAATTTAAATCTAACAAATATAAATCTAAAACTAACAAATCTAACAAATCTAAATCTAAAAACTTACAAATCTAAATCTAAAACTAACAAATCTAAATTTAACAAATCTAAAACCTAACCTAAATCTAACAAAACTAATCTAAAAACTAACAAATTTATATCTAACAAACCTAAATCTAACAAAACTAATCTAAATCTAACACAACAACCCAAAAATCATAAAAGGTAAAAATCTAAAAATTGTTACCTTTATATAATTGTAGATCGGTGGTCGGCTGGAGAAGGAGAGAAGAGGGCGGTTCTGTGGGCTGGAGAGGAGGAGAAGGAGAGCGGCGGTTCAGTCGGCTGGAGAGGAGGAGAAGCGATCGGCGGCCAAGAAGAAATAGAAGAAAAAGAAAAGGAAGAAGAAGGTCGCGACTTTATTCTGGATTTACGATCCATCGCAATTTCGTCGCAAATCACTCGCAAATTAGGGTTTTGGATTACCAATTTGCGATGGATTTGCGAGGAAACTTACCTGACATCGCAATTCCATCGCAAACCGAAATATTTCAAAAGATTAAAAAAAATTCTAAATTTTTTGGTTTGGCGGTTAAACCAATTTAAGGACTGAAGACGCAATTCCCTCGCAAAACTGCGACGGACTTGCGAGGGAATTATATTGCAAGGGAATTGCGTCTACCATTACGTGTTTCCTCGCAAGTCTCTCGCACTATTGCGACGGAATTGCGTTGAACAAGACGGTTCCCTAGCAACTCGTCGCAAATTTGGTAAAATTTGATTAAAAAATAGCTTTCTGGTCTCAGATGTAATGGAGATTTTGTTTGGGTCTGAGATGTAATAGCTTTTTGGTCTGAGATGTGAATAGACCGAGTGCTTGGCTTTCTTACAAGTGATATGCTCAAATATAATACCCTAAAGTATCTAAGTAGTAGCTGTAGTATTCTAGGGGTCGAACCACAAAGACTCAAGAATTCACTCAATAGATATTAAGACTCGAATTAAGCTAAGCGAACAAAGTAATGCAGGAAATAAACAGCAGAATATAAAAGTTGTTCTTCAATGGAGGAAAAGCGCTAAGCCTAGGGAAATTCTCCGGTAAATCAGAATTGTAGATCAAACAGAATGTCAGGAGGATATTAAACACTGTTCTTGAACTTGAAACACAAATGTAAAATCAACCAACCGTCGCTGCGAAGATTATCTATGTCTAAACCTAGAATTCCAAATTTCTTTGCAAATCCTATGAATTCAAACAAGCATTAATGATCAGGTTCAATTGTTCACAAAATCCTAAACCAAATTTCTTTGCGAATAGGTCTTTTGCTCATCTAACACTAGTTCAGGCAATCAATCACACTTTCGTGCCAATCAAACAACCTAATATCATTCATTATCATGAAGCTAGAATAAGCAGTAATCACAAGTCTAGATGAAGAACTCTAGTGAAACGGGTAAAAAACCATGATATATCAACAAGTCTCAATTATCGATATGAGTAATGCTTTAGCTCCCTTTGCCTCGTGGAGAGTGGAGTTGGAAATCAGAGCAACGAATAGAGATCCGTATCTCATCGCAGAAAGTGTCACTAAGACGAATCGATGTCATTCTTATGTTCAAATGGGACACCCGTTTTGGCTAATAACATCTTTGTTAGTGAGATGAGGATTTCCCCTAGTTAGTTTGGTCTCTTTTTAGTTGAGTTATCAACCTGTGACTTCATTTTTTTGTAAGTTTGACTTCTTTACTTACAGGATAGAAATGTCAGGTGGTAGAAGGGCTTTGTGCCTTGTACATTGTATATCTCTCGGGATAAAATCTCCAATACATCTTAGACCACAAAGCTATTTTTAAATAAATTTTCAAATTAATTCCAAGAAATTCCCTAGCAAATTGCGAAGAATTTGCGTGGAATTAGGCGCTTCCATCGCATTTCCCTCGCAAATTTGCGGATGAATTTGCGTGGAATTAGACGCTTTCCTCGCAGTTCCCTCGTAAATTTGTGAGGGAATTGCGACGATTTACCGCTAGTTCATCGCAAATCCCTCGCAAATTTAGTTAAATTTGATTTAAAAAAAACTTTATTTAAAATAGAAATTGCTTAAAAACATGAAAAAATTAATCAGATTCTTTTTCAGATCATTGGAGTGTTCACTATGATCAGTGCCTTCTTCATCATCAGTCTCCTCGAACTCGTCAGAGATTCTTCATCTGTCCTTCGTCTCTATCAACTATTATGTCTTCCTCTTCTCTGGTTTCTGGCATCAATATGTAGATTTTCTCGGTTGATTCGATTGCTAAAAAGACTTCTGGTGATCTTTCATGTTGCTAGCCACATGCATCAACTTCCCCCGACTATACGACCTCTCGGATTCACTTTTATCACTGATAACCACGTCTCCCGCATTTGCTTTTTCTGAGGGTAAGGAATATTAACACACTTGTTCTGCTTGACATGCTAGGATAAAAGGTTCGAAGTTAGAAATTTTTTTGTTTGCATTGATATCGGTTACCCCTAATGTGTTTGTGCGGACGCCTCGGACGACCGGTTGGATCGTCTACAATGACATTTGAATAAAATGAATTTTCAACCCAATAATTCCAAGATATGAGACTTCCATAATTTCTTGCAAGACGCCGTAGAAGTTTAGATCACCTGGCACGTGGATTCCATAATTTGCGGTTGACTTATTGGAGTCATAATCATACGTATGAAAAGTGTATCCACGAGTGAAAGTACATTGGGGCAGTTTTTCATCTTCGCAATTGGTTCGTGAACAATCTCATGCAACCATAGTGGCAAGGGCTGGTTTGCACATCCATTCATCACCGTATATATATATATATATATATATATATATATATATATATATACATAAATTTTTAATTAACGAATTAGATTATTTAAATATTTTGGAATATATATCAAATATGTATAATATCTTACTCTACGTACATAATATCTTAACCATCCAGCAAAATTAAGTTCTTTGGACTTTCATACTCTTTTTCTGGTAAACCAGGACAACCTTCTCGCATCTGGCCTGTCGAATTCACTGTACAAACAAAATTAAATTCGTGAACTTCAAATGAATAATATTAAATAATTGTTAGTTAACAAATTTAAATAATTAATTAAGAGATATACCTCTCAAACGGTTGCACTCCCTCACAATTTCGCAATATATAATTGTGCGCCCGCACGAGTAAATTTCTGGTCTTCCCACCAAACTTCCTTAACCTTTCCACCCAAGTTCCCTATTTGGGTGAAGATATATGGGACCTCCTACGTTATATGTAGGTGCAACCCCTCCATCTCATATCGGCTTAGACGGGCCTTTTTCAGTTCGAACGGTTGGGCCTAAAATAATATGACGTGAAATGAGAGGTTTTTTCAGTCAAAATTCCTGCAACGATCGATCCTTCCACTTTTGCAAGATTTTGGCCTTTCCTTTTTAGATGTCCTATGAATCGCGTCGAACAGGTACATCCATCGAAAATTGCACAGGCCGTCCAAGAGCTGCTTCATGTGGTAGTGGATTGGAAGATGTTCCATCCACATCAAAAAAGATGGTGGAAATATTTTCTCCAAATTATAGCAGCAACACTGGTATATTATTTTGTAATTGCACAATGCCCTCGTCTGTAAGTGTCTGTGTGCATAGATCCCTGAAAAATCTCCAATGCCTACACGTTCATAGTTATTATAATCACACCACTGAAATAATTTAATTAAATGACAAAACTATTTCCAATAATTAATGTAATTAATTAATATGTACCAGCAATTGCTTCGTGGACGGTTGTCGGTAAGAGCTCAGCCAATGCAAAGGTAATAGTCGTTGCATGAAAACATGGCAATCGTGCCTCTTCATACCGGCAAGTTTTTTGCCTTGTTCAATACATCTTGAGAATTTGGACACATAACCATCCGGAAACTTCATTTCTGAAGCAATCTAGTTAAAACAACGTCTGTTTCGCATCCCCAGACAATCGAAAGATCGGAATCGGTAATTTTACCATCTCTTGTAATATGTAACTCGCTTCTTGAGCATATTTCGGCCAAGTCCAACCTTGATTTGAAGTTGGTCTTTACTCTTTCCCGTTCTTTGCACATTCAAAATCGTATTCATGATGTTATCAAAAAAAAAATTTCTCGATGTGCATCACATCAAGGTTTGCCGTAATAGGTGATCTTTCCAATATGGGAGTTCCCAAAAGATACTCATTTTGTGCCAATTGTGAGAACTCCCATATCCGTCAGGCATGTTCGCTGTAGTGTGCCCCAATTTCCCCTACGCTTACATGTTCCTGAGCACCATAATAATCAATATGCTCAAAACAAATCATTCCTTGACATATAAACTAGGAGAGGAATACGCACAACCTTGTTTTTTTTTGAACAACTTCTTGTTCTTCCGATACGAATGTGATATATCATGGTTTTTACCCGTTTTTTAGCCATGATATACGTCTTGTTTTTTAGAATCCTTCTAGTGTTTTTGTAGTCTTTTTGAGTCTTTTTCAGGTTTTGCGCACGTTTGGAGCATATTGGAGATATTGGAGCATTCTGGAGTTTGTTTTTGGCATTCGTTGAATAACTCTTCCGCCCGTTGGATTGAGCTCAAATTTGGATACAAGATAGATCAATGGATTAGCTTACATTCTTGGAAGTGGTTTGAAGCCACTTCTAACGGTGCAGCAGCACTTTTGCGATCAACGTTTATGCCAGTTGTTCGTGAAGAACAGTCCAGTCTGGCGAGCACAGAGTCGCTGGTAATCGACCGACACCCACCTGGGTATCGATCGATACCGATGCAGAAAAGGAAAACACGTGATTTTTACAAGTCTGAAGAGTCTGCAACTTGCCCAGAAGATTCTATTATTTACAATTAAGCCCAGAACGTGTTTTAACATTATATTAAGGGTTTTCAGCCACTTTTAGAGGACAGACTAGCTTTGATCATTATTCTGATACTTTGAGAGAGATTTGTTCCGGGTTTTATGGGAGATAATTCTGAACCCTTGTTTACTCTTGATTTATTTTATGCAAGACTATTTTATTCATGATGTTTGCTTCATTCACCATGTCTGAGTAGATTCTTTGGTTAGGTTTAGGTGTTATTCAAAGGTGTTTGATGAATTGTTAGGTTGATCTGAATTTTTAGGAGAGATTCAATAGAGTTCTGCATCTAGACTTGTGATTACTGCCTGATTCTAGCTTCATGACCTAAGAATCTGATCTTAGGTTGTTTGATTGGCACGAAAGTGTGATTGATTACCTGAACTAGTGTTAGATGAGCAAAAGACCTATTCGCAAAGAAATTTGGTTTAGGATTTTGTAAACAATTGAACCTGATCATTAATGCTTGTTTGAATTCATAGGATTTGCAAAGAAATTTGGAATTCTAGGTTTAGGCATAGATAATCTTGCAGCGACGGTTGGTTGATTTTACAATTGTGTTTCAAGTTCAAGAACAGTGCTTAATATCCGACATTCTATTTGATCTGTAATTCTGATTTACCGGAGACTTTCCCTAGGCTTAGCGTTTTCCCTCCATTGAATTTCACAATTTTATATTCTGCTGCTTATTTCCTGCATTACTTTGTTTCGCTTAGCTTAATCCGAGTCTTAATATCTACTGAGTGAATTCTTGAGTCTTTGTGGTTCGATCCCTAACATACTGCAAACTACTGCTTAGGTACTTTTAGGTATTATATTTGAGCATATCAGGATGATGCAAGGGACGAAAGCGACAATGACAATCAAACCAGCACGACTTCCTTCCATGCTTCAGTTGAAAGGCATCTGATCGATCCATGCAATATGGACAAGATAACCTTCCGTGCGTGGTCCATCCCGATAACATCCCATACGCTGGGAAGTCACTAATGTCCACAATAGCACTGCCCGCATTGTAAAATTCCGTTCCTTTGAATAATCAAATGTACGTACACCTGTTATACCATAATTGTTTCAACTCATGAATCCAAGGGTTGCAGAAATACATCAAGAGATCGTTTTGGATGCTTAGGAACCCGGTACCAGAATACTCATGAACAAGACTTCCCTTTGCATGCACATTTCTGGTGGCAGATTGTGTATGGCGTCAATATCACAGGCCATAAAGAATATTGTCTCCCAGACAAACTAAATGGACTAAATCCATCAGTGCATAAGCCAAGATAGACATTCCTTACTCTCGTTAGCAAAGTCAGAATATACCGTCTGAAAGTGTTTCCACGCCTTTGCATCTGACGGATGCGTAATCTCCCATCATTCGTGTATTTCTCGCATGCCATCTCATTGCCGCCGATGGTCCTTTTCGATTAGGTATAACCGTTTCAATCTATCAGTGATGGGCAAGTACCACATACGTTGGTATGGGACACAGCTCCTTCCGGTAGTTGGTTGATATCTTGGCTTCCCACTAAATCGACATTCTTGTAGCTTATCATCGTCTTTCCAGAAAATCATGCAATTGTCAATGCAAACATCAATAATTTCCGAAGGTAGCCCCAGACTAGCAACTAATTTCTGTATTTCATAGTAACTCCCAGCAGAAATATTATCTTCTGGCAAATACTCTTTAAATAGCTCAGCCCATGCGTCAATGCAATTCTCAGTTAGGTTATTATCACTTTTAATTGTCATCATCCTAGATGCCAATGAAAGTTTAGATAACCCCTCTCTACATCCTTCATAGATAGGTTGATCTGCAGCGTCTAACATATCATAAAAATGTTGTGCTTCAACATTGGGTTCTTCCCTAGTATCATCATGAAATGCAAGAATAAATTCATGAAATGCATCAGTAACCATATCATGAAACCTATTTCCCTGTTGATCCCTTTCATAATCTTCAATCATATTTTGGCCAAAATTATAATTATCATTATAATTCGGTTGATCAACACCATCACCCGTACTACTACTTCCGGCACCAAGACTATAACCCTCCCCATGTGAAAACCAGACATAATAGTTCGGCATAAATCCTCTATTATATAGATGCCTCTTCACAATATCAATATCCAAATATTGAGTGTTCTTGCAAGTTTTACATGGACATAATATGTTATCGTCACCCTTCGCATATGGGTTGTTAGTGGTCTGGTGGATGATTGCTCGCAACCCGACACGATACTCTTTCTTCACTTCTCTTGTCTCCGGATCTTTTCGATTATACATCCAACTTCGTAATGCATATACTTCATTATGCGACGCCATTCTTTCTTAACTCTCACAAAACGATATCTCGCTTTTTTTTTTTAAAGTATGTTCTCGATTTTTTTTTTGTAAGCTATTTTTTTTTTTTTTGTGAAATGAGAGATCTCACATTATGCTATTTATAGTTTTTTGCAAAATTTTGCGAGAGAATTGCTATGGAATTGCGTCTAATTTGCGACGTATTTGCGAGGAAACCTGCCCTCGCAATAATTAGGTACAAAATTAAAAACGTGTTTCACCTAATTTTCTACCCTAACCATGCAATAAAGTCGCAAATCCGTCGCAAATTTGGTTGCAATCTACACGCAATGTACACGCAATTTGCGAGGGAATGTTTGCTCGCAATTTTGCGAGGAAATTGCGACGGAAACAATTAAATCATCGCAATTCCCTCGCAAATTTGCGATTTAAATATTCCTCGCAAATTCATCGCAAATAAGAGGCTATATCGTCGCAAGTTACTCTCAATTAGCGAGGGATATGTTCCTCGCATTTTGCGAGGACTTTGCGAGGGAAACTTGTTTCCTCGCAAATTCATCGCAATGCCATCGCCTTTTTGCGACGGATTATTTCCATCGCAAATTTCCGTCGCAAATCGCTTGTTTTCTAGTGCAAGGATAAAATTGTAAAATTTTATGGGTCCATACCATGAAAAAGTGGTAGATTTGGGGACCTTACAATTAAATGGTAGATTTGGCAAGTAAGGTGTAGGAAATGGTAGATTGTAAAATATCCCCTTAAATCTATACATGTTCATTTTTTCATTCATGTGTAAGCAACAAAATCTGTTGAACATTTTTCAGATGCAAATGTAAATACAAAGGAGATATCTTTAGTTGAATACAAATGAGAAATCATTAGTTTTAATTTCCTACAGTAAAATTATATAGCACATGGAAAGATAAAAAAAAAGATTCATTGATAAAGATGAAAAAAAAATCTAACTACTTGGCACAAAATTTATTGTTGGTGAAAATATTTAAAACAATTTTGTTGAAGATTACAACAAAACAAAACAGAAACGTAAGAGTGGACTAGCTAAGGGCGGGATGCCTTGGGAAGGAAACCAGCTAGGCAAGCGAGAACGCTTAGATTGTTAAAAGTTGTATCATATATCAAAGACCAACCCGAAAATGCCAATGGCATTGCCTTTGATATAATAATAGAGTGGCGTCAACTCGTTAAGCTTCAACCATGTAGTTAAATTCCTCCAACCTCCTAATCTTATAGCACAAAGAGATTTGTTCTCCCATACAAGCACGAATTCTGGAATGAAAATTTCTAATAAAGCCAAGATGTGCTATATGTCTCGAGAATGGCTCTCTCCTAAATTGCTGGAGGCCCACGCGAAAAATTGATTCCAGTTTTCTTAATTTTAAAGATAAATAAAAGCAGACAAAAAAACAAGGATCAGAACGCTCGAATGATGTTCGGGTTGAGAGACAACAAGAAGCTCTAACATGACTTTGATGGAACCAATTGTAGTATAAGGCAGCTCCCTTGCGAGGCCAAACCACAACCGTTGGTAATCCAATCCAAAGGCTAAAGTATCAAAATTAGGAATACATGTAGGTTCACAATCGTAACCAAGTGGCAAGGGGAAAATGCCCTTGGAGATTTCTCCAGCAAGAAAATATGAGCAAATAGTTCAAAAAATGGATTTATCAAAAAGTAAGAGGAAAGCGAAAAGAAAAAGCTAACATGAGATGTAACGTAGAGCCCATAGGAAAAGTCTGATCCCGACACTATAGAACTCTCATTCAAGCAATCATAATCAAACAAGAACTTTCATTTAAAAATTATATGGCTATCTGTAAACAAATTTCAAAAAAAATAAAATATTTTTTCGTCCGCAAATATTATGTTTTTTCCGTCTTGTGTATGTTTTATAATAATAATGCTTATGTTCATTTGGTAACCTAATCAAATCAACATCTAAGAATGTTAGTAGTCTAATTAAATTCGTAGTCAAAATAAGAATTATATAGCTAGTAAAAATAATAATGATATATCGTTAAATTACCTTATTATTCGTAGTCAAAATAATAATGATATATCACTAAATTACCTTTATCATAGTCAAAATAATAATTATATATCATTAAATTACCTTAATTCTAGTATATCATTTTGGTAACCTAATTAAAAATGTTCAGAATTTTGATGTAGAACTTTGATATTATTTTCCTATAAATACTTGTCTACCTAGCTATAAACTCATTAAAAAGTAAACTAATATAAATAAAGATCGTTAAGGAAGAAAATTAGTATTCATTTACTGTAGCTCTCTGCAATATATAGAATTTCTGTCCACTTCACTGAATACAGGTACTAAGCTAATTTTGAAGTTTATTGATAATCTTTTGTTCCTTGTTGTCTAAAATTTCATATTAATCCAAAATTATTTTTATCATACAACATCTAAACAACCTTTGAATGAAAAAAACTTAAAATACTCAAATTCGTTTATTGATATACGTCTTTGGTGTTGAGGTGTGTTTTCCTTATCTATTTAGAAAGTATTTGTCAGCCCAATTTGTTTTTGTCCCAATATATAAAATTAGTTGAAAACACATATTGTTAAAAATTAAATTTATATATGTAAAATATACTAGATTTTTGTGAAGTAAATTAAAAAATTTAAAAGAAAATTAAGTCTCTTTTATTTCTAAAAATTCGTTTATTTCATGTTCTATTCTTTAAATTAAATGAGCTATTTTGTATTCTCATGGCAGAGAGAGACGTTGAGGGAAGAGAGAAAGTGGTGTTGGTACTGTTGAAAGAACATATTTTGATATATCAATATTTGGATAAACATTAATGGAAAGTGGAAACGTTGTGAATGCACAGCCTAAATTATCAGGCATAAGTACGAATATTTTACCTTTTTTTTGGAAATTTTTTTTGGTTATAATACTTTGGTTTTTTGGTTAGTAGTTGATGAAACCAAGAGCTATATGTATGAGCAGTTATGGAAACTGTGTGCTGGACCTTTGTGTGATCTTCCAAAACTTGGAGAAAAAGTTTATTACTTTCCTCAAGGACACATGGAACTTGTGAGTCTCAATGATTCTATCTATATCTTCTGTTTTGTTTAACTATTTGGTCTTTGAAACATTTTGATGGCTTTTTAAGGTTGAGGCATCTACAAGACAAGAGTTGAATCAAATACAACCAAAATCGGATATTCCTTCTAAGCATCGATGTCGTGTTATTGCTATTCAACTTAAGGTATATCTCTTTGATATTATAGCAAATACACATGAGTTACATTGTCTTATTTTGTATAGCTCATTTCATTATAAAAACATAATTTGTAGTTGTTAATCTTCGATATTAGGCGGAAACAATTACTGATCAAGTTTATGCTGAGATTACATTGATGCCAGATATAACAGTGAGTGAAAAGTTCAAGACTTTACTCTTTAATTAATTGTAATATTCCCAATTATCTCACTGATTTTCTAAATCTTATTATGTTTAGCAAGTTATTATCCCTACTCAGAATCATAATGAGTATAGGCCTATAGTTAAATCTTTCTCAAAGATTTTAACGGCCTCAGATACAAGCACCCATGGTGGATTCTCTGTTCCGAAAAAACATGCAACTGAATGTCTCCCTCCCCTGGTACTTTTGTTACTTTCTCTATTGAACGAATTTAAAATTTATGCTTTCATCTTACATTTATGTATTAAATTTTGCTATAGGATATGTCCATTGATGTACCGACACAAGAATTTCTTACGAAAGATCTCCATGGTAAAGAATGGAGATTCAAACACAGTTTTAGAGGTAATAAATCCTTTTATTCACAAAAGTATATGAAAATTTTGATTAGTAACTAATAATATTGTTGTTGCATGCAGGTACACCACGAAGACATCTTATAACTACAGGTTGGAGTGCGTTCCTGTCAGCAAAAAAATTAGTTTGTGGTGACGTTATTGTGTTTCTTAGGTATAACATTTTGTCTCTTTCCATCTCTTTTGATTCTTGGATTTTAGACTTTAAACTATTTACTTGTGGTTCCAGGGGAGAGACTGGAGAGTTACGAGTTGGTATCAGACGAGCGCGACATCAACAAGGGAACATACCTTCATCACTTTTATCAATAGAAAGTATGAGACATGGAGTAATTGCTTCCGCAATGCATGCTTTTGATAACCAATGTATGTTCAATGTGGTTTACAATCCAAGGTAATTCAAAGAACCACTTGCACTCACATTTATGATTCTATTGAAATATCATGAGACTTTATTTCTTCAACATGTATGTTTACACTTTTGTATAATATGTATAAGGTCAAGTCAATTTGTTGTAAGCTACGACAAATTCTTAGATGGTATGAATAATAAGTTTAATGTCGGTTCGAGATTCACAATGCGGTTTGAGGGGGAGAATTTTTCTGAAAGAAGGTAACACTATATCAAAAGAATTTCTTCTTTTTGTAAAGGTTATTTTCTATTATAACACATTTTGTTTATTGACTAAGATATTCTGGGACAATTATTGGAGTTAATAATTTCTCCTCTCATTGGAAAGATTCCGAATGGCGAAACTTACAAGTAAAGTTTCCTTCTCACTTTATAATATTGTTTTAAAATACGTTTTTGAGTGTAATAAATCACACATCATTAATTAACTTTAATTTTGCAGGTGCAATGGGATGATCTTGCATCGTTTCCGAGACCTGAAAGAGTTTCACCATGGGAAATCGAACATTTAACGCCTTCACCAAATGCTCTCCGGTCATCTTTGGTCAAAAACAAGCGTCCCCAACATATTAATGAAATCGGTAAAAAAAAGATATTATAATCTTCTATTTAACGATTTAAAGATTCCTTGTAAATACCTTTTCATCTACCTTATTTAATATATAGGTTTAACATCATCACATCTCTTGCCTCCTATATTGACACAAAGTAAAGAAATTGGACAACCAAGCATGACCTCCTCCATGAGTGTTCCTAAACGTATATATACTGTAGATGCAATAAAAGATGTTAAGACTCCTTATAGCTGGCTATTGAGCTACTCTATCTCAACATTAATGCCCAACCTAAATTACAATAATGATCAAATGGTCACACTAATAAGAGAATATATGACCACCAATGCAGGCACTAGTTGTAGATTGTTTGGAGTATCTCTAGCCGCTCCTTTGGAGATGAAAGATCATATGGAGCAAATTGCCTCATACCAAATATCTGAGATGTCTAAACACTCTCAAGAGAAAAAGTTTGGTGTGACCCAAACTTTAACATTAGAAAGAGAGATCCAAAGCAAGCAGTTCGGATCTACGAGAAGTTGTACCAAAGTAAGTATAAGATCATTATATTCTTACTCTTTATATATGAACCTTTTCTTTTATACTCAAAACACAAATTTGTATACGGTGTTATTGGACAGGTTAAGATGCAAGGTGTAACTGTAGGAAGAGCTTTGGATTTAAGTGTTCTTGATGGATATGATCAGCTAATATGGGAGCTAGAGAAACTCTTTGATCTCAAAGGCCAGTTGCAAACCCGTAACCAATGGGAAATAGTTTTCACAGACAACGAAGGAGATATGATGCTTGTTGGGGACGATCCATGGCCGTATGTTTCATTTCTCTTTCTTCTATTAAAAGATTAGTTAAAATTTTAAGAAATAATATTTTATTTTGGGCATGCATGTAGTGAATTCTGCAACATGGTGAAGAAGATATTCATATGTTCAAAAGCGGAGGTCAAGAATTTAAAGTCTGGAAACAGTCTCTCAAACTGAATCAATAATTCTAAGATCTTCTAAAGTACCACCATTTAGTCAGATTTATTGACTCTCATCTAAGACAACTTATTTTGTTTTTCTTTTTGAGTTTTGTCATGTTTTTGTTCATAATTAAATAAAATATATCCTTGTTGCTGGAATATGATGTTTTCTTTTATCCATACAATCTACTTATTGCCGCTACACTTAAAGGATTAGAGTTAAGTATTTGTTTGATGATATTGTAAAACAAAAATGCTAAATATAAAGTTAATTTAATAAATTAAAGATTTTATTCTACCTATTCTAGTACTTGCGAAACCGGATATTTTGTATACCTGAACCAAAAGATAATCTGTAGTTAATCTTTTAATATGTAACTAGATTTGAACCCGCAGTACACCGCTGGTCGATTTTTTGTTTATGTTTAATTTCAATATTTTGTTGTAATTTCAATGTTAGCTAAATCAACATTTTTGTTTTGAAATATTATTTTATTATTGTTGGTAATAATAAATTAATAAAACGAAGATTTAACCCGTTTTATAGCGTCGGATAAATGATATATTATTGTCGATTTAAACCCGTCATGCCATATAAGTTGATCCGAATTATTTTAAAATTTTTATAAGTTAAAAATTTATCATATTTTATATTTTCTATGAAGTTTAAATATATCAATAATAATACTTAAATATAAATTTTGTTGTTCACATTTTGTTTGGTTGAGTTTCTTAATTATTAATCAACTTATATTCATTTAACTATTAATTTAATTATTAAGAATATGTGTAACAAAAACATAGGGGTGTCAAAATGGATCAAAATTTGTGGATCAATTCAATCCAAACCAACTCATAAACTTATTGAGTTTGAAATTTGAGTCTTAATGAGTTAATGGGTCAAAATGGTTTATGGGTTTAATGGGTTTGGGTTGAAATGAGTTTGGTTGAAATGGTTTATTGAGTTAACCAAAACCAATCCAATACAAGGTAATCGACCAAAATTACAAAAACTGGATCCAGAACTGGATCCGAGCTCGTCCAGATGTCATGTTCTGCAAAGCAGAGAAAATCTTAGAACCCAAACTTAAATTTTTAGAACAACTCGGATTATCTAGCTCAGAATAAGGTGATTTGATCTCCAAAAACCCATCGCTCGTAGCTGCAAGTCTAGAGAAGAAATTGATCCCATCGAAGGCGGGAGAATCAGATTCCTCGACTCTAATCTCACCCGGAGATACTTCGCCGCTACTTCTATCGCCATGGCCTCCGTCGCGTGCGTACAATGTATTGCTCAATACTCGTCTACGGTATCTTCTCTCTAATCGACGCTCTATAGATTTGTATCTATCTCTATTTGAATTTACCTTCTGCAACCTCCGAGCTACTCCAGTCGCTGCTCTATGTGAAAAAATAATCTTTTTTCCTCTTCGATTCTTCTGTCGATTTTGTCGATTTGCTTGAGAACTGTGAATGTCGATTTTGTCTATTTTGTCAATTTGCATATGTGTCCATTTAACTTACTAAATTACGCTCATTTGTTTGGTCACACAAAGGGTAGAAATTGGACAATTAGCTGGAAATTGTATAATTAAATTGTATAATTATGAAGATTACAATTACAAAAAAAAAAACTAGAAATTGAAACTGTTTGTCACATACAGTTTTGATTTACAATTTTGATTTACAGTTTTGATTTACGAGTAAAAGAGGGAGCTTTAGATTGAAACAGGTCATACATTCATTTAATTCTATGGGTAATTCATTTAACCCATTAATCCATTAATTTAAATGAGTTATGGTTTGATCCAAACCATTTATTAATTGAGTTGGATCAACTCATAAACCATTTAGGTTTCAACTCATTGGGTTATGGGTTGGTTTGAGTTGGTTTATCCATTTTGACACTCCTACAAAAACATATGTTAATGTTATGTAATGTTTGATATATAAACATAGTTTGTCACTTTGGGTTGAATTTATATTGTCTAAGGTATTTAAAATAATACATATCATAAATATAATGTATTAGCCATAGTTGAGGTTTTTTGATTTTAACATATATTTTAATATCCAAATATAATAGTTAATATATTTTATATAACTTGAATGAATGATATTATGTTTTAGGGAAAATACTTAAATGGTTAGAAATCAAGATTCCATATTAAAAATCAAATTAATGATAAATAATGTTGTTATAGGAAAAATTATATTGTTAAGATGTTTTGAAAAAGATTGGTTTAGATTCTTATTTATAAGTTACAGATATAAGATTTTTAAAATAGCAAAACTGGATTAAACCATTAAATTCGAATATTAATGGTTTATTCGTTTTTATAATACACGATTCCGTAATATTAGGGATGTTAAGATTTAAAGAATATGTACTCTACGATTATATGGCAAGATTATTTATTTTTAAAAAATCGAATAATAGGTTGATGAGATTAAGAGCCGAGATTTAAATACCACACATGAATTAATAGTTGTGATTAAAACATCTTGGACCACGATGAAAGGCTTAGATATAAAGTAAAAACCTGCGGGTTTATCCGAAAAGGAATATGGATAATCCGATTGGTAAATCTTTTAAAATACATTTTTATCTTTAATGAGTTCTCCCCATTTGTTAATAACTATAATGACATTCATTGTAATTGTTTACAGAACAAAGGTTTGAGTAAAAAAATCTTTTGCAAAAATAATAAGTAGATGGTTAAATATCCACTTCTTTGAATTTTTCTTACTAGGGTTCTATTCCAGTTACTCACGTTACTGTGCGTTGTAAGGTTAAATTAGATTCGGATTGAGAACGTAAAAAATGGCATTCATATGAAATAGAATATAATTAGGTAATTGTTAGAAAATGAAAATAATAAAATCCCACTTGGCAATTGATCCAATTTCAAACCATAAATGAAAGACTACTATCTTATAGCAAGCACTTGCGATGCCACCATTAAAATTTGAAAAAGTAATAGTTTGTTTTATTTTTTTAGTGTTTTCGGCAGGGGTTTGTACTTTGTAATATAGCGAGCAAAATAGTTTATCTTGTAACAATGAAAAGCTACTGAAGTCGGTCAATTCATACTCCTAATAATTCAAAAAATTACATATATTAAGGGGATTTGCGACGACATATGTAACGTTCCGACCGTCACCTTTAATGGGTTCTACGTCCTCTCTCGGCTCGTGGAACTATCTTTGTCCGACCGGTGATCCACTATGTTTGGAAGGCTCTAAAGAATTGTTTACCAACCCTACAAATCACCATGTGATCTTTCTCCGTGTTTTGTCCTCATTCGCATGGTACTGCAAATCACTTCCCTAGAGGTCGTCCATCCTGAAATTGCTCAAGCTCAAGTAGGTTTAACTTTCAAATTCTCTTAGGATGTTTGAATGAAAAGATAAGTGCACTTTGGTGACATAGGTGGCCAAAACAATTCTTTTAAACCTCTCTGCATGCACCACCATAGTCCTGCAATCCGCATGTTACAATCACCCCCACTAATAGAGCGCAACGACCACGTTGCGCACCATATTGTCACCCCAGACGGTTTGACTCTACACTTGTCTGGGTTTGGCTTTGATACCACTTGTAACACTCCGACTGCCACCTTTAATGGTCTCCACATCCTCTCTCGACCCGTGGGTCCACCCTTGTCCAACGATCGGTTTGCTATGTACGGGAGGTTCTAAAGACTTGTTTACCGACCCTAAAAATCACCATGTGATATTTCTATGTCACCATCCTGAAATTGGTCAAGCTCAATGATGCAAACCTCGGATTCCACCTCGGTGTGACTCACGGATTTCGAACTTGAAACGTTGGCGAAAGCGTTGAACGTGGTGGTGAAGGATAGTGATATTGATTTCACAACACCGAGGGTTAAAGAAGACAATCCAAGGGCTCTTCCTCGCGAGGATTGAAGACTCTACACGAAAAACCTAGAGTTTGATTCCACAAACTACAAGAATTCTCGCAAAAACGTTGAATTGGTTCAAAGACTTTGAAGCGAAAACAAACTTGATTTCTTATTGCTAAAATATTCGGTGGTTGAAATGAAACAATGAGAGGGAGCTTATATAGGCTCGAACAAAGAATATCCTCCAACGGTAAGAAAATAACAAGAAAGAAAACAAATATTGCGAAATAAGAAAATGGAGCGTTCGAAGATATCTAGCCGTTGGGCAACGCTTCTTCGATTATTCTGGTGGAAGGATCTCGAATATCTTCAAGGATTGGACGTCCGGGATCGTTTCTTTGAGATGGAGGGCCTGGATCGAAATATGGATGTGCGCTTCTAGAAATATCGCCGAAAAAGGAAAGTTTTCCCTTTGTCGCTTCCACGTGGATTTCGAGAGTGGCTGCTGTTTTGGGCACTTCAAAACGTGGTGAAGTCTTGGATTGATGTTCAAAAAATGGTAGGAAGTCTTCGGTCTTATCTGGTGGATCTTCTTCTGGTCGCCGGTTCTGAAGGTTGCCTCGTATGCTCGTGGCCGGTACGTGGATTCCTCGTGGATCTGCGTGGGGCAACGTGAGGACAGGAGTCGATCTTACATCATCCTCTCCCCCTTGCAAAGGTTTCGACCACGAAACTATTTTTCCTGCACCAAGAGAAAGCAAGTTAGCTCTCATGCGAATTTGCGATTCTAAGGCCTTACCTTCGAGAATCTTCGATTTTTCGCGAATTAGGGGATCCGGTGGTTCGGCTTGGATCAGCATGGAATGGTAAGCTCCTCTAGATGCAGTCAGCTCCAGAGTAGGAACATGTCTTGTCACGTCCATTTTTGCTGTAAAATGCTCCTTAGCTCCAAAACCTGAAAATGGAACCTTTGGCGAAGACAAGTGCATTATATCCGATTCTTGAGGTAAATAGTTAACTTGAACAGCAAAGAAACTGAACTTAGTTGAGGCACTTACCTTAGCCTTGGTTTGCACTGCACGGACTTCCTTTTTTTCTAAAGGGGCAAGTGTGAATTTGCGATTGTTGATGCAAAAGGAGTATCGGTTTGTGCGGCCATTGTGAGTGACTTCACGATCATATTGCCATGGTCTACCAAGTAACAAATGCCCAGCTTGCATTGGTGCAACATCAAATAGGACCTTGTCGTGATATTCACCGATGGAGAAAGGCACCTCGACTTGTTTAGTTACTTCGATTTTCTCATCGTTATTAAGCCATTGAAGCTTATACGGCCTTGGGTGATTGGTGGTTTCCAATCCTAGCTTTTCAACAAGAGAGATACTAGCAATGTTAGTGCATGAACCACTATCCACGATCATGTGACATACCTTATCCTTGATGGTGCATCGTGAGTGGAACACATTGTCTCTTTG
>SMJT01000181.1:208670-278124 GCA_004349715.1 Crucihimalaya himalaica
TTTTACTAAAACGGATTGTAGTAATAATTCTCGTATAGTATGGCTGGATATAACCTCCTTCCTCATGATAGAGCTTCATACTGGTTCAAGTCTCAAATAGACGTCTCTACTACACCTCCTCCTTTTTTGTAACCAAATTATCCGCACCAACTTCATGCAATAATCCTTAAACTCTGTGGGTGCGATTTTAGTTTTTGCTCTTGTGTGTACTCCTTGCAATCGAACACCAATTCTTGATTTTCTTTTCCCACTCAAGGTACTCCTCTGGATTGCTAGTACCGGCATAAAGGTTAATGAGGAGAAAATAAAAGCGATCAAAGAATGGCCAAGTCCACAAACTGTTGGAGAAGTAAGAAGCTTCCATGGTCTAGCCGGTTTTTACCAAAGATTTGTCAAAGACTTTAGCACTCTAGCAGCCCCACTTACGGAAGTAATCAAGAAGAATGTCGGATTCAAATGGGAGCAAGCTCAAGAGAATGCTTTCCAAACGTTGAAGGACAAACTCACTCATTCACCGGTCCTATCTCTCCCTGATTTTACTAAAACTTTTGAAATAGAATGTGATGCCTCAAGGATTGGTATTGGTGCTGTTCTTATGCAGGAGAAAAGGCCAATTGCCTACTTCAGTGAGAAATTTGGAGGTGCTAAACTCAATTATCCCACTTATGACAAAGAACTCTATGCGTTGGTGAGAGCTCTCCATACTTGGCAACACTACCTTTGGCCTAAAGAATTCGTCATACACACTGATCACGAATCCCTCAAGCACCTAAAGGGTCAGCAAAAGCTTAACAAAAGACATGCTAGATGGATTGAATTTATTGAGACTTTTCCATACGTGATCAAGTATAAGAAAGGTAAGGACAATGTAGTCGCCGATGCATTGTCTAGGAGGTACGTTCTCTTAACCTCTCTTGAAACTAAGCTGTTGGGCTTTGAGCATATTAAGGAATTATATGCCACTGATGTTGATTTTAAAGATATTTATGCTTCTTGTGAGAAGTTTGGAAGTGGTAAATATTATAGAGCCGATGGATTTGTCTTCTTTGAGAATAGATTGTGCGTACCTAATTCATCTTTGAGAGACTTGTTTGTCAAGGAAGCTCATGCAGGTGGATTAATGGGACATTTTGGCGTGGCTAAGACCTTGAGTGTTTTGCAAGAACACTTCTATTGGCCGCATATGAAGAAAGACGTAGAGAAAGCATGTGAAAGATGTGCAACTTGTAAACAATCTAAATCCACAGTGCAAAACCACGGTCTGTATACTCCTTTACCCATTCCTATGCATCGTTGACATGACATTTCCATGGATTTGTTGTTGGTTTGCCTAGGACTAGGACTGGTCGGGATTCAATCTTTGTCGTGGTGGATAGATTTTCTAAAATGGCACATTTTATACCATGTAACAAGACTGGTGATGCTATGAATGTTGCTAGGTTGTTTTTTAAAGAGATTGTTAGACTACATGGTATGCCTAGGACTATAGTTTCTGATAGAGATACTAAGTTTCTTAGTTTCTTTTGGAAGACTCTTTGGTCTAAGCTAGGTACTAAGTTGTTATTCTCCACTACATGTCATCCGCAATCTGATGGGCAAACCGAGGTTGTTAATAGAACTCTATCTACCTTGTTGCGTGCATTGATTAAGAAGACCATTAAGACTTGGGAAGAATGTTTGCCTCATGTAGAATTTGCTTATAATCATGCTAAACATTCTGCTACAAAGTTTTCTCCTTTTGAGCTTGTTTATGGGTTCAATCCCATATCTCCTTTGGATTTAATGCCTTTACCTGTGAGTGAAAGGACTAGCTTGGATGGAAGGAAGAAAGCTGAACTTGTTAAACAGATGCATGAGAAGGCACAGACCAATATTGAGCACAAAACCAAGCTGTATGAACAACAAGCTAACAAGGGCAGAAAAGAAGTGATTTTTAAGGAAGGAGATTTGGTTTGGGAACACTTGCGAAAAGAGAGGTTTCCTAATGAAAGAAAATCCAAACTGATGCCTCGGACCGATGGACCGTTCAAAATCATCAAAAAGATCAACAATAATGCCTACCAATTGGATCTCCAAGGTAAGTACACTGTGAGTCCTAGTTTCAATATTACTGACTTGCTTCCTTATTTTGCAGATGAGCTAGATTTGAGGTCAAATACTTTTCAAGTGGGAGAGGATGATGTGATCATGACCAGCTCAATGACTAAGGAGGATGAAGCAAAAACTAATCCGGAGCTTATACCCGAGGAAACTAAGGAAGAAACCGAAGAAGACTTAAGCATTCCACCCGAAGTTATGACAAGGTCCAAAGCTAAGAAGTTCCATCAAGATTTCCACAAGCTACTATCATCTATCCAGGGCAATCTTGAGTTTGCTAATCCAACCACACTGGTTGTGATACAAGCGACTTAAGAAATTCAACAAGGGAGGTGTTGTGACTTGCACTCTTTTTCCATTTGGGCTTGGTTTTGTCCCAATTGGGTTTTCCAGCCAAGGTTTTTAATGAGGCTTGTTCACAACACTTGAATAAAAGGCCTCTTGTTGAAATCCAGCCCATACTTCTTCTTTTGAAAACAAGGAGGAGCCTTCTTTTTCTTATTCAAACTTGTTTTAAATTATGTTGTTATTTCCTAGGTGTGTTGTTGTTATTCCCTAGTATTTTCAAACTCTATATGTAATCCCTCATGTCATCTCTTTCATTTTATCAAACATCTTTTTATCAAAAACATTCCCTAAAACTTTGTTTGATCAAACACTTGCTTAGTGTATTCGGATTTTCATCCTTGCACAATAGCTAGCTCTTGTCTAAGGCAATCGGATCTTGCATCCTTGTCTAAGCCAAGCTATCATCGTTCATCTTCCATTTTCGTTCGTTCGTTTGTACGTTCCTCTTCATCGTTCGTGATCTGTCACTTCATCAATCCACGAATCTATTCCACACCTTTGGAGCCAACCCAAGATGTTCATACTTCAGCAAATCTATCCATTCGGTGACTCCAAGCCATTCCACATCCGAAAACACAAAAACTCTACAACGTCATCCTAGGGCAGTTCGATCCTTTCCATAAGCACTCCAAAAACTCCACGAAGTCTCCTTGTGAGTCTGCTCAAAAAGTCAAAATCTGGTCAATTGCAAAATTAGACCCGTGCTTAAACTCCACAAAGTCATCCTAGGGCAGTTCGATCCTTTCCATTAGGATCACATCATTTGGGGACTAAACACCTAGTTTGAGACTTCTCCGTGAGACTTCAAGAGCATAATTTTACTGTGGCTTGTAGTAAATAAAGCGACTATTATTGATAAGAAGCACAAAAACAAAGCAGCTCTTCGTGAAACATCGCTTCTTATCATTTTTACTCCCTTCATAAATAATAGTTACTCAAGACATGCTACCTACCCTTCTTTTCATTATTACAGAGTTGCAAAATTTTTTAATTTCATCTCTTATCATCTAAAGAAACTCTCTCCAGCTTCTCCAAAAATATCGTTCACTATAACCGTCATCAAGAGAGGTTTGAAAAACCTCTTGAAGAATCCGCAGACTCACTACGCGGTAGGTAAACTCTCTCCAAACTTTTTTTTTTGAGAGATTACAATACCTGCAAGAGACTAATTTTTACCAAATTTTTTTAGGACCTGTGGCAGATGACATATTCCATTAGGAGGGTGTTATCTTTGGTCCTCTTGGCACCCCTTATGAGGGAGGGGTTTTCAAATTGACTATTTATTATCCGCAAGAATACGTGCCCCACGTGTAAGTTATGATCCTATCTCTCCCATTTAAATATCGTAAGATATTAAGATCTCTTACTTCCGTGACGGTAAATTTGGTTAACGTAGGTTGCTTTCAACACGACGATCTACCATCCAAATGTCTTGAATCTCAGAAATATCTTCCTAAAGGTGCTCCTACCTGCTTAAGGGAGCCCCGTAAACAACATAACCACAATATTAGAGGCTCTTGTGAAGATGTTGACCGAGCCAGAGTTGGGTGAAGGAGATTAGTTCATGGAAATTACTGCTCAAGTCTACATCACCGATAGGGACCATTTTAATGAGAAGGCACGAGATATGACTATCTTTTTTCTCGGAGCATCAGACAGCACCTGATTGTTTTAATTTCTGTGAAACGGTTGTTTTTGAATTTTCTTATAATTATATTTGGACACCAATTTTTAATATTTTTAATATTTTAAGGTATTATTATGTTTTTAATTTTTAATCCTAAACTCTAAACCCCAAACCCTAAAACCTAAACTATTATCTATGACTTGAACCTTGATTTTGTTAATTGAAATGCAAAGTTAGAAAAGCACTAAAAACCCAAAAAAAAAAACAAGTCATAATTATAGGGCCCATAATTATATAAGTTGTAAATTGCGTCTCAATGTCCTCGCGTCTTAATTATAGAGATTTAACATTTCTTAATTTAGTTGTTTGAAGCATTTGGAGCTTAATTTTGGTTGGTTATGGTGGTTGGGAGCTATTGAAGAATATGACATTTTCGTAATTACGTGAGAATCTGTGGGTTATTATGTTTCAAACCCTGCCACCAGATTTCAGAGGAGAAGTCTGGGCTAGGTATTTTTGTGAAAAAAAAGTTGGGAAGGGTATTTTAAGGCATTTTGAAAGAAAAATGATAAGGGGTCTAGTTTTGCATTTGACTTCAAATAAGAGTCTAGTTTAGCAAGTAGCTCTTACAAATAAGTTAAAATTTTATTTTTACTAAAATTATCATTGTAGACTTCTCAGATGAAGTCTCTTAGTAGACTTCTCGGATGAAGTCTGCTTCACGATTTAGATGAGACTTCGCCCAAGAAGTCTGAAATGTCTGAAATAGGGTTCTAGTTTTGCAATGGAAGAGCTTGAGTTTTTTTAGGAGACTTCACAGGCGAAGTCTACTACACAATGAGACTTCGTCTGAGAAGTTTATACCAGTTTGGGATCTAGTTTGGCAATTGACCACAATTTTGATTTTTTCAGTAGACTTCATTTGGGAAGTCTCTTTGGTATGAGACCTCGCTAGTGAAGTCTATTATGTTATTAGACTTCCACTATGAAGTCTTTTTGCCTTCAGAGACTTATTCGGCGAAGTCTACCCATAAAGTATGGTCTAGTTTGCAATTGACCACGTTTGACTTTTACATGAGACTTTGTTTGAGAAGTCTTGTAAAAAATGGTTACTTTTGCAATTGACCAAAAGTTTTGATTTTTAAATTCCAGAGTTTCTGATGGTTGTAGACTTCATCTAAGAAGTCTATCAATAGTCAATGTTTTTCGGAATTTCGATCAAATGCAAAACTAACCCCTTTTTCATGCAGATTTCTCATATGAAGTCTCGATAAAAAGTGTTCGTTCTGGTAAATTGTGAAAGTAACCTCGCTTTTTACAGACTTCACAGGAGAAGTCTTTGTACAAAGTCAAACTTACGGTCAATTGCAAAACTAACCTCTTGTATGCAGACTTCGAAGGTGAAGTCTACAACCATCGGAAACTTAACACCATTTTTTTGTTTTCAAAGGAGAACTTCAGGCTTCATCGTGAAGTCTGAGACGCAAAACGTTAATTGCAAAACTAACCCCCAGTTGACTATTGAGACTTCACCCTTGAAGTCTGCCTTATGGAAAATCGGAGAGAAAGAAGCAAAAATTACCATAAACGGTCAAGAATTGCTCACGCCACCAATACCCAAGAAACTCAGGCGTTATTATGCACGTATCTTAGTAAATCACAAGATCTATAGGGTAAATATTGAAAACGGGATTTTAGAGTTAAATGGTTGAAATGAGAGAGAATGAGAGAAGAGATCGACAAAAATGCAGCTTTTAGCTCAATTTTAGAGCTTTAACATCTCATTTAGTTGTTGAACCATTTAGAGCTCAATTTTGTTTAGTAATGGTGGTTTGGAACTATTGAAGGCGATGAAATTTTGTTATTACGTGAGAATCTTTGGGTTATCTTTCAAACCCAGCCACCAGACTTATCGCTAGGCATTTTTGTGAAAAACGAAGATGGGAAGGATATTTTAATTCATTTAAAAAGAAAGGGGATGTGGGGTCTAGTTTTTGGAGACTTCAAATAAGGGTCTACTTTAGCAAAAAGACCAATTTTAAATATGATTAACAGTTAACAAAAACATCGACAATACATTTAAATAAATAATACTAAAATAAATATATTCATTTAAAAAAAATACTAAATACATTATATGATTTTTTTGTATATATACTAAATCAATTAAAATTTTTAACTAAATTTTTAAATATATAACCGGACGTAACCCGGATTTTTCCCTCGTATATTTAATGTCTTCTCTTTGACAGATCTATCGTTAACTTAAAATATATTATTTCAAAAAAGAAAAATTTATACTTGGACAATAATAACATTAAAATTTCAAAAACAAAATTGAAGAGAAAAGAACCCAAACATTCCATGAAAATCTAAATAGATCGAAAAAGTTCTTAACTAATATACTTTTTAATGTTTAGATTAACATATACAAAAATGAAAGTTGTAAATTCATTTTTAAAGTTAACTAGGTTTGTTTGTTTTCCTTTTTCCATCAACTGAGACTAGATAGATTTCTTTGAAAAAGTTAATAGAAAAAAGGTATGAAAGAAAACATTTAAGACGACCTGTTCTTCATTAACGTTTTGAGAACATTTTATTCTAATAAAAACATATATTTTTGGTTGCCACATATATTGAGACAACTATTGTTATGTTATATAGAGCTGACAAAGTCAACAATTTCAACCACATCATGTAGCAGCGAGTTGGAGTTGACCACCCTACAATTCTGTCTGATCTGTCCTTGAGTTCCAGTGAGAGGTGTAATGTTTCCCATCCTATTCATGGCTTCCACAAAAGCATTGAAGAATTTTTGAGTGCCATCAGCATATGATCTCACCAAGGGGATTGTGTCAGTGGCATTAGGGCTGGAAAACAACTCTTGATCGGTCTGGATAAGTCCCTTTAGCTCTTTCAGATTCACATAGTATTTATTGTCAAAAACCGTCGGTGTACGGAAATCGAAATCAACCAAGACGGTCTGGTTACCATTACGGGGACATTGTCCACGAAGTGTCAGGAGGTAGGTAGTATTGAGAGTTGGATCGGGTAAACCGGTGTTGCTAAAGTTGTATAGCCTATCCATAATAAATTGGCATTGGTTTTTACCAAATGTGTGACCACCTAACCAAATGAAGAGATAAATTAACAATAAAGTTTCTAAACTAATTAGTTCAAGTTTATTTTCAATTTGTGAATTTACAAAAAAAAAAACTAATTAGTTCAATTATGAAAATTACCAGAGAGTGCAACGAGGTCCGAAGGCCGGTCAAGTCCAACGTTTTTAAAGCTCGCCTTAAGCTGTTCAAGCGTGAAAAATGGAGCGGGAAGGTTTGTATTAGCGAGATCAAAAAATGCTTGTAAACTGTCTCTTCTCCCCAAAGAAACCCTCCACGAAGGACCTCCTGCCTACAATAATCATATTTAAAATATCTGTTTACGAAAATACTGGTTACCACGTCGAAGTTATTATGATTCGAAAGACAAAGACAAGATACATTTTTTAAACTCAACAGTAATATTCTCAAAGTTATGGTTTATTTTTCTTTTTTTTTTTTCTTTTTTGTCAACAAAGTTATGATTAAATTCTTTTAGAAAATATACTCAATTCTTTTTAGTTACCAAAAAAAAGAGTCTTATCTAATCAAGTTTATTATTGTAATGAGGCTTGATATTATTCACAAAGAATCTTGAAGACATGCTTGGTAGTAGATATCCAATGTTATGTTCTCACGTTTAATATGTTCCCTGGCGACTTCACAAAATAATTTGAGACACTGTTTGTAATAAAGGTAAAAAAGTAGATAAATTAAGTTATTGGTGCCTACCAAATTTACAGATTGTTGAGCTGCGATGGTAAGCATATCTGCGCACGATACAGTCCTTGGACATGCTGTCTCCACTGCTGCTTTCATCCTATCAATCGCTGGAAATCCTCGAGCCGAGTTTGCGTTTGGAGCCGCGTCTTTTTCTGTTCGAAAGGATGTTGTATTGTCTAACAAAATTGATGCATCACAGCCCTTTGCAAATAAAATTTATTTGTTCACTAGTTAGTCAATATATACCTTGAATCATAATCAAATATTCACTACCTCTAAAGTGTGTTAAATTGCATTTTCATTCACTCAAAATATTTGTTTTTCTTAAGCAATGCGTGATGATATGTCATACAATCTTAAAAAAAATATCTAGTATCCATTTCAGTTTACATTATATAAATCTTCTAACACATATTCAACATTATATATTAGGTTAACAGCTACATCTGATTCGAGAATTAAAAATATCTCAGAAATAATGAATAAACTTATATATTAGCTAGGTGTTCACGTACATTTCTATTTATATATTTTCTAGGGTTTTTATAAGCTTGAGACTTTTGTATATTATTTCTATAAGATGTTTTCTTTTTATCCTTTAATAAGTCATCGATATAAATTCATAACGTGTTTGGTACGGGTCTATGTTTTTCTTACTAAATTACTACACGATAATTCACGTTCACTGAATGGGAGATCAAATCTTACTAAATGTTGTGGATTAATTTTTTTACTAAGTCATGAGTCATCGTTGACGACAAGAGCTAAGATACTCGACAGTAGAAACAAAGATATATCACATCAAATATATATATATATCTAACTACGAAAAATTTTATACTGATATTTCTGTAAACCATATTCGTTAGCCCACTAGTTACCGATTATTATTTTGGATAATATATCATGGTAAGTTGGTACTAATACTACATAAACATATATTAGTATAGCTAATAAAATATTCCCAAAACTTTTAAATTATAAATACGGAGGCCGTAAACCATGTGTATTTACGTTAGATTTTTCTCAACTACCATGTGTTATTTAAAGCTGACAAAGACATTTATTTTCAGAAATCAATTACCTCAAATACAAAGCCTATCCAAACTGTAAACTAGACTAAGTTGACAAAATAAATCGTTAGTAAAAAATAGATGAATATTATATTTGTTAAAAAATATATTCGCTTATATTCATAAAATTGAAAAATGAAATATTCTCCATAACTATAAAAATACGAAAGTATACATAAATCACAGACGAAATATTACTTCTAAGTTTCTAACAAACAAAAGAGATTACTTTTAAATGTTTACCCAAAAAAAAAAAACTTCTAAAAACGAAAATAATATCTTACATTAACGAAGCAGTCGTGGAAGTGAAGACGAAGGATGCTGGCAGCGATACGAGGGTCTGATCTTAGCTCGCCTACGATGGTGTCCCGTACAATAGTAAAGACGTTGGGGCATGTGTTGTCGTAGAAGGTAGGGGTTAGTTGAGCACTGGACTTAGATGAATAAAGCATTAGACAACCCAGTGTTATTAGGGTTGTCCAAGCTGACAAGGAAGAATAAGAGAAATGCATGGTAAGAAGGAACCTATTTAATTGGTTTAGGTTGAGAAGATGAGAAAGCTCCTTATCTTAAAGGATCCTTTTATAGGCGAAATGGGTCCAATATGTTTTTCTCCTTTTCTTCCAGCGGGTCCATTTCATTTTGTAAACTAGTAATATTGTATTTTTTTTTTACCAACTGCTTCACATACATTTACTTAATAATATCTTCTGATATAGAAAAGGATGACTAAATTTCTTGGTGTTCTGGAAGCTCTTTGGCGTATTGGTGAAGCGTATAAAAACTTTTATACCAGATTTTGGATTCGATTAAAAAAAAAAACAATTTCTCGCATATTAATGGTACAAAGCTTATGAGGGTTCTAGTATTGTAATGTAGACAAAATCGCTCGTCGTGGTCTCTTGTGCATGTCGTAGAGATATCATACATGTAGATGCATCCGATGTGGATCCGAGTGTTGCGAGAAGAGTTATGTTGTTTAATCATTGTTCGTTAGAGATGTTCATTTTTTTTTTTGTCACGAACTAGCCCATTTTATTTATTTAAAAGTCAACTACAAAGCCGAATTGGCAAGAGCATTTGCATCGCAGTTATTCAGCCAGGAACGAAAGAAAAGCAAATAGAAAAAAAAGTTTTCGAGGAATCCCGAATATCCTCAAGCAAGCCATATATGTCATTATGGGTCTCCGAAGAATTCATTAGATCTACTAGCTGAAGGGAGTCCGAGTACACTTGGATATCATCAAATCAACGAGACTTGAGATCATTTAAGGTATAACTCAAAGCCCAATCCTCCACAGCCAGTGACCAGAGGATATGAGTACGCATTGATTCAAACGCCCCATTGTTTGACCGAAGGATCCAAGCTAACCTGCTCCTCCGAGTTGATACACGTTTGGCAAGGTAGTTAAGCAACGAACAGTGGGTTGTTGGCGCAAAGGAAGAGAAATACTCGTCTCCTCTTGTAAACCAGTTTGTGAAACGAACTGTGGGAGTGATGAGCACCACACGAGGGACGGAGAACTCGTGATACAACACAGAAATCTTTGGATTTGGAGGTACTGGTCTCAACAAAGCAAAGAAAACAACACAAAGACTCAAACTTTGTGAACAAAGAACAAACTGTTTATTACAAGTAACGGTCTAAAGGTCTAGAATATGAAAACAAATCGCAAAAGTTAAGTGTAAAGAGCCGTTGGACATTAAACACAAAATCTGGCTAAATAAAAACAGTTGGTGAAGCTTAAGTCTTGAAAGCTTGGGCAGGAAGTGGTGGAACTTTGGAGCGTCCATATTCATTAGGAGAGTCTTCAAAAAGTACACCTTCAGGGGAAAGAGCCATTGCCCTTTAAATGCTCCAAGTGTTAATACATCCGAAAAAGAAAAGTAGATGTGCAAGAGAATTCGCCTAATCCTCTGGTTGTTGGTGCATGGTAAGAAGTCTTGGGTGGTTTTTAAATAATTATTCAGCTCTCCTAGTCGCCACACATAAGTCTCCAAAGAACCACATTAGGAAAAGTCCATATATGGTAACTTATGGCCCACGGGAAGGTGTTCTCGACCATCTTCAAATTGAGATCGTTCGTGATGTATTATGACTCGTTCATTCTTCATCTTGTCGGTCAACTTGAATTTGGCATACTTTGGATGGGTCTTCACGGCAGTATGGTGAATCGGCTTGATGGTTTACGATTTCACCTGAACCATTAGTTTTCTTAGGGATGATTTGCAGATGAATAATCAACCGTATGCCTTGTTCTTGATTTGAACTACATCTGGGCAAGAATTCTCCGATATGCACTGTTTTGGTACATGTACCGGCTAGTTTGGTAAGCTCATGGTTTGGTGTGGTTCTGTTGTCCACATCACGAGTTGTACAGCTCCATGCATCATCTATAAAACATGAGTAATACCTTTCAATCTCAGATATCGATGTAGTCTTCCTATTCTTTGATGGTATGGTTATTTGAGCTCCTTCCCAAATTTCGCATCCATTATAGCTTTATCAACAACTTCGGTTGCTGTAAACACTTCACTATAAACACCAATTTGTTCCTTGAAGTCCATTATCTCCACAAGATCCATGGGAACAGAGATGAAGTAATACCTATGATGTAAACTCAAGGAAAAAATAAGTATCACCCACATGAAATCCACTAATCGGGGCACAGCTCCAAACTTCTTTGGCATAGGCGCATGTTTTAAAAACATGAATCAGAGATTCAGGTTCCCCACATCGAGGGCAAGCATCGAATTGAACAATCCTTCTCTTAGCTAATTTTCTCCCACATGCAAATAGTTTTTTTATATTCTCCATAATAAATTGCGGATTTTTGGAAGGGTTTTGACTTTCCAAATCAGACCTTGCCAGTAAAAATCTTTCTCAACTTGTTCGAGGTTAGAAATAGTAGGAAGACCATACTCTGATCTAGTAGTATAAAACCCATTCTTGATAGGAAGATAAGCTAGATAATCCTTTCCCCTAAATGCACTATTCCGTAAAACCCGAATTTGGTCCTCATGATGAGGAATAACTCTTCTTACTTCCTCTCAATTCCAAATATTAGAATTAGGTAACTTCAGTTCAGCAACTATCGAGTCACTTAAATAGAACGGTGGTGGACCAGTAGGACGAGTAGGTGTTCAGGTTGACTACCATGGATCATTACATACCTGAACATTCCAATTGTCTCCAATTCGCCATCTTAGGCCAAGTTTTAAAATTTTTTGTCCCACAAGAATACTTCCCCAACTGTCAACCATGAGAGATGTTAGAAGAGCAGTTTACTTCCATGAACGTGGAGCCATGGCAATACTTCCCAAGTAGAAATTTAGCGAAGAGACACACTGGAGTTTTAAGTAATCGCCATCCTAGCTTAGCTAGCAGAGCATCATTAAATGCTTCAAAATCCCAAAACCCAAGTCCACCAGCATTCTTTGGTATAGTCATCCTATCCCATGAAATCCAGCTCATTTTTCTAACATTTTTCTTATCATCCCACCAAAACCGAGTTAGTAGAGATTGTAGCTGCTTACAGGTGGAGACTGGCAACTTAAAACATGACATAGAATGCGTCGACATAGACGAAAGAATATACTTTAACAGGACTTGTTTTCCAGCTAAGGATAAGAATCCTGTCATCCATGAATGAGGCTGCTGCCAAACTTTATCCATAATGGAGGAAAAGATATCCCGCTTTTTACGTCCAAAGCTCTCTTGTAAACCTTAATACTTCTTAGCACCTCTTTCAGAATCATTGCCTAAAGTTTACATTACTCTTATCTTTTGGGTTCTTGGTGTTTTTACAGAGAATGTTATTGCTGACTTCTAAAGATTTATAAATTGCCCCGAAACCTTCTGATATTAAGCTTGAATCAAATTCAAAGCTAAATAATTAGCATGATTCGTCTTACAGAAAAACATAGTATCATTCGTGAAGAGGAGATGATTAACTCTGGGATTATGCAGCGATACTCTTATTCCTTTTAAAGATCCATTTTCCTGCGCTTTACGACATAGCCTCAAAAGAACTTTCGTACAAATGATAAATAGATAGGGAGAGAGAGGGTCTCCTTGTTTGAATCCTCGCTCTGGAAGGAGTTCCCCTTAGGGGATACCATTTATGATAAAGGAGTAAGAAACAGTAGTAACATACTCCATTATCCAATTAATCCATATATGATGGAAACCTAATCTCTACAAAACCACCTTTAGAAAGCCCCATTCAATTCTATCATACGCCTTAGTCATTTCTATTTTTACCGCCATAGAACCATATACCCTAGCATTTGATGTGTGAAGATAGTGTAGAGCTTCATGAGTAATGAGGACGTTATCCGCTATGACCCTTCTTGGAACAAAAGCTGCTTGATTCTACGAGATAAGAGTCGGTAGAATTGGCTGTTTGTCTCTTGGTAAGGATCTTTGCAACGATCTTGTAGTAGAGACGTTATAAAGAGTAATAGGTCTGTAATCTCATACTTTCCTAGGGGCAGTTCCGTTTGAGATTAGTATAATATTAGTCACGTTCTGAGTTGGGGGAAATGAACCTAAAGAGAAGAAATGTTGACTTTCTTTGACTAGATCCGTACCTAAAGTACTCCAAAAACACTAGAAAAAATCAGCAGAAAGACAATCCGGCCCTGGTGCTTTTTTAGGATTAATAGCAAACACGTAAAACGAATTTCCTCACATGAAGGCAATGATATCAGCTGGTTGTTCATCTCTTGCGTTATACGTGGTGATAGAATATCATTTACCACTTCATAGTCGCCAGAAGCTTGATTCGTGAAAGTATCACAAAAACAATCCGAGATTAACCTCGTAAAGTCATTCTCTTCATGAAAGGAAATTTGCGTCTTCCAATATTGTTAACCTATTGTGAGACCTCCTCCCTCTAGTCACATTGAAAAAATATCCTCCTTCTCACACAATCATTGAAAAAATATTTTCTTCTCAATCGATTAAGTACCGCATTGTTTCGAAGTATGGTCGGTCATGTAACACCCGTGTGTTGGAAGCTCGGGCTATGACGAGCACGGGAGTTTGTGTCGAGCACGTCGGGGTGTGCGACAACTTGGTCTATGACGAGCTAGGGAGCTAGGTTTGTGACGAGCTCAGTGTGTTGTCGAGCTCGGAAGCTAGGTGTGCGGCAACTCGGGTGTGTTGGCGGAGCTCGGGGATGTCATGAAGTCGGGTTCCAACGTGAGGTCGAGTTCGGACCCGAACTGAGTTGTTTGGTCAGTGCGGGTAACAGCGGGATGCCGAGCATGCTGGCCGATTTCGGGATGCCGAGTAGGTTGGGTCAACCCCGTGTTGGATGGCCGACGTGAACTCTTGCTGGATGCCGACCTCGTGGTAAACGTGGGTTGGTGGGAATAGGTGAGTAAGTGGGTTTTCGGTGGAATCCCTGATCACTTATAAAACTCGATCTTCTTCTTCTTTGAGCTCCATTTTGTGCCTGTGGGAGAAAAGAAGAAGAGAATTTGAGAGGAGAGAGTTCTTACCTTGGGGGTGGAGAAGGAAGAAGAATCTGTGAAGGAAACCTTAGTTCCAGCAGAGAGGGTCTGGGAGAAAGAGCTTTCGACCGATCAATTCGTAACCAAAGGTAACGATTTTTGGTGGAGTTGTAGTTAAACCCTGGATCTAGATGTTACTCTTTACAGATTTGGATTTGGGTTTGTAGTCTGAAAGTTATTCACGATTTCGTAGAGGTGTTCTGTTTCCGCCGGAAGCAGGACCAGCGGAGGCTCGGGGTTAGATCGCCGCCGCGCCTGTGGTTGGATCCTCACGAAATTTGGTGAGTAGTTTCAGAACTCATAGGGGTTTAACTCCACCAATTGATTTTGAAAGTGGACGGTTAGATCGAAAGTTATGGTTCGATCTTTCCGGCGGTCGTTTCTGGGTTTTGCCCTGTTTTTGCCCAGTTTTGGTAACTTGGGTGTTTGTTGTTATGGTTGGCTGTAGGTTGTTCTTAGCTGCTGTGAGTTCGTGTGTAAGGTCCTCCTGAGTGTGTGTGGAGTATACCTTGGCCGAATTTCCGTTGTATTATTGAGGTGAGTGTGTGACCATGAGCTTATCTAAGCTATGGTGATTTGTTTGGTAAGTTGTGATGGTTGTGTGATGTGTAGGATGGGTTTGTGATGATCCATCATTGATATCTGTGGTATGTGTGTCAATGACGTGGTGTTCATTGAGGTGTTTGTGGCAATGACGTGGTGTTCATTGGCCAAAACACGGGAATGTGACAATGACGTGGTGTTCATTGGATTAGACATCTGTGCATATGGTGTTTGATTGTTATTTGTATGGGCTTGTGTGTATAGCTCGTAGATGGGAGGATCGCCTCACTAAATATTTGTGATAATACTTACGCATATCTTTTGTGTGTGTGATGCAGGTATAGATAAAATGTGATCGTGGAATCATGGTGAGGAGAGGAGGATGATCTAGTGACTCGGGGTTTGTGTGTGGTATTACGGTGTTTAGTAATACTATTTTATTGTTTTGTCTTCCGTTGTGCGTGTTAATTCCTAGGGATGGAATTGTGTGTGTGTGTGTGTGTTTGGGTAATATTATCTTATGGGGGATAATATTACTATGTGAATTCGATTATGGTTTAAATTGAATTCGGTTTGTGTGGTTGCGAATATTATTTACGGAAATAATATTTGCTTGTTTTAAAAAAAAAAAAAAATAGATAACCCGGGCGGGGTCGTCTCAGGTCAGGTGATGAATATCCTCCTTCTCACACAATCATTAATCAAAAAGAAAACTCCCCCTCCGTTTAGTCCTTGAGTCATCTATAAAAGTGATCAAAAGTTGATGATCAGATCCTTCGAAGCACAAATACTCAGCCCTACCGGAAGGGAAATCTTCAATCCAATCATCATTGGAAATGGTTCTATCAAGACGAACTCGAAGAAAATGATTATATCTCATCCCCCTCAAAGACAAATGGTTACCTGAATGTTTTAGATCCCACATACCATTTTGAGAATAGAATGATCTGAAATTAATAAAAGAACCTTCCCAGCATGTTGACCCCCTTTCTTTTCACAATGATCAACAATGTCGTTAAAATCACCAGTGAGAAGCCAAACTCCATTCCTTGTAGTGTTCAAGAGAGAAAGATCATCCAATATTTCCTTTCGTTTTTCAATCGCTGGATGGCCATAAACAAAATTTAAATAAAATTCCTTCGCTTTATATTTAACTCGGGTGTCAATGATGTTTGCACAAGACGAAAGAATCTCTAGCTATACATCAAATTTCTAAAATAAAGCCAATCCACCACTCAATCCTAAAGGAGGGACTATGAACTTGTTCCCATATCCCATCCACTAAAAAACATCAAAAACAACCTCATAATTATTTTTAGTTTCCATTAGAAAAGTTATGTCTGGAAATAATCTTAGTTTTATTTCCCTTAGACTTCGAACTATTAGGGAGTTTTCAATCCTTTTAAGCTCCAAGTTACTGTAATCATTTAGAATTCGGAGGTTGTTGGGAACCCACCAAACCCTTACAAGAAGAAGATACCAAGACTTTATTGATAGAAGCAACAAGCTTACAGTTATCATCCTCAACCTGAGGCAACAATGAAGAAGAGATTCGTAGCTTTGAATGTCCTATAACAACACTCGCTACACCAGCCCTCCTCCGTGGTGAGCTCCTACTCGGTAATGATGGGCTCAAATGTTTTCTACTTCGTGGTGGGCTACCCTTTGTTTTGAAACTGGTTTAGGGCCCGGTTTTCTTCTAGTAATGGACGCAGTCTCACTTCCAGATCCCACAGAGAAATTTCCAAGGGCAACATCAGTAATTGTTGTCTCCTTCAGCTGCACCAAGTAAAAGATGTTCATTATAATCACATATATTGTGGGTAGTTGAATATTAACGTAATATAATGATGATGTAATAGACATAAAAAAAAATATTTTCATAATATTATGGTGGATGGAGAGTATTTTATGGATTTATTTTTTATGAAATGAATAAAAATTATAATATTTGTGATATTTACATATATTGCAACTTATATTCGAAAGTAAGGAAACAATATTTTCTTTAATTAAAAATAGATTACCAAAGTAATTAAAAATTTATAGATTACCAAACTAAGCGGTAGAAGTGATTGAGATGACGGATAAAAAAAGTTATCTTCGCAAATAACACTACATAAGCTTGTATTCTCATTTTGTGACATCTCCATCCCGGTCTATGACGGTCTGGGCTCCATAGACTCTTTTGAATTAGCGTTTTTCCGACTTTCATATGTAATTGAAGGCTTGACCGTCACCTAAATGGGCTACATCTACCATTTGGTCATCTATGAATCAAGTTTTATTGTGGCTGCTCGTGTTCGATAAGTTTTTATGATTATGATTATAATAATAAAATTAAATTTTTGATTATCCATTAGAATTTACCTATATTAGTTTTATATTCCGAGATAAAATATCATTGCATTAAACTCTTTTAAAGTCGTGAAATTGATATATGTATATATAGGTGATGATATATATGTGTGTTTATTATATATTTTTATGAGTTTAGAGTAAGAGAGAGACACACATACACCAGCTAGAGAGTGAGTGATAATCTTATTCTTTTATTTTATATCGAATTTTATACAAAATGTCACATACACACCTATATATTATAAACTAAACATCATCATGTAATGACATATTTATGATGACTAGTCCATTAAAATCATGAGTTATCACTCATTGCATAAGATGAAGACACTTGGTATCTAGAAAGAGATCCATGTGATGAATAACCACACATACTATCTAATACTCTCTCTTGAGTATTCATCACCATTGATGCATTACATACTGCTTTGTTAGAAAGCTTATTATGAAAAAATCCACTAAGATAAAAACCATGACAAAGGAAAAGAATAAAGTGATGTAAACTCTCCCTGAAAGTTGGATATAATATTTTCTTCACAGATCTCGCAGATGACGCATTTTGATACTCTGAATATGCTTTCAAAAATTTGAAGTAGGAAGCACCTTAGTGAAAAGATATGCTGCATTGTTACTTGAAAAAATGTACTCAATGTCGACTTCTTGATTTTTCATGAGCTCTTGATTATAGGAGAAAATCGTAGAGGGATATGTTTCGTCCTATCATTCATATCCTTCCTTGAGTTGAGCAACACATGCAGCATATCTTTGAAGAATTTTGTTGGTTCTTTACTTGTAATTATCCCGCTAGCTTGTGTCATGTACCTCAGCCATACACATTCTCTACATACCTCATGAAGTGCGATGCTCTCAGCATGGTTAGAAGAAGTCATAACTAACGTTTATTTCTGAGAGCTCCACGAGATCGCAGTACGGCACATTGTGAAAGCGTATCTAGTTTGCGATCGATCTTTATGTGGTCTAATAAATATCCTGCATCGGCAAATCCAACTAAACCAACAACAAATTTTCGTGAATAATATAATCCTAAATCAATCGTACCTTTAAGATAACTAAAGATTTATTTTGTCCCAGTCCAATGTCTCCGCGTTGGACATGAAATGTATCTTGCAAGCAGATTAGTAGCACATGCTATATATGGCCAAGTACAATTTTCAAGATACATAAGTGTACCTATGACACTAATATAAGGTACTTCGGGACCTAATACTTCCTCGTTATATTCACAAAGTCTAAACGGATCCTTATCAACGTTAATCGATCTATTTACTATCGAAGTACTCAAAGAATTCGCTTTATCCATATTAAAGCGTTTTAACACTCGTTTGGTGTAATTTGATTGATGCACAAATATTTCATCTTGGATATTCTCTATTTGAAACCCGAGACAAAACTTTGTTTTTCCAAGGTTTTTTATTTCAAACTCTTCTCTCATATAAGTTCTTGCATCATCGACTTCCTTTTGAGTTTCTATTATGTTCAAGTCATGAACATAAACAACAATGGTCACAAATCCAAATTAAGATATTTTAATGAACATGCAAGGGCATATCTCATTGTTGATATATCCTTTTTTCACAAATATTCGCATAAGCAATTATACCACATGCGTCCGGATTGTTTTAATACGTATAATTATCGTTTTAATTTGATCGAAGAAACGTCTTTGGATCCTGCTCGGATTTTTGATCCTTCTGGGATCTTGAATCCTTACGGTATTTTCATAGATATGCCACTATCGAGTGATCGATATAGGTATGCAGACACAACATCCATAAGATCCATATATAAATTTTTAAATGTCGTTAGGCTCATCAAATATCTGAATGTGATTGCATCTATAACCAGGGAATATGTTTCATCATAATCAATTTCTGATCTTTGATAAAATCCTTGTGCCACAAGTCGAGTTTTATATCTTGTGACCTTATTATTCTCATTATTTTTTCTCACAAAGGTCTATTTGCATCCAACTGGTATTATATCTTCAGATGTTATAACAGTAGGTCCAAAAACATTTCTCTTATCAAAAGAGAGTAATTAATTTCTCATGGCTCCTTGCCATTTCTCCTAATCGGGCCTTTTTTGGCACTCTGATATGGACCTTAGGTCTGGATCATTATTTTCATTATCAACTTCTTTGGTTACATAAAAGAAGAACGTTCTATCCTCATGATCAATTTCATATCTAACCCATACTTTTCCATCTTGGGCGTAATTAGTGGAAATCTCACTTTTTTTTTGTATCATGCTCGGCTTCGAAGCTTTTCTCTTTATCTGGTTCTTCTTAAACCTCTCTTAAATGTCTTCGTGTCATTTTGCTTATAAGTGGTTATTCTTGAACCTATTCATCTTATTTTCTTTATTTCTTTTTCTTTCGTAGATTTTTATCTTTAGAGCCCATCGGTCTACCCCTGTTCAATTGAACCCTAGGTTCATTTATTTTGCTTCCATCAATTTGTTCTTTTGGAATTTTAATCTTCGATAAAGCATTCATAGTGGGTACATATGACTTTGTCGCCCTCTTTGTATCTGTGAATGCATCTAGTAATTGATTTACCATAACTCGCAAATGTATAATTTTTGAACTTCTAGTCCACGTTGATTTGTAGGAGGCTCGATATACCGATGTTGGTGTACACCATGTAACATCTTGTGATACTTGTTGAATTCTTCCCCCGAACGCTGGAAATTCATTTTCATTAAAAATGATTATTAGCAAACCGTGATGTAAACATATCACCGGTTTACGGTTCAAGATATCTTATTATAATTAGAAACGAATACCCGACATATATCTCCAATCTCCTTTGTGGCCCCATTTTTTTGTGTAGGGGCTATTAGAACATAATTAGCACATCCAAAGACACAAAGATGGGATATAATTGGTTCTTGCCCAAATAAAAATTGTAAAAAGGAATGTTTATGATACACACTTTGTCTCATTTGGATCAATGCAGCCGCATGCAATATAGCATGTCCCTATACAGAAATCGAGAGCTTTGTTCTCAATATCAATGGTCTTGCAATCAATTGTCATCGTTTCATCAAATTCTCAGCCATTCTATTTTGTGTATGCACATAGGGCACTAGATGTTCAACATCGATCCCCATCGACATATAACCCTAATATTTGGGCAATGAATCATGTGAAAGTTGTTTTTCTTGTGGTCAAAAGACACACATGTGACCATCTACTTGATGCGTCAATTAATATCATAAAATATGGAAATGGTTCGTATGGTGGATGTTTAGGTCCATATATATCACCATGTATTATTTCTAAAAATACAGGAGATTCATTCCCTATTTTAGTAGGTGATAGCCGAGTTATGAGTTTTTTTATTGAGAACATTCATTACATGAAAACTCCCCCGCTTGAAAAATCCTTTCGTTTTCTAACGGGTGACCATTTGAATTTTGCACAATTCTTCTCATCATAATTGATCCTAGATGTCCTAACCTTTCATGCCAGACTTTGAATGAACTAGTAAACTTTTGGTTTACTGTAATGTATGATTCAATCATGTTTACATTTGTGCTATAGAATCCAAAGGATAACATTGGTAACTCTTCTAATATATGTTTTCTCATTGATGTAATACAAATATATTCAGTGACATTCTTATTCATAGTCTCTATGTGATAACTATTTCTGTGAATATTTCATAAACTTGTAACAAGTTTCTTTGAGACTTAGGAGAATATAATGCATTATTATTTCAAACTTTGTTCCCGTCGGCATCGAAAAATTATCTCTTCCGGAGCCTTCTAATATATTTGTATTACAAGATATGGTACTCACGTTATCAGCAGAGTCATTGATTTTGAGAGAGGAGAAATATTGTTTATCTTTAAGTGATTAAGTCCTTCATGTTTCCCATGAGGCGCAATTCAAGTTAGTCATATAACATCAAATTTTTTTATTGGGTATTTAACAAAAACTTATCGCCGCACGACGTTTTGTTTTTATTATATATATATACCTTTTGATGTTTTAGAAATATTGCTCCAAGAGACACTTACACTCGTCTTCTTAATACTTCGAATACTCATTTTTAATTAAATAGATGTTAACTGAATTTTTTTGTGCTGACGTGTCATTCATATGGAGAAACCTAATCTATTTATATATATAAGATCATACCTTATACAAAATATCACACACACCTATTTATAATAAATTAAAGATCATGACACATTTATGATGACTAATTATTTAAAATCATAAATCGACTTGGTATCCAAAAGAAAACTCATGTGATAAACACATATTATCTATTATTTAGTACGTATTAATTAGTCATTTTGGTTTTATCTTTATTATTCTCAATAAAATATAATGTCACACCTAACGCTAGTAACATCTATTTCTTTTTAAAAAAAAAATTGAACGGTCCATTAATTGAGGACTCGTGAACGAGAAAAGAGACAATTAAAAATTGCAAGTTGACGTCGTGATGAAATAGTCGTTATCTATTTTACTTTCGTCTGCGCAACTAAGGCGTTTGCGTTTGTTCATGTCCAAATATTGCATCAGCCAACAAGTATCTGGAAGTTAGTTTCTGATTCTTATGAATTTCTGAAGATATGAAACTGTCGTTTTGGTTAGTTGGGTCGAAACCAAAATGGGCTAAACCGGAATAAGAAGCCCAACATAAGAAAATCGATCGTATTAACAAAATGATAAAACGGTCTCGTGTTCATTTTCTTCGGGGAATATAAGGTTTGTTACAACAGAAGCGAAGAAGAGATAGAGAGAAAAAGAAACAGAGCAGAAGAGTGAGAGGGAGAAGAAGGTGATCGGCGAATCAATTCTTCTGGGCTTCAAGGTTCTTCAGTTCCGGCGATTGTTTTCCGAGGTCATCTCCAAGGTTTTGCAGCTTCTTGTTTCTGAGAATCAACACCTGAAAAAAGAAAACGGAGCTAACGAGAGTTAGGTTCTTGTTGTAAACCAAGATTGGGGTGATTCCAATCAAGAGTTCATAGTGTATTCCGCAAGGTAGAGCGTAGCTCTCCCCCGGACGTAGCCGATAACGGTGAACCGGGTTACCAATTCTTGTGTTAAGCAACAAATTAACAATCACACAACCATTAGAGTAACTAGGTTCAAATCGGGAAAGGATTTCAACAAGTGGTATCAGAGCACCAGGCTCGGTGCAAGGGTTTTCTGCAGATATTGAACCGCAAACATAAGAGTAAGGTGCAGTGACTTATCTTTGTGTTTCTTGGTTGTGGATTGGTTATCAAGAATCTGGAAATAGGTTGCTGAAGAAGGATTCATCTTGGAGTCTTCCTACCTGCAGAGAAAGAAATCAAAGAACCTGTCACTATGGAACCAACTCATGGAAGATTTGAGATGGACAAATTTGATGGTAAATGGGATTTCGGAATGTGGAAGTATAAGATGCAAGGTCAGCTAGAGATTCAAGGGTTACTTACTGTGATCCAAGAAGACTTCTCCATTTATGCATCAACAGAGAAGCAAGAAGAGGGTGTTGAACCATCATAAGAACCTCAGATTGATCAGACGAAGGCTGACAAGGACCTGAGAGTTAGGAGTCTTTTGGGAACCTGCTTAAGTGATGGAATTCTGAGAAAGGTTATGCATGAGCGTACTGCCCTGGGACAGTGGAAAGCGCTTGAAAACATCTATCAGACTAAGTCATTACCAAACAGAATTTACCTTAAGAAGATGTTCTTGTGCTATAAGATGGAAGAAAACAAGTCTATGGAAGAAAACGTAGATATGTTCTTGAAGTTGATTGAGGATCTGGAAAGTGTCAAGGTAAAAATCTCAGATGAAGATCAAGCCATACAATTACTCTCAAGCTTACCTCCTGCTTATGACCAATTGATCCATACACTCCAGTATGGTAAAGGAAAGAAACCCTTACTTTGCAAGAAGTTGTAATAGCAGCTCACTCAAAGGAGGCAGAGTTAAGGCAAAAGGGATTGAGTCAAAAGGGGAAATCAGTCTCAGAAGTCATGTATGCAGATGGAAGAGGAAGGCAAGAAAAGAGGCATGAAGGTGGAAAAGGGAGGAACTCTAAGCGACATGGTAGATCTAAAAGTAAAGGGAAATACAAGTCAAAGGATACACTAGGAAAAGGAGAGTGATTCATCTGTGGTAAGGAAGGACATTGGAAAAGAGAGTGTCCCCAAAGAGGACAAAAGAAGACAGGTGAGTCTTCTGCAAATGTAGTTGAAGAAATCAGGCAACCATTTGTTCTCACAGCAAGTCCAAAATACATAAAGGATGAGTGGGTGTTAGACTCAGGATGTACATTTCACATCACACCAAACAAGGACCTTTTGTATGATTTTGAAGAGTTTAATGGTGGGAAGGTGTTAATGGCAAATAACACATTAAGTAGGGTGAAAGGAATGGGCAAGGTCAAGTTTACTAATCCAGATGGGTCTATGTTTATACTCACAAAAGTCAGGTACATGCCAAAGGTTGGCAAGAATCTAATATCATATGGGATGCTTGATCAGGTTGGATGCAAGTATGAAGGAGAAAATGGCATCATTACATTTTATAAGAAATTAGAAAAGATATTCTTAGGAAAATATAATGAAGGGTTGTACTATCTCTAAGCCAAGGTGACAAATGGAGAGGCAAATCTCAATGAGTCAAAAGAAAAACTGACATCCCTATGGCATTCTAGATTGGGACACATTGGCACAAAGAACATGGAAGTGTTAGTGAAGAATGGGTATCTGCCACATAATGAAGTTGGAAAATTGGATTTCTGTGAAAGTTGTGTTTTGGGAAAGTCTCACAAACAAAGCTTCCCAGAGGCTAAACACACTATTAAGGAGATTCTGGAATATATGCATTCTGATCTATGGGGTTCACCCTCAACACCAGAGAGCCTAGGAGGCTGCAAATACTTCATAAGTTTGATAGATGACTACTCAAAGAAGGTTTGGGTGTATTTCCTAAGGACTAAGGATGAGGCTTTTCACAGATTCAAAGAATGGAAGGAATCAGTTGAAGCTTATACTGAAAAGAAGGTTAAATGCCTAAGAACAGACAATGGCCTAGAGTTTTGCAACCAACAGTTTGATGACTTGTGCAATAAAAGTGGAATCAAACGGCACAGAACATGTACCTATACTCCTCAACAAAATGGAGTAGCAGAAAGAATGAATAGGACTATTATGGACAGGGTTAAAAGCATGCTTGCAGAAACAGGATTAGGTCAAAAGTTTTGGGCAGAGACTACATCAACTGCTGTATATCTGATTAACAGAACACCAAGTTCAAGTATTGGATTTAAGATACCAGAAAAAGTTTGGTCTAGACACAAACCAGATCTAACACATCTAAGGAGGTTTGGTTGTACAGCTTATGTGCATACGGTTCAGGAAAAGACAAGTCCTAGAGCTGTTAAAGGAATCTTTGTGGGCTATCCTTTTGGAGTAAAGACTACAGAGTTTGGATCCCTGAAGAAGGAAAATGCACAACAAGTAGGAATGTGGTGTTCAGAGAAGAAGAGATATACAAAGATACTATAAAAGAGAAACAGAAGGAAACTGATGAACAGGCTGAAAGAAAGGGAAAACAGAAAACTGGGAAGAGAGTCTCTTTCACACCAGAACTAATCCAGGGGACAAGTTTTTCAAGTTATGAACAAGGAGAGCCTTCCTCTCAAGGTGGAGGAGGATTCTCTCAAGGTGGAGGAGGATTCTCTCAAGAAAATTCAGAGGAATCAGAAAGTTCAGAAGGATTAGAGTCTGATGGAAGTTCAGAAGATTCAGAAAGAATGACATTTAATGATACACTAGATTCTGATGATGAGCAGTCACTAGATGACTACCTACTTGCTAGAGACAGAAGTAGAAGAGAAAACATAAGGCCACCATCCAGATATGAAGATGCAGATTTCGTTGCTTATGCATGCTCTGCAGCAGAAGATATGGAAACAGAGGAACCAAGGTCCTACGCAGAAGCTAAAAGAAGCAAGGAATGGAAATTCTGGAATGAAGCATCTGATGAGGAAATGGATTCTTTAAACAGGAACCACACTTGGGATTTGATTGACAAACCAGAAAAGGCTAAGCTGGTTGGATGCAAATGGATTTATAAGTTAAAACCAGGAATACCAGGAGTTGAGAAGCAAAGGTATAAGGCAAGACTTGTAGCAAAAGGTTTTTCTCAAAAGGAAGGAATTGACTACAATGAAATCTTCTCACCAGTGGTAAAGCACACATCAATTATGATCATGCTATCAATAGTGGTCAACAAAGACTTTGAACTGGAACAGTTGGATGTTAAAACGGTTTTTCTTCATGGAAACTTAGATGAAAGGATTCTTATGTGTCAACCAGAGGGATACGTTAAGAAAGGAGACGAGAATAAAGTTTGTCTACTGAGAAAATCACTTTATGGGTTGAAACAGTCACCAAGACAATGGAATTTGAGGTTTGACAGTTTTATGAAGAGTGAAAAGTTTATCAGGAGCAACTATGATTCGTGTGTTTACATGAGGAACATTCAGACCACTAAGGAGATCTACCTACTACTATATGTTGATGGCATGCTGATTGCTTCAGGAAACAAAGAAGAAATCAGAAAAGTAAAGGAAAGTCTTAACAGGGAGTTTGAGATGAAGGACTTGGGACAAGCTTCAAGGATATTGGGAATGAACATTCACAGGGACAGAAAGAAGGGAGTTCTAATTCTGTCACAAGAAAACTGCATTGAAAAAGTGTTGAAAAGTTTTGGAATGTCAGAAGCAAGGTCAGTTACTACACCATTGTCTAGTCAATTCAAGCTAAAAAGTCTGACTAAAAGGGAAACAATAGAAGAGGCCAAACTTATGGAAAAAGTTCCTTATGCTAGTGTTGTGGGCAGTTTGATGTATGCAATGATTGGGTCAAGACCAGATTTAGCTTATGCAGTTGGGATGATTAGCAGGTTTATGTCTAAACCAGGGAGAAAACATTGGGCTGCAGTTAAATGGGTTTTAAGATATCTTAGAGGAGCATCAAAGGAATTATTAACATTTACTAAGGATTCAAATTTCAGCATTAAAGGGTTCTGTGACTCTGATTATGCAACAGACCTTGACAAGAGAAGGTCAATTACAGGATTTGTTTTCAAAGTTTGGGGTAACACAGTTTGTTGGCGATCAAATTTGCAATCTGTTGTGGCACTATCAACGACTGAGGCAGAATACATGGCTCTATCCTCAGCCGTGAGAGAAGCAATTTGGTTAAAAGGTTTATGTGATGAATTGGGGTATGATTCAAAGACAGTTCAGATACACTGTGACTCGCAAAGTGCATTGGCACTCGCAAAGAACTCAGTGCATCACGAAAGGACTAAACATGTAGCTACTAAATACCATTTCATTCGGGATATAGTGGCTGATGGTACAGTCACATTATTCAAGATCCACACAACTAAAAACCCAGCAGATTTCCTAACTAAAGCCTTACCTGGGCCAAAGTTTGAGCTCTGCTGTGACTTGGTGAATGTTGCCTGAAAGGCGACACAGCTCTAGGTAACTCCTTTGTCAAGTGGCTCTCTCGCCAAACCAGAAACAGAAAACAGGGGTTAGTACGTTTCATAAGGTGGTTTATTGACAGAGAAAGATCTAAGGAAATGGGTCTAAGGAATGAGTTACCTGAGAGCAAAGGAGAGGAGAAGCATGGTGTCTTCAGCTCAAGGTGGAGTATCTGCATGCTCAAATACAGAATCAAGTCGATCAAAGTTCTGGGTTTTCAAATCAGATCTAAGTCGAGAGAGAAACAAAGTTTTTTTTTTTAGTAAAAGAAAGGTTAAGAGAAGTTACCTTGGTATACTGAAGCAGCAGAAGCTCACTTGACAGTTCGATCTCCAGCTAGATCAAGAAGAAGTTCAAAGGGTCAAATCTTTTGAGAACGACGAACAAAACGAAGTCGCTAAGTTCAGATTCTTACCTTCGGTGTAGCAGAGGAAGAAAGGGAAGACCAAAACAAGTTCTTTGGTCAGACCGCTGGAGAAGTCGGAGACGGCGGAGATACGGCAAAATCGCCGCAAAGCTCATTTGGGAGTGTGTCGGTTGAGTTTGTCTGAAGAGTGTCTAGGGTTTAGTCTCAACAAAGGTGGAGTTTGTCGTTTTGGTTAGTTGGGTCGAAACCAAAATGGGCTAAACCGGAATAAGAAGCCCAACATAAGAAAATCGATTGTATTAACAAAATGATAAATCGGTCTCGTGTTCATTTTCTTCGGGGAATATAAGGTTTGTTACAACAGAAGAGAAGAAGAGATAGAGAGAAAAAGAAACAGAGCAGAAGAGTGAGAGGGAGAAGAAGGTGATCGGCGAATCAATTCTTCTGGGCTCCAAGGTTCTTCAGTTCCGGCGATTGTTTTCCGAGGTCATCTCCAAGGTTTTGCAGCTTCTTGTTTCTGAGAATCAACACCTGAAAAAAGGAAACGGAGCTAACAAGAGTTAGGTTCTTGTTGTAAACCAAGATTGGGGTGATTCCAATCAAGAGTTCATAGTGTATTCCGCAAGGTAGAGCGTAGCTCTCCCCGGACGTAGCCGATAACGGTGAACCGGGTTACCAATTCTTGTGTTAAGCAACAAGTTAACAATCACACAACCATTAGAGTAACTAGGTTCAAATCGGAAAGGATTTCAACAGAAACAATTATGATATTGTAAGTAACGTTGAAAATTTACAAATAATCTGAATTTCCAATATGTTTTCTCCGGCCGGCTCATCAGTCTTGTCATGCTGCTTTCCCTTTGTCATCAGTATTTTTTGGCATTGTCTCAGGTACAGAAATTGTGTCCTCGGACATGGAATAACAATTTTTTTAGGGTCGCTTCTGAGTGGAATACTAGACACATTAACAGTCCGTGATTTCCTACTAGAATAAAGATCGAAATGACAATAATTGTTTCATCAAGATTTGAAAGTCAACTGCTCATTATTCCAAGAAAACTGAGGGTAGGAACAAAGAGTATATGCTAACGTGAAGAAGGAGAAGTTTCACCTGTTTCTTTTGACCTTATAATAGAAATTCCATTTTTTCAATGCCGGGAAAAGATGAATTGTAGAAAATGAAATATAAAAAAATACGAAACCGTTCACCTAATTAGATATCTAATTGAAATTCAGCAATAGTTTAAGCTGTCTTTCTGGACTCTATTCTTGATTGACTTACGAAAGTTCCGAGTTTTAATAAAAAAAAAAAAAAAGTAATTACAAGTGCACCATTTAGGTACGTGTTAGTATATATTGCCTTAAATTCGCAAGCATTTCAGATAACAACAAGTAATCTAAAGTGTTGGGGTTTATAACAAGTACTCTATATTCATATCATAACATATGAACACTAAGAACTTGCATTCTTATTAAGACAAAAAGAGAATGAAAGACAAACGAAAAAAGAGAGAAATAAAAATGAATGTCTAAGAAACTCCATATGAATGTCTATGCATTTTCAACAAGGTTTTTTATTAAGAAACTTCCAATAAAATAATACTAAAAATTAAAAAAGCATATTAGAAGTTATTAATAAAAATCTCTCTGTACACTTGTCAAATGTTTATTTGTCAAAAAGTTTTTAAAAAATTTAAATTTAATTAAATATATAAATTATATTAAAAATATTATGAGTTTATTGTTAAGATACTCTATGAAAATTTTAACCATTGAGAATACCCTAATTTATCATACTAGTGTGAAACGTCCCATTTTGTTCCTTACAATGTATATTAATGATGTAATATTATACCTTATCCAACCGATTTCTATTTATCTTAATGGTATAAACCAGCATATTATCCAACAAATTTCTTTATTTCTTTATAAATATGTGCGGGTTTAAAATAAATATATACCATAAAATAAAAGGTGATTTTGGTAGAAAATCCATTATATTTCAGTTTTGTCAACAAATTGAAAAATTTGGTAAAGTATTTTTTTTTAAATTTAAAAATTATAAAATACGTCTTAAAAAAAATTGAAAAAGAAAAATAAAATTTAAAAGTCGTTAAAAATCTAGAAAACATATATTTTGATATTTTTTTGGTATGTTCATGTCTTTAATATTCATAAATAATTACATAAATTGTTCCATTACCGAAAATTATAATATAATTTATTTCTTTAAGAAAAATTTGCATCAAATGCTGGGCATGTACATAATATATGTGGTCTATTAAACTGTGATAATGTGAAAAAATGATTAATGCGTTAATATGAGTACCCGAACAGCAATAAAATACTATTGATGAATTGGTTTAATGGTTAATCATCTAAGTTATCGAAAACGTAAGGACCTAGGAGATTACGAGTTTGATTCACGTTGAAAGAAAGTAAGATTAAATTATATCGTTTGAGTCTTGTTTTAAGGAATGTATGTGTTTTTGGCTGGGAACATCCTGTCACAAAAAAAAAAGCTTAGCAATAAACAAAGTGGTTCATATCAGAGAAAGGTATAGTATTTCCAAATCTGTAACCTATTTGCTTGTCGTTTACTCTAGAATAATAGCGAAAGTAAGAAAAAAAAATCGAAAAGGAATAAATTTAAGGAGAATCGTCTGAAGTAAGTACTAGTCAAAATATTTGGTCGAACCTATACCAAACATGTTTTGTTTTGGTATTCATCTGACCTTAGTAAAGGGAAATAGTAACCTGGTTAGTTAACATTTGTTTTACACCATCGTTTAATGCTTTTAACGATTGCATGAAAATGCGTGACATTAGCGTTATTTATGGTGAATAGGAGTTGACGGATGGTCTGAAATATGAATTGATTTGAAAAGAAACTAAACAATTCTCATAACCAAACAGCTTTACACTGCATTTTGCTAAGAGGTCGATAGGGTTTCCGATGCAAACCTCGGATTCCACCTCGGCAAGACTCACAGATTTCAAAACCCAAATCGATGGCGGAAGCGTTGAAGGTGGTGGTGAACGATAGTGATGTTGATTGCACAACACCGAAGATTAGAGAATACAATCCAAGGGCTATTCCTCGGGAGGATTGGAGACTCTACACGAAAACCAAGTGGTTTGATTCCACAAACTACCTAGAACTCGCAAAAACAATGATTTCGTTCAAAGACTTTGAAGCAAAGCAAACTGAATTTCTTAGATTGGTAAAAAGCCTGTGTTGAAATGAGAACAATGAGAGAGCTTATATAGGTTCAAAACACAAAGGACCTCCAACGGTCAGAAATCACAAGAAAAAGAAACAAAGAACTCGAAATAAAGAAAGGAGCGTTCGAAGATTTCTAGCTGTTGGGCATCGATTCTTCAATGATTGTCGTGGAAGAATCTCAAAGATCTTCAAGGAATGGACGTCTGGGATTGTTTCTTTGAGATGGAGGGCCTGGATCAAAAGATGGAGACGCGTTTCTTGAAGGATCGTCGGAAAAGGAAAGTTTCCTCTTTGTGTTCTCCACGTGGAATGCGAGATGTGCTGCTGTTTTGGGCACTTCAAAACGTCGTGAAGTCTCGAAATGAAATACGAAAAATGGCAGGAAGTCTTCAGACTTATCAGGTGGATCTTCAGGTTGTCTTCGAGGATGCTGGTGGCCGAGATGGTCCATCTTAAGGGGTGTCGAATATCTCTGAAATCAGGTCGTTGGTGGTGAAGTTTGGCTCGATGGAACCTCATATCTTGGAGTGTTGGACGGTGAATTCTCAAAGGTATCTCCAAAGAACGGTTGGTTTCGTCGTTGGTCAGCTTCTGGTCGATTCTAGCATCCGCGGGTTGGTGCTCCTTGTCGTTTGGTGGTTTGGCTCGTTCGTCTTCAGAAGTAATTCGATGGATTGTCTTAAAATAGTCACTTTGTCGAGGAATCTTGAAGATGGCACGGGAAAAGTCTTCGTCTGGTCGCATGTTTTGAGGGATGCTTTTCATGGCCATGTCCGGTACGTGGATGCCTCGTGGATCTGCGTTGGTCACCGTGTGGACAGGTGTCGATCTTACATCATCCCCTCCCCCTTAAAAAGGTTTCGACCACAAAACTAATTCTCCTGCACCAAAAGAAATCAAGTTAGCTCTCATGCGATTATGCGATTCTGAGGTCTTACCTTCGTAAATCTTCAATTTTTCGCGAATTGGGAGATCCGGTGGTATAGCTGGGATCAGCATGGAGTGGTAAGCTCCTCTAGCTGCAGTCGCATCTAGAGTAGGAATGTGTCTTGTCACATCAACGGTTGTTTTAAAATGCTCCTTATTAGCTTCAAAACCTGAAAATGGCACCTTTGGCGAAGACAAGTGTATTATACCCGTTTCTTGAGGGAAATATTTATTTTGATCAACAAAGTAGCTAAATTTAGTTGTGTAACATACCTTAGCTTAGGCTTGCATTGCACAGACTTCCTTTTGTTCTAAAGGGGCAAGAATGAATTTGCGATTGTTGAAGCAAAAGGAATATCGGTTTGTGCGGCCATAGTGAGTGACTTCACGATAATACTGCCATGGCCTACAAAGTAACATATGCCCAGCTTGCATTGGTGCAACATCACATAGAAATAAGTCGTGATATTCACCGATGGAAAAAGGCACCTCGACTTGATTAGTCACCTTGATTTCTGATGTGCTCAAAACTAATACCCTAAAGTATCTAAGCAGTCGCTATAGTAATTTAGGGGTCGAACCACAAAGACTCAAGATGACACTCAATAGATTCAGAAATAAGAACTAAGCTAAGCAGAATAGATGGAATTAAGAAATGACAAAAGCAAGTAAATCAAGGATATAAAATCAATGGAGGAAAAGCTAGGCTTAGGGAAACTTGCAGGTAAATCAGGATTATCAAATCAAATCAATTGTCAGGAATAGATTAAGCTCCGCTTTCAAACTTGAAACACAGATGTAAAGTAAACCAACTGTCGTTGCGAAAACTATCTATGTCTAAACCTAGAATTCCAAATTCCTTTGCAAATTCATAGAATTTAAACAAGCATTAAAGTTCAAGTTCAATTGTTCACAAAATCCCTAAACCAAATTCCTTTGCGAATAGGGCTTTTGCTCACCAAACACTAGATCAGGNTAGGGCTTTTGCTCACCAAACACTAAGTCAGGCAAATCAATCACACTTCCGTGCCAATTAACAACCTAAAGTCAGATTTTAGTTCGCGAGGCTAAAATCAGCATTAAACTCAAGTCTAGGTGAAAAACTCTATAGAATATTCCCTATCAATCAATTCAGATCTAACAATTCATCAAATACCCTTAAGTAACCCTAATCCTAACAGGGGATCTACTCAAACATGGTGAATGCAACAAACACAATGAATAGAATAGATATCATAATATAAAAATCAAATAGAGTAGAAATACAAAGAGGTTCAAGAATTCTTCTTTCAAACTCTGTTGCAGAATAACTCTTTCTCCAGAAAATCACAAGGTATCATCTAATGAGGCTCTCAAAACCTAATTATAATGTTCTAAAATGTTTTGGAATCTATCTCGAAAAATAAGGAAAGCTTCTGAATAAATCTCGGGTTTGTCTCGCATCCTGGTCACGGGCATCGACCGATGCCATAAGTGGTATCGATCGATGCTTGGTCTTCTGGTCGTGGAACTCTCAATTGAAGGGTGTCGATCGATGCTTCGCAGTGTCGATCGATGCTGAGCTTGTTCCCGAACGGCTTCAACTCCAGATTGCCTCAAAAGCTTCTCAAATTCTCCAATTAGCTCTATAGCGCCTATATCTTGAAAAGAACTTGAAAGACTCTAAAACTAGAGAAAAGACTCGACAAAAAAGACTTATATCATGGCTAAAAATGGGTAAAAACCATGATATATCAATTTCCTTGTCGTCATTGAGCCATTTAAGCTTATACGGCCTTGGGTGATTGGTGTTTCCAAGTCCTACCTTCTCAACAAGAGAGATACTAGCAATGTTAGTGCATGAACCACTATCAACGATCATGTAACATACCTTATCCTTGATGGTGCATCGTGAGTGGAACAAGTTGTCTTGTTGCTCGGGTTCATCCATGGTTTGTTGGGCTGAAAGAACCCTTTGAATGACTAGTAACTCGCCTTCATCCGGATAGATGGTGATTTGGTCATCCATGTTCATTGGCTCTCCTTCGTCTTGTGAGTCATATCCGTCGGGTGTGATCACCATGACTCGCTTGTTGAGGCATTCCCTTGCCATATGTCCCCTACCTTGACATTTGTAACAAGTCAGGTCATGTGTTCTTTGAGAGGTAGAAGACTTACCTTGATCACCACGGTATTCGCTAGACTTGTAGCGTGACTCGATTGCAACGGTTTTTCCTTTGTCTAAGACTTGAGAGGGTGGCACTTGAGGTGTTGTTGGTTGGGCCAACGTGTGGTTGCTGGTTCTTGTCCGAGTTGTAGTCTTCTTCTTGATATGTTGTTCACGTTGGATGGCGAGATGAACAACTTCTTGTAAGGAGTGATATGGGTGTGTTTCTACCTTCCTTTGTATCCGGTCTTGTAGACCTTCTACAAACTGAGACATGAGAGACTCCTCCGTCTCTTCTAACTCTAGCCGGCTTCTTATGAGTTGAAACTCTTCGAAGTACTCTTCTACATTCCGTGTTCCCTGAAATAAAGCACGAAATCTCCTTAGTAATTCTCGATGATAATGTGGAGGTACATACCTTTTGCGAAGTTCAAACTTCATGTCAGTCCATTGTGTTATTTGAAGGTATCTAAGCCTCCTCTTTTCAGCCACTTCGCGATCCCACCATGCCAAGGCATAGTCTGTTAAACTTGCGATCGCTAAAGCTATCTTCTTTGGCTCCGAGTATGAGTAGTATGCAAAGAGATGCTCCATTCGGCTCTCCCACTCCAAGTAGGCGGATGGATCAATCTTTCCAGCAAAGGTAGGTGCGGTGAGCTTCACTTCTGGTGGTAAGTTTCTATCATCTTCACGAAAACAGTTTCGGTCTCCGTTGTTTCTTCGATTTAAAACGTCAAAGGCAGCATGGATATGATCTGGTCCGTGACGTTGTTGCTGTGGGTCTGGTGGATCCTCTTCCGGATCAGGATTATAATTGCCTCTTTGAACAGCTGGTGGCATGTTTCTTATCGGACCGATTGGTGGTTGTTCATTTGGAACCGGTTGCTCTAGTTGGTCTAGTCTCGTTGACATCGCTGTCATGTTAGCGTTCATGGTAGCTAAGGCCGCCATGATGGTCTCCAATGTGACATGGTTCTCGTCTCCCATAGTACCTTGCAAAAATTTAAACAATTTTTGAGAAATCAATAGATATCCGATCAAAGCAAGGTGAATAGCAAAAACAGAAACGAATTGCTATAGACTTCAAATCAAAAATATCAAATGAATTTTCGAATTAAAGAGAACAATTTTCCTCGATTCTCTAGTGTTTCCACGAACTAAAACAGCAAGAAAATAAGTTTTATGATTTTTCTTCGATTTTATAAAACTCAAACAACAAAACAGACGAAAACATAAGCAATTGGGCAAGAAACTTCAAACTATAAATAGCAAACGAATTTCTTAATTAACAAGCACAATGTTTCTGGATTCTAGAGTGATTCTACGAACTAAAATAGAAAGCAAATAAGTTTTTTTTTTTTTTTTTTTGATTTTGTAAAACTGAAACAACAAAACAGACGAAACTTGATTTTTATGGGTTTTTGTAAGAGAAATAGAAAACGGAATTGAAAAACAAGCAAGGAACAAAATAACCTGGTAAGATAGGAGCGTTTAAGCTGTTATAGCAATGATGCAAACCTCGGATTTCACCCCGGCAAGACTCACGGATTTCAAAACCCAAATCGATGGCGGAAGCGTTGAAGGTGGTGGTGAACGATAGTGATGTTGATTCCACAACACCGAAGGTTAGAGAATACAATCCAAGGGCTATTCCTCGCGAAGATTAGGGACTCTACAAGAAAACCAAGTGGTTTGATTCCACAAACTACCTAGAGCTCGCAAAAACAATGATTTGGTTCAAAGACTTTGAAGCAAAGCAAACTGAATTTCTTAGATTGGTAAAAAGCCTGTGTTGAAATGAGAACAATGAGAGAGCTTATATAGGCTCAAAACACAAAGGACCTCCAACGTTCAGAAATCACAAGAAAAAGAAACAAAGAACTCGAAATAAAGAAAGGAGCGTTTCGAAGATTTCTAGCTATTGGGCATCGATTCTTCAATGATTGTCGTGAAAGAATCTCAAAGATCTTCAAGGAATGGACGTATGGGATTGTTTCTTCAAGATAGAGGGCTTGGATCAAAAGATGGAGACGCGTTTCTTAAAGGATCGTCGGAAAAGGAAAGTTTCCTCTTTGTGTTCTCCACGTGGAATGCGAGATGTGCTGCTGTTTTGGGCACTTCAAAACGTCGTGTAGTCTCAAAATGAAATACGAATAATGGCAGGAAATCTTCAGACTTATCAGGTGGATCTTCAGGTTGTCTTCGAGGATGCTGGTGGCCGAGATGGTCCGTTGATATATCTTGGTTTTTACCCATTTAAGACCATGATATAAGTCCTTTTTACCGAGTCTTTCTATTGTTTCCGTAGTCTTTTAGAGTCTTTTCAGGTTTTAGCATGTTTGGAGCTTAATTAGAGTTTTTAGAGCATTCTGGAGCTTTGTGGCATTCGTTGAAGACGTTTCCACCGATGGATTGAGCTCAAATTTGGACAGGAGATAGATCAATGGATTAGCTTTCATTTGGAAGTGTTTTGAGGCCATTCCAACGGTGCGATCAAAAGTAATTCCAGTTTTCGTGAAGACAGTCCAGTCTGGCAAAACACCAGAAATGTCCTGGTATCGACCGATACCAGCTGGTATCGATCGATACCGACTGCAGGAAGGGAAAACACGCGTTTTTACAAGTTTTAAGAGTCTGCAACTTGGCCCAGAAGACTTTATTATTTACAAGAAAGCCTAGAACGTGTTTTAGACTTATAAATAGGGTTTTCAGCCACCTGTTTAGGCTACGCTTCATTAGACGCTTTATTCTATGCATTATTTGACTTTGGTTCTTTAGGGAGACAAGTCTGAAACTCTGTTCGGGAGACGAACCCTTTGTTATTTCTTACTTTGATGATCTATTCAATCATGTTGTTTGCTTCATTCTGCATGTCTGAGTAGATCCCTTTTAGGTTTAGGGTTTCTCATTAAGGATTTCATGGTTTGTTAGATAGATTTATCTGTTAGGGTTCATAATCAATTGAGTTCTTCACCATAGGTTGTTCTCAAAGCTAGTTCTAGGTTGACGAATCTGGAATCTAGATTTTAGGATTGTTGATTAGTCACGAAAGTGAGATTGATAACCTGACAGAACTAGGATGAGCAAAATAATTATCTGCAAAGAAATTTGGTTTAGTTATTTTGTGAACATATCAAACTTGGACATTAAAGCTGGTTTAGATGTTTAGGATTTGCAAAGAAATTTGGAATTCTAGGATTTAGATTTAGATAGTTTTCGCAACGAAAGTTGGTTGATTTATATCTTAGTGATTTGAGTTCGAGAAACAGTGCTTAACCTGAACCCTGTTGATTGATTTGTCTACATTCCTTGATTTCTTGAGAAATACCCTAGGCTATATCCTCTCCATTATTTACATCTTTTAATTCTGCATATTTATATTCTCGCTTGATTGATTTGGCTTAGCGTAATTTGATTCTTGAAATCTATTGTGTGATTCTCTGAGTCTTTGTGGTTCGACCCCACTATACTGCAGCCACTGCTTTAGTATCTTTAGGGTATTATTTTGAGCATATCAAAATTTGGCGCCGTTGCCGGGGACTCAAATTCACCATTAGATAATAGATAGAATTTTGACTAAGTACCTTGGTATCGATCGATACTCTTCGTTATTTCTGATACTTACGTTTGGTTTTTTCGTTTTTGTGTTTCAGGTGTATGCCTAGACGTGAAACTAGAAGCCAGAACGCGCAGCTAGTAAATCCATCCAACGAAGAACTAGCTGAATTAGAGCGCACACTTCGGAAACAGATCAGACAAGCTAAGATGAACAATCCAGTGGTATTGACTCGTGATGAAAGCTGGAGCTCTGAGAGACCAAGAGGTCATTTGTGTAATGAGAGGGACAGCGTCTTGACGCAGAATGGACACATCATTGCCCACCTGTTGTTGCTGGACACGCTGGGAATGATGTGGTCGATCGTGGTAGAACCATTGGAGAGTACAACAGGCCTGACCTGTTATATGCTAATCGATCTGCGATTCGCATCCCCACCTTCCAAGGAATGACTTTGAGCTGAAGCCTGCATACTTCCACCACGTAGGCCAGCATCCGTTTCACGGTCTTCCTAATGAGCACCCCATGGACCACATTGAGAGTTTGAGGACTTGGTCACTAGCATCAAGTATAATGGAGTGTCCTATGATTACCTTCTCTGCAAGCTTTTCCCATACTCTCTCGGGGGAGAAGCTTCTTACTGGCTCAAGAATCTCCCCCTGGTTCACTCACCACTTGGGAGGAACTAAGAACGCGTTTCTAACATCTTCTATGATGATGCAAGATCCGAGGAGCTCAGAAACAAGATCTCCCAATTCTCTCAGGGAGCAACAGAGGCTTTCAAAGCCGCTTGGATCAGATTCAGGTCGTATCAGAGGGATTGTCCTCATCATGGAGTTTACTCAGGTTCAGTTGCTTGGTATTTTCTTCAGAGGGATTGACTGGAGGTATCAGATGGCTCTAGTTGTTGCGAGCAATGGTAACTTCAATACCAGTATCCCCGATGATGCTTATGAGCTAATAGAGAACTTTGGCGTCTAGCAATAGCACCAAGAATGCCGACTTAGAGCGAAAGAGGCAGAAACGGAACATTGCTGAGGCACAGATTCTGGCTGGAGGTGCACGCGAAGCTGGATTCGGTGATAATATGTTGATGGTAAGGAGAAGAAAAACTGATATACTTGCTGATGAGAATGAGGCGAGAGATGTTAACTATGTTGGTGGTGCCGGTTTCAGAGCCCAGAGGTTTCAGTACCACAGAACAACAGACCGGCTGGTTTTGGGACGGATCAGTATTCACAGAGACACTACAGAACATGGCTACACTCGCACCTACGAGAATTCAATGCTACCAGACTCTCCCACGCCTACGACACAGGACAGCAAGTTGAAGCCTATGTTCGAGGAGATTCTTCAGGGACAAACAGAAGATGACAGTGGACTTCAATGCGAAGATGGATGCAATGTACACAGACACTGAACGGAAAGCATTGAGAATCTTAGCATCCATCAAAAGAAGCTGGAAACTCAAATCAATCAGGTTTAAGCAACTGTCAAGGGGAAAACAGTTCAAGCGCACGTCAATGCAATCACCTCCGAGGTGAATCTGAGACAGATACGTCAGTATCGATCGACACTCATCAGCATCGATCGACACCATTGCAGGTACTTTCACAGGACATCTCCAAACCGTCAGCATCAATCGACACCACCCTCAAGTGTCGATTGACACCGATCTGCAGACGACGCAGAACCAGAGCATCGATGATACTCACCTAGTATCGATCGACACCCCTCTCACACTGAGCCAGAAGCTGTGACAACAACGAAGAGTGTTGAGGAACGTGTCTACAAACCCAAGGTGCCAATCCTATAGTACCTAGACACCTGAGAGACCCTATTACTGCGAGAAGTTGCTTGGTTTCGAGAAGATGGTAAGGAGTTCCATATGCACTGTCCTTTGAGGAAGCTTTGGAATACCGTCCTTTGCTCAGTCACTCTGAGATTGCAGGGAGACTGCGAAGAGATTAAGGCACTCTTCATCAAGGCCAGGATCACTCCACCACTGAAGCAGCTGACTAAGATAGCAGACCCAGGGAAATTTTATGTTCCATGCTCCATCTCTTGGAGTTGAATTTGGGAATCTCTGTTGATTCAGGGTCTAGCGTTAATGTGTAATGTCCAGGGCAGTTGTGAGTGATTGGGTGCTGATATTCGATCCCTTGAGATGTCTCTTTACATTCGCAAACTCCTCCACCTTGCTCCCATATGTACAATCCGGGATTTGCTCGTCAAAGTAGGAGATTGTCTGCTTCCTACTGACTTTCAAGTTGTGGAGATGAGTACCGATCTAGTACGCCTCTGATTTCTTGGCGAGGGCAATTTATGGCTACAGCCGTGCTATTATGGGACACACCCAGTAGGCGAATCTCGTTCTCCTACATTGACAAGAGGTCTACTACACAACCATCCCTCCTGGAAGAGCCTCCACACATGTCTCATGCATCACTGTTGTCACAGGAGAGACATTAGTTAGGATCCTTTGGACAGACTTCATGACAAGCCAACTATCACGGATGGCTTTGATGGTCCTTCTATCACCAAGAAGAATATCAAAATGGCCAGGCAACAGAGAAAGTGCAGAACAAAGAAGCCGAGGGCGCTAAATATGTCACTGTCACCCCTCAGAGATGTTACCGGCGATTCGGTCGAGTATAGGGTGAGAGTGCAAAGGAACCTCGAAACCATTCTCTTAAGGTTAGAGTACTCCTTACTTCAAGCTGAAGGAGAAAGGGAAAGATGTTGTCGAGAGGAGTTGCGAGCAGAACTCTGAAGCTGGTGATGTCCGGTTGTAAGACTTGCATGGGAATAAGTTTCTCAACATCCTTCTGACGAGCCACCCGACACTTGAGTCCGCCACCGTCAAGCTATTGACTTTAAACAAGCGCTGAGTGGGAGGCAACCCACTATCAGTGAGTCTGTATATCAGTGTTTCGTTTTGTTTTTTATTCTCGTTTTTGTGTTTTGTGTCTTCACGTGAAGCAGGTTCAGATGAGCAGCATCGATCGATACCACACTAGTATCGATCGACACCAGGACGAGCAGAGAATGCCATTACTTCATGATCCGGTAGTATCGATCGACACGAGCAATGGTATCCGTCGATACCCGCGCACAGGTCTTCTTCTTGCTCTCATTCTTCCACTTGGTTCTTCTGATTTCTTTTACCAACGCTAGACTAGATAAACACTGGGGACAGGTTTGTTTAAGTCTGGAGGTAGTTGCTAACGACGTGTTTGTTTTTCTTAGAGTCAGTCGTTTTTGTGTCAAAATTTGTTTTATTGAGTCAAAATTGTCCTGGAGATTATGATCTTGTTTTTGAACTTTACTGTGCTGACTTTACTTCTGAGTGTTCATTGTTACAGAACCAGTTTTCAGATCAACTAATGAAAAATCCAAAGGCTAACCAGTTGACTAGAAAACACACATGTTTCCAGTGGATTTCATCGAAACCTGAGCATGATTTTTGCACTCATCGATGTGGTTAGTGTCTCTAGAGCTTGATTCCTCACTCATATCTGACAAAAGAGCCCATGTGTTTAAAGTAAGGGTATCTCTCTTCCCCTGTTATAAGTTTACAAAAAGAGCATAAAAGATGAGATGATTTTCTTCTGAGTAGAGGGCTAGGAAAATTTCCAGCGATCCCATTATTTATACTTGTGAAGGAATGATCACACAAAGGTTGAAGCGAGGTTAGGAAAATTTCCCGTGATACCACTATTCGCCTACACCTTTGACACACAGAGAGGAAAGAACCGGGGATTCGGTGGTAAAACACCATCAATACTTCGCGTCTCAGACTTAATGTGTATATTAGCAGAGCTAAAAAGAAAAAAAAAAAAGAGAAAGAACATGATCAAAAATAAGTCTTGGGGAGAACAAATACAAAAAAAAAAGAGTGAAAATTTCAGGTATTTCTTTTGTCATGATTATTGTTTGGGAAAGAATCAGGAAGTTCTTGGATATTGATTACAGCGATGAAACTGGCAATGAATGGTTTTATGGATGAAGCTGTGATACTATGTGTGGGTTCTGGGAAAGCAGCAAAGGTTTACGGAGAAGTACATGGTGGTTAGATCTGGGACTGACAAAGTAATGAGAAGATATTAGGAAGAAGGATCATTGCAGTGTTTCTAAGAACAAGTGAGTCTCTGCGTTTTCAAACTTCTTTCCCTGGTTTGGTTTTCTGTTTGCTTGAGGGCAAACAAAGGTTAAGTCTGGGGGAGTTGATATATCATGGTTTTTACCCATTTAAGACCATGATATAAGTCCTTTTTACCGAGTCGTTCTATTGTTTCCGTAGTCTTTTAGAGTCTTTTCAGGTAGCATGTTTGGAAGCTTAATTAGAGTTTTTAGAGCATTTTGGAGCTTTGTGGCATTCGTTGAAGACGTTCCACCGATGGATTGAGCTCAAATTTGCACACTAGATAGATTAATGGATTAGCTTTCATTTGGAAGTGGTTTAAGGCCATTCCAACGGTTGCGATTTAACGTTATTCCAGTTTTCGTGAAGACAGTCCAGTCTGGCAAAACACCAGAAATGTCCTGGTATGACCGATACCAGCTGGTATCGATCGATACCGACTGCAGGAAGGGAAAAACACGCGTTTTTACAAGTTTTAAGAGTCTGCAACTTGGCCAGAAGGACTCAGAAGACTTTATTATTTACAAGAAAGCCCAGAACGTGTTTTAGACTTATAAATAGGGTTTTCAGCCACCTGTTTAGGCTATGCATTATTTTACTTTAATTCTAGTTTTTGCTTTTGAGGGAGACAAGTCTGAAACTCTGTTCGGGAGAGAAGATTTCGAACCCTTTGTTATTTCTTACTTTGATGATCTATTCAATCATGTTGTTTGCTTCATTCTGCATGTCTGAGTAGATCCCTTTTAGGTTTAGGGTTTTCTCATTAAGGATTTCATGGTTTGTTAGATAGATTGATCTGTTAGGGTTCATAATCAATTGAGTTCTTCACCATAGGTTGTTCTCAAAGCTAGTTCTAGGTTGACGAATCTGGAATCTAGATTTTAGGATTGTTGATTAGTCACGAAAGTGAGATTGATAACCTGACAGAACCTAGGATGAGCAAAATAATTATCTGCAAAGAAATTTGGTTTAATTATTTTGTGAACATATCAAACTTGGACATTAAAGCTGGTTTAGATGTTTAGGATTTGCAAAGAAATTTGGAATTCTAGGATTTAGAATTAGATAGTTTTCGCAACGAAAGTTGGTTGATTATATCTTAGTGATTTGAGTTCGAGAACAGTGCTTAACCTGAACCTTGTTGATTGATTTGTCTACATTCCTTGATTTCCTGAGAAATACCCTAGACCTATATCCTCTCAATTGATTTTACATCTTTTAATTCTGCATATTTATATTCTCTCTTGATTGATTTGGCTTAGCGTAATTTGATTCTTGAAATCTATTGTGTGATTCTCTGAGTCTTTGTGGTTCGACCCCTACTATACTGCAACCACTGCTTTAGTATCTTTAGTGTATTATTTTGAGCATATCATCCGTCTTGAGGGGTGTCGAACATCTCTGAAATCAGGTCGTTGGTGGTGAAGTTTGGCTCGATGGAACCTCATATCTTGGGGTGTTGGACGGTGAATTCTCAAGGGTATCTCCAAAGAATGGTTGGTTTCATCGCTGGTCAGCTTCTGGTCGTTTCCAGCGTCCGTGGGTTGGTGCTCCTTGTCGTCTGGTTGTTTGGCTCGTTCGTCTTCAGAAGTAACTCGATGGATCGTCTTAAAATAGTTTCTTTGTCGTGGAATCTTGAAGATGGCACGGGAAAAGTCTTCGTCTAGTCGCATGTTCTGAGGGATGCTTTTCATGGCCGTGTCCGGTACGTGGATGCCTCGTGGATCTGCGTTGGTCACCGTGTGGATAGGTGTCGATCTTACCTCAGTTTCCAATATCTTTCTTTAAGGCAAGTTGCCACTGTATCCTCTGGCCGTTGAAGGAGGGGTTGGTCTCGACGGTGGTGGAGGATATCTCTCTTCGGGCTCCAGTAGCAACTACTCCAATGGATTCATGGGTTAATGTAATTCAGAAGAAGAAGAGTCTTACCAAATATGATTTGAAAGTGTTGATGCAGGATGGTGTCTGTTCAGTTAATGTTCCATATGAAGTTTTCTAAGATCCTTCTCCTCTTTGGAAGGATTTTCTAATTGGCAAATTCTTAGATACATCCCGACATGTAGCTAAGGTTCACTCTAGTATCAACAATACTTGGGCACTTGGTGATAAGACACAAGTGATTCATATTCACGTCATCAATTCAACAACTATTATGTTTATGATCTCTAATCCTATAGCTAAAAATTGGATTTTCAGAAGAGACATGTGTAATATCTAATTGGAGTCTTTTTATTGAAGAGAAGTCATTGGAATTAATCAATGATCAGTTGGCCCTACTCCTTAACTCGTGATTTTCCGAAAACGTAGGGGGATAGGAGGTCACGGGTTGGAAGGGGTCTGCTCTCTAAAGGAGAGTTAAATTAACATTGTTTGAGTCTTGCTCAATGGAGATTATAGGTTTCGGCCCCAAACCTCCTAGAGATTCAAAAAATATTAGAAGTCACCAAAAGTACCGTTGGCTCCACTTTGGGTTATCTCAAACATGTTCTTGTCGATGGAAATGTGTCAATTTTGTGACGAATGCAGTTGGGGAAACAGTTCGTCTGCACGCAGATACAACTCAATGTTCGGATTTTAAGGTGGCAAAAGTATTTGTTAAGGCAGATCTCACACTGGAATTTCGTTAGACGATGAAATTCAACTACAAGGAAGAATACACTTTGGTTAAATTCTCATACCCATGGCTGCCGCCTAAGTATTATATCTGTGAGAAGTGGGGCATATGCACACGGTTTGCTTGGAAAATAAAGGTGTGAAAGAAGCTGTTGATGAGAAAGCTCAAGTATAGGTTGAAAAACCTCCAGCAAAGATTGTGGAAGGTGATTTGTGACTTCTGTTGAAGGAGAGATCATTACTAGTTTTGGCTGTAGATGTTACTGAAAAGGAGTCAAAATGTAAGTAAAAACGATGACGAATGGTCTTTACCAATGACGGTAGGACGTAGTCTAACATGGAGAATAAGGAACCATAGTATGGTGAGGTGACTTTATCGAATTCAAGATTTTTTGTTCTACGTGATAAGAATGAAGAAGAACGAGAATTCCTAAAACAAATAGAGGAAGTGGGCATTGAATATCGAGTGATAGCTTTGCAACAAGAAGCAACACAATCAGATGAAGAGGGTGTTGAGGAAGAATCACTACAAGAAAACACTGATTTTGCAACGTTCAGATTCGTCGCTAAATCGTTGCAAAACAGGTTTTGTGTCGACTTTACGATGAAAATCAAAACGTCGCAAACAACGTGATGCAAAATACAAATCCTCGCTAAATCGTCGCAAAATTTGAGTCGTCCGTAAAATGGTCGCAAATTCGATGCTAATTTGATGCTAATTCGACTCAAAATTAGTGACGTTTTTGCGACGATTCACTCATACAATTTTACAACGATTTTGGAGATTTTGATATTATATTTAATTAGTATTTATGTGAATTTATTTTTCAAATTCAGTTTAAAAAAATTAAATATGAATAAAATATTGAAATACTGTTCATTTAAAACTAAAATATTCTAATATATATTTCAATATTAATATAATATTCATAAGTAAATATTTTTATCCTAAAATAATATTTCATAATCAAATATTTTAATCCTACGATAATATTCCAATCCTAATCTAAATATTTCTTTTCAAATCTAAATATTTTAATCCAAATCTAAATATTTTAATCTATGTATAATATTCCATAACTAAATTCTATCCTAAAAATAAGATTCCATCTAAATATTTCCATCGAACAATAATATTTCAATCCTAATCTAAATATTCCAATCCTAAACTAAGTATTTCAATCCATGAAAAACATATGAGAGAGAGAGTGAGAGAAGAGAGTGAATGAGTGAGTTGGGAGAGAATGAATGGTGTTTTATATATAGAAAATGGCGGACGTCACTAAATCGACGAAAATACGACGCTAAACTGGGGTAAAAGTTTTGAAATGAAATTTAAAATATTTGGATCATCTTTCTTTCCCGCAAGGATAGCAACGATTTTGCAACGAATCGTCGCTAAATCGTCCCTAAATTGGTGCCATAATTTCATAAAATTTTGAAATCAAATATTAAAAATTTGGACCATATTTATTCGCGTGAGGATAGCGACGATTCGTTGCAAAATCATCGCTAAATCGTCGCTAATTTAGTGGCATATTGTGACGATTTAGCAAGGAATCATTGCATAATTAATTAAAATTTAATATTAACTTTGCAACGATTTAGCAACGATTCCTTGCTATATCGTTGCTAATCCGTGGCATTGTTTTAATCATTTTATCAAAATAATAAAACTAGATATGCTACATTTTATAAATTAATCATCAAGGTCATTATTATGATATAAAGATGATTTCTAATGTATTTGTACAATTTATTTATTTTTATGTTGTTTTACAAAACATGGAGTTAATGTACATATATACTTAAGGTATATTTAAACCTTACTTATATTTTGAATAAAAAAGCAATTTTATTTGTTATGAGGACCTTATTCCAAGCTTACATGATCCAAATGACAATATCATTAACATCTATAGTTGATTCATAAATAAAAATCAAATATAACATTTTTTACAAAAAGTTTTGCATCGTTTTTGCGACGAGTTAGCGTCGATTTCTAAATTTGTGGTTTAGGGTATAAAAGATTTTGTGACGATTTAACGTCGATTTAGGAAATCGTTGCTTAGTCGTTGCTAAATCATTGCAATTTTGCAACAATTTAGCTTTGATTTATAATTCTATTTATTTGTAGTTTAGGGTATAAAAGATTTTGCAACGATTTAGCATCGATTTCTTATGTTGTCGATAGATCGTCGCAAAATATTTGCAATTTTGCGACGTTTTAGCGTCGAACACCACAGTTATTGCTAAATCGTCTCAAAATTGCAACGATTTTGCGACGATCCCAAACATCGCAAATTAGCGACGATTTAGCGACGAAAGAAAAATTTGTTGCTAAAACGTCGCAAACTCGACGCTATTTTGCAACAAAAATATGACGACGCAAAATCAATGTTTTTTTGTAGTGAATGTGTAGATGATCATACATAAGGTTGGTAATCATGAGTACAGTTACGACAAAATCCTCCTCGTCAATAAAAAGAGAATAATAAGTTCAAATCGGATCCAAATACTCAAAAGAATAAGGAAGTCAATCGTGTTGTTTTGAATAAACTTATCACTCGGAGAGATTATTAACACTACAAGAAAACAGACGTTTAGCGACTGCGGGAATAGTCGCTAAATAGTCCCCAATTAGCATATTTCGACTAATTGGCGACTAATAAATGTACTCGTTAATCTTCAGTCGCTAACTCTTATAGTCGTAAAATTAGTCGCCATTTGAGCGACTACATTACGACTAACGGAAGTAGTCGTGTCGTAGTCTTAAAATAGTAGCCAAATCTACGACTAATATGCTACAAATATGGCGACTAATCAACGACTACAGACTCGTAAAAAGACAGTTGTAAAATTATAGTCGCCTTGTAGTCGTAAAGTGTAACTACTAATTAGCGACTAATACAATCTTTAATATCCGATTATTAAAGATATAGCGACTATTTAGCGACTGTTCTGTGACTATTTGGCGACTAATTGGCTACTGCTTAGTGACTAAAGTTGACAAAAATTGAAATTGGAATTTTTATTGATTTGAATTGGTTTTATTTCAAATTTGTCTACTTTGTTTTGTGTTTGAAAATTACGAATCTGATTGTAACAAATAAATTGAAAAAACAAATTATTCAAATAAACTCTTATGTTTTTTTATACCAAATATTGTAACTTAAGAAAAATACACAGAAAAAAAAAATCAATGGTCAAGTTCATGATAATGAGAAAATAACTTAAGAAGTAACCTAAGAAGCTGGTCTTGTAGTTGAATCTGGTTGGGGAAGATTTGGAGGCTTTGTGGTTGAAGCAGAAGAGTGAGTCGCTATGAAGTCGAGGAAGTGTTGATCAGTTTGTCGCAGATACTTTTCCACCAAGGACAAGTGCTCGAGCTTCTCCTTTTGCTCAGCTACAGTTCGGGAATGCTCTGCTTCAATGCGTTCGTTATAAGCAGCCTGCTCCTCGATTTTACGTTGAGCTTCCTTCAGTTGCTCTTGCAGTCCCACAAATGAAGAACAGTCTTCTGCTTGCTTGCGCTTTCCACCGACAAGAATCCCCTTGAGGCTGCCAACTCCATAATGATTTCCTCGTGAGTCCTTCTCAGTGGCCTGTGAAAAGTCCATAATCAGAATGTAGAACTTGTTAAACTAAACACTTACAAACAGTATAAAATAAGACTAAGACCAAACACTTAATGTATATAGTCTACTCTTATCATCTATAATTGTGCTTCCTAGACAATCTCATACAAACATCACATCAAAACAAAAGAAAAAAGTCTCAAAACCTGTTTCACTCCCACAAACAATACATCAACACAACACAGACAAACTAATCAGGTTCCATCTAGAAAAATACAAGAACTGAAATCGATCGTCATATATTTAGCTAACAGAAAACATAAAATAAAACGTTAGCAAGTAGTGTTTGAAAACTGTTTTTTATTACCTGAAGGAAGATGTTTGTATAATCATCTGCTGTTAGCTCTCGAGGCCGCGAAGCACCAACCGAAATGTCTGAAGTCCCAGTCCCTAGCTCACCCAACTTCTCTTGCACCTTTTGCTCATAAGTTTGAGCGATTTTTTCTGCCTTAAGATCAACATAAGTACCATATGGCCTTGTGTGTGTCTTAATGAATACCACACCAAGACTGACTTGTCTTCCCAGCGTCTCTTCCTGCAATGTTACCAAAGAAACAAGTATCATATAACAGAATAAAAAGATTCAATGGTGTAAGAAAAAGTAATAACAGATTTAAAGTGAGACTAACCATTTCTTGTTGGATTTGTTGATATGACTTTGGGCCTGCTAAGTGGACGTGAGGTCCCAGACCTTTCCNGGCTTAGTGTGTGTCTTAATGAATACCTCACCAAGACTGACTTGTCTTCCCAGTGTCTCTTCCTGCAATGTTACCAAAGAAACAAGCATTATTTAATAGAATGGAAATATTCAATGGTGTAAAAAAAAAGCATTAACAGATTTAAAGTTAGTAACCATTTCTTGTTGGATTTGTTTATATGACTTCGGGCCTGCTAAGTGGACGTGAGGTCCCAGACCTTTCCGGTCAGACATACAAGATTTGGAATAGGTGTGACTCCTTTGTCGTGCTTCATCAGTGTCCCAATATGCGCACATTGTTTTCTACAGAGTGTTGCCAATCCATGTAGGTTGCTCTCGACTATTTCTCACGTTGCTAACCATGTCTTTCATCCGGCGTTGACATATCTTCTCGAAATATTATTGAACTGTCCCTGTTATCAAGGGATCCCAGGTGTGTGTTTTCTACAATACAAAGAACGATGTTAGTGTGGCAGTGACAACACAAGGAAACCAATATGTGAAGATAGGGACAGAAAACAGTACCGCAAACTCGAAGAAGTATCTTTCATGTCTCTCACGAGGCACACATGTCCAGCTATAGTAAGCATCGTCAAATTTGTTTGTAAAAATTTTAGTTATCGACCGAACCAGTTTCGATCCTTTGTCGCGAGTAAACCTGGGAACACATGAAAGATAAGTAGCGAATGGTCCAGCAAAGACACACCACTACAATAAAACAAGTAAAGAGTTTAGAATTAGATAAACATTACCAAGTAGTGTTTGGCAAAGGTGTGGGAAAGAGGACGGTGGTAAACTTATCTCGGTCTGGCACCATAAGCAAAGCATTAAGAGCCCTAAGCGTGTCCCCCTGCAGATCCGGCAACACTGCAGATTCGTCATGGAAGTTGTTTCCTTGTGAAGAAGGACGACTCTGTTCCTGAGAGTTGTGATGTGGAGAAGCTGGAGCATCCTGCAGATCAGCTGAAGTGGAAGCTTCATTATTCTGGACTTCTTGGGAGGAAGGAGTCGCACCAGCTTCACATTGTTGATGCAGGGAATTCTGGAAAAGTTGTTGTGGCGGTGGATAGCTCCCAACATGTATTCTTGATGTTTACGGGTTTGTAAGGCTGGGTACTTGAGGTGAGGTTGACTGATGTGGAGGAATTAGGGCTGCCGGCGTGAAGTTGTATTGACTAGGTAGAGGACTTCTCGACACTGTCGTTGAGCCTCCAGCTCTCTGAGAAACATTGGGAACTTGTCTTCTCTTCCGTCCTCGTCCGCTCTTGGCTGGTGGCATCGTGTGAATGAGTAATCGAAGAATAACCTTGAGACAGCCAATGAAAGAAGGAAGATGCAGGAACAATGATGGAGTTGTGTATGTCTTTGAGCTGCAAAATAGAAATCTAAGTCAGTCTTCTACATTAACCCTTAAAAAAAATTAAGCATTCACTGTTATTTGGTATCACCACAACAGCCACAACAAGTAAACCATATGCTAAACCACACAACAAGTCAAACCTCAAAGACTCAAACTTGGTAACTAATTTGTTAAATAAGAACAGCAGTATGCAAACGTCAAATCTTTATGATTCAAACAACAACTTCTGAGATCATAGACTGATTATTGATTATTGATTACTTATCAAACACACGAAAGTCTCTAATCTTCTATACATTGTGAATACATGTGAGTATCCTATAAGCACTATATTCAACAAACAAAAGCTCAATAAGTAGTGCCACTTTCATACAAAGCACTACTAACAACATCAAAGTCATTCATTACCATGGTATTTGTAGTAAAAAAAACATAAAGTCAAGAGAATTACTTTGAAACAGCCAATGAAAAAAGGAAGTTGCAAGAACGTGATAGAGTTGTGTATATCCTTGAACTGCAAAATAGAAATATAAGTCAGTCTTCTACATTAACCCTTAAAAAATAATTAAGCAGTCACTGTTATTTGGTATCACCACCACAACAGCCACAACAAGTAAACCACATGCTCAAATCTTTATGATTCAAACTAAAACTTCATAAATTTTCAGATTCCAGAAGTTTTAAGCATCTAATTTAACTTCATAAACAATAGATTTAAGCATCTAATTTGAACAAGTATAGATTTATAAACAACAAGTAAACCACCACGACAGCCACNTAAGGTTTTCAACATAATCGCAGTTGAGCCGGGTGATGTGTGCAAACTCGTTTAAAGAGAATCTCACCGGGACTTCACCAACTAGGCTCCAAATCACATGTTTTAGATGGCATATAAGTTGGAAACTGAGCATATAGTGGTTGCTGGGAAACAAGATGGTTTTAAAGGCTACAATTTTCTACCAAAGCCCCAATCCAACAACAGGCAAAACGGTTTCAAAGATCCACTTAACAAAACCCCCCGGAGAGTAAACTTGAGAGGATGATGCTTCGGATTTTGGAAAGTCATAAGCAAAGTGCTGAGATCATCAATGCCAAGATAGACAGGATGTAGAATTTTTTTAGTGGGAATATTGAAGCCGAGAGTCCTTATCTCCGGGTTTTGGACACACAAATTGCCCAAGTTGTATATAGTGCTAAGGTACCTCCAGGGATGCTTCCAAGAAACCAGAAGGAAACCCAAGAAAACAAGTCAACACTGTGGATGTTGATTCGGAACAGAGTTCAGACTGGTCAACCGATCGGTGCAATCCCGTCACCAATCGGTTCACAAAGACTAAATAATCGATTGGTTTTACGCTATCACCGATCGGTTTTATGCTATCAACGATCAGTTGGATTCTTATATTTAAGATAACACAGTCCAGACTAATTCCGAGTGTTCAAGGGGTGCTTCAGAGGGCATTTCATATGGTGTTCAGAAGGTTCAAAGTGTTCTTGAGCGTCCACCTAATCTACACAAGGCTTTATTCAGAACCTAGATGTTCGAGTTGGGAATTGCAGGGTTCCTACCGATTTTCATGTTGTGGAGATGAGCAAGGGTTCTTATATGCCTTTGCTATTTGGGAGATCTTTTCTCTAAAAAATTGGTGCAGTTGTAGATTTGCTTAATCAGTGGATCGCCTTCACCAACGTCAATAAACGGATGTTCTACAACACGAGCCCTACTCATAAAGTCGCTGAACATGCCACATGTCTCACTGTAAAGAATGGGAAGAACTTGGATGTCATAACATCGGAAGAAATCAGTAGTAAGAATGAGATCAAAGAAGTCCTAGATGGAGAAACTCATTCTTCTGTATAAACATCCAAAAGACCGAGAGAAGAGACAAGCCAAAGATTGAGAAGGTGATTGGAAACTCTCTCCGGAGTTCAAAGACAAAGGCCAATGGATGGCATGATGCACAAGCTACGGTGGCCATCAACAACAGTCAAACCTCATATTGGAGCGCACCATACGTCAGAAAGGCCAGCTAGACTTCTCAAACGAGTGAGCCATTTTGACGATAACCGATTGGTGCTTGGGTTACACCGATCGGTGGGAAAATCATTCCGAACCCCTTATCCTTTGTATTATATTTCCTTTTGGCTTTTCTTTTGCTATTTTGTTTTCATTGAAAAATTTCACCCGCCTTCCTTCATTCTTTTTACACCGAGAAAATGTAATTCAAGTCTGGGGGAAGGTATGGACGTACCACTTGGTTATTTTGGTGAAAATTTTCAAATTTTTAATTAGTTTTTTGTAGTAAAATTAGGGGATTATGAGCTTTTTCGAGGGACTTGCTTTGGGACGACCTTCCAACAACCTATTCAGACTATGTCAGAAGTAGAACAAAAGTTTAGAACAATCATGAGCATACACAATATCCAGGAAAGTCCCTATCACTTTGAAACTTGAATGATCTTAACTTAGCCTTATCTAGTGAAACATTGAACATGGACTTAGTTTATCTCACTTAGGGGCTTGGTAATCATGCTATGGATAGATATTCAGAGTTACCTTGTTTTTACCACTTTTTTTGACCTCCGAATAGCTAGGCTCATCTTTAGCCTAGTACCACACCTTGCACACTAAAAACCCTTTTGTTCAAACCCCATGCATTCTTTTGATCATCTCTATATGTGCATTCATGTGCATAGACTATAGAGTATACAGACCGACATAGCTAACCTTTCACTAGGATTAGGGATGCTAGACGTATGATTTTGGGATGATTAGTAAGCTTCCATAAGATTAGGTCTTGTTGACATATTTTTAGGACTTGGTAGAGAATGCTATAAAATATTATTATTATCGTTTTGATGCTTGATTTTGTATGACATAACCGGTTCCACCTTTTCTCTGATAATAAAAAAAAAAGAAAAAGAAAAAAGAAAAAAAAATATTTATGAGAAAGGAGAAAGAAGGAACCGAAAAAAGTCAAAAGTTTCACTGTGAAAAGCATCAAGGGAGTTTCTTAGTATTTCTTTGGGATTTCATCGGGATTTGAGATAAATAAGGTAATCTTAGTGAAAGGAAGGCTATGTAAGCATCAATTGGTCCGTGTATCACTGTGATTATGCATAATGATTTACATCATAGATTATTAGGATACACCATAAACACTTGAGTCACCCTACACACTTCCTTTACGAACACCATAACATGTTCGATATCTCCTTGGTGAGAGTGCACGCACTTTCTAAATGAATGTTAAAAGGTTAGTTCTTGGTTAAGTATAGAAAGTAGGTTTTGTTCTGACTAGTTTTGATGCAGTTTGCGGAAGGAAAACCCGTTGTAAGTATTGTTCCCAAAGATTTGTGAGCTCCCATTCTTCAAACCATATCTCCGAGTTTGAGTTTTTGTTGCTCTTGCTTGAGGACAAGCAAAGATTCAAGTCTAGGGGAATGTGTTAACCCTTATTTTTACTAGTTATTAACTATTGTTTTAATATATATTTTGAGTCATTTCTTAAGTTAAATTAGTGTTTTAGCGTCTTTTAGTTTTTTCTTGAGTCTTGATAGGTTTTGAGAAGGTTTGAGATAAATGGAGAGTTTTTGGATAATTTCGGATGAATGGAGATCCAGAATCGTGTAGAAGGGTCAGAAGTTTTGTCTCTGATTAAAGACTTTCCACTGTTGTATCTTCTTCATATTTTGATACAAGATAGACTAGGATGACACCCTTATATGAAAGTAGTTTGAAGGAAATCTAACGGTGCGATCAAACGTTATGGTCATTCAACCAACTGGTGCTCTCCTGAAACCGACCAGTTATGAAGCTTGAGAAAACCGATCGGTTATGCACCAGCACCAATCGGTTGGTAGAACTCCCAGACGAGTATTCTGAAGCCCATAACATTCCCAAGTCGTGCATAGCTCATTCCTTGTGGAAAACTTCCATTTTTATCACCTACATGGCTTCTGGAAGATTTCCATTTTGGCGATTTCGGAAAAGTTCCATTTCATTTTTTTTGTCACAAAAAAAACTTCATATTATTCAAAAGGTAAACAGTACAAGAGCCGACTTCGCGAAAGAATCCGCAGCGGCATTATTTGATCGTTTTATGAAAGAAAAACAATTATTGAGAAGAACTTAAAAAATTCATGAATATCTTCCAACACTCCATAAGTAATGCAAAGTTTAGGTATCAATACCGAAGGAGGAATAGGGAAGTACTTAGGCATTCCTGAGAACTTTGGACGCAAAAAAAGAGAGATATATTTGCAGCTATAGTTGATAAGGTGAGATAGAGAGCTCAGTTTTGGACGTCTACATTCTTATCACAGACAAGCAAACATGTTCTTTTGAAAGCTATTATATCGGCTATGCCGACTCATTATATGACTTGCTTCAAGTTGCCAGTTTCTGTATGTAAGAATCTTCAGTCGGTTCTTACTAGATTTCGGTGGGATAATAAACCTAATAATCAAAAAATGTGTTGGATTGCTTGGGATACAAATGACACTACCAACTAATGCGAGAGGACTTGGATTTCGTGATTTTGAAGCCTTCAATGATGCTATTCTAGGTAAGCTATGGTGGAGATTGTTTCAAACTCCTGATTCATTATTTTCAAGAGTCATACTTGGCAAATATTGTCATAATTCCTCCTTTATGGAGGTAGAGGCGTCATCTAATCCTTACCATGGTTGGAGAGGTATTCTCTTTGGTCGAGAGATTTTAAAGATGGGCTTAGGCTGGCAAGTGGGTGATGGAACAAAAATAAGAGTCTGGTAGGATCTGTGGATCTCGACATCCTCTCCGGAGGCTCCTATTGGCCCAGCTCAGTTGGATACTCGAGATTTAAGAGTCAGCGACTTGAAGGAGACATCGACGAACTCATAGGATTGGGAACAAATTCAACTAGTGCTTCTACAGTATGAAGAAGCCATTCGTTTACTCCCTACACAATGCTCTAGGCAGCATGATTCTTTAGCTTGGTTAATGGTGAAAAACAACATTTTTACAACATGGTAAGGGTATGAGATCTACAATGGACTTGAACCAGGCTGAGAAAGACTTTAATTGGCAAGGTCTTATTTAGAGAGCAAAGACATCCTAAAATTAAACATATAATGTGGAAAATAGCTAAGAGCGCATTACCAGTTAGTACAAACTTGGTTAGGCGGGGGATCACTCTAACAGAAGCATGTCCTAGATGTGGTGCCTCGGAAACAGTTTTACATACTTTCAGGGAAATATTTTGATCAAAATTTTTGAAAGATAAATTATTTAAAATCAAATCGAATAGGTTTAAAAAAAATATTCATAAAACTAAGCCATTTGATGTAAACCATGTGAGGCATATAGGTAAACTTTTTGAAAAACCTTCAAAAAGCGATTACATCCACTATAGTTGACAGCCCTCCTATACTTCAGCTTCGTAGGGGAGATGTATAGGCAGTGCTCCATCACATCGGAAAAAAAGATGGTGGAAAGAGTCTTTTCCAAGTTGCAGATGATTAAAACTATTGTTCTCTTTTAGAAATTTGAAGACGACCGTTTATGCAAGAGTTCTCGGAACATAAGTCCCGGAAAAATGGTCCAAGTCCTACAAAATATTTCAAGAGCATGAGGTTATTGTATATAAATACTACATAAATCATATATTATATAACTTATAGTTACGTAATTTTAGTACCTATAATGCCAGGTGGACATTCCGGTCTTAGGAGTTCTGCAAAGATAAATGGAAATAGCCTCTTCCATAAAAAAACATGGCAGTCATGATTTAATCCTTTGAAAACTTTCTCTTGGTTCCATATCAACACAAGTAGCTAAGTCTGACGAGATAACCATCTGGGAATTTAACTGCATGTTTCACACATTCCAGTAACTTTGTTTTAGCTCTTCTGTCAATGTGAAGACTTTTGGAAGGAGCTTTACCATCATTATCAAATGTAATTGTGGCCGAGAACAGAAGTGTTCTATAAATCAATCTTGACATGATGTTGTCTTTTTGATTTACCCTTCCACACTCATAAGCGTAATTCACGACTTTACAAAAAATTCTTCTCTATATGCCATTCACATCAGATTATGTCGGGAGATTGAGTCCGTCCGTATGTACTCCCAAAAATATGCTTTCCTGTGCCAGTTAATGTTGCTTGCCATACCACGACATCTTTCTTTCGTTGACCGTTTCCACCGACGTCCTTTGTTTTCGTGGATTTACCACATCCAACCGCTCATAATAAACTGCTCCACCGGTCAAAGACTGAGGTGGATACTCTCTTCAAGCGTCTTTTCCCTCAGGAACGTCTTTTTATTCCTCCTTAATGGACTGATCATGCAGGAAGAAATCTTCGGTGAAACTCAAACCCAACACTCTTCCTTCCATTAGGAAGATAAAAGACTTTGTATTTCCATGCAAAACTGGACCAAGACAACTTACCATGGGTTGTCCATCCGGATTAACATGCTATACGCTGGAAAAACGCTTTATCGTCCACATCAGAGCACTGCTCTTAGCTAAAATTTTGACTCAAGGACCACATGTATGCCAATCAACGCCATTAGACAACAGCATCTTTAACGTCCCTCATAAGCGGTTGAAGGAAGATATCAGAAGGACTAGCTCGCGGATGGTTTGCCCAGAGTTCAGATATTGTAAGAAATAAATACTCTGTAATCAGTGCAGCATACCAGGGGTAAAATTATATGATCAAGATCACAGGCCACAGCGAATTGATTATGAGACATGCAAATGGATTGAACCCATCGTACATAATCCAAGATAAACTTACGGTTCTCAGCAAACCGAGGAATTTTGATCTTGAAAGATATCTCCACTCCCGCACATCAGAAGGATGACCCATTTCGTTCCCTCCTTGGCTTGGTGCTCGGCATGCATCTCATTGCCGCTGCAGTGCTTGTCGCTCTGATACATTCTGTTTAAGGCCTGTCACAATAGTAGGATACCACATACGACTGTATGGAACTTTGTTCTACGCGGTCGTTCTTAGGCTTCATTCTTTGTGCACCACAAAACAGACATTTCTTTCCTTCTCCGTCATCTTTCCACAAGATCATACAATTGTTAATACAACAGCAATTGTATTGACTATGGAGCCTAAATTGCGACAGTCTTTTCTGCTTCTCGTTAATGTGAACTGTTGACTTGTTTCCTTCAGGGTCAATAGTCTGTTCAAGAGTTTCGTCATACCGAACTCCACTAACTTTTCACTCATGTTATGATTCTGCCTTATTTGCACTGGACTCAGCAGCTGAAGGATAACTGTGAGATGGACCTTCACGACAAACCATCGTATAATGATTTTTGCACCTTTCTACAAGTTCGTAGGAATCTTTGAGATGGTTCGTTACCGTTCCTCTACATTCGTGATAACTACCATCCTGATGATGGTTATCAAAACTGACGTTATTGACCGAAATTGCAAATCATTCACCATTCCACATATCCTATTCTTCTACTACATTTACCCACTTTGCTTCACTCCCACTAATATACGTCGTATCAACAATAACTCGAGTCCTAAATCCATATTAAATTTCTTCTCCATGCTTATTACCAAACATAATAATCTGGGCATTAAAATCCTCTGCTATAAATATGATTCCAAATTTTTGTACCCGGAATTAATTTTCTCGTTCTTGCAAACAGTACAAGGGTAAAAAAATTTTTACCGCCATTACTTTGCTAGAGCTGGCTATTTGCAAAATGTCATGAATTGCTCCACCCCCGCCTATGAAAACTCTGCGAAAGAAATTCCCCGTCTCTTCATCGAACCTCTTATACAGTTTCCACTCACGAAAATTACTATAATTTTTAATTTCTACATGTATATAAGTAAAGCTTTTTTTTCTTATGTTACGTGTTTTTAGATAGAATTTCCGAGTATCTGGAATGAGGAGTAAGTTAGAATTAGGAAAATTTGATTATATAACGATTTTGGCGACTACATAGCGACTAAACGACGTCTGAAAGGCGGACTACATGTGTAGTCGCAAAAAATTACCGGACACCAACCCCAAACGAGAAACACTCGGTTTCAACGGTTTTTGCGACTATAACGACTCCTTTGCGACTCGCCGCCAGTCGCAGAAATATCGCCAATTGGCGACTATTCTGCGACGATAATAGTGTGCCCTACGGCGAAATAGTCGATATAGTAGTCCAATTAAGCGACTCGAAACAGAGTCGCAAAGTAGCTCGCCAATTTGGCGACTTATAAAACGACTCTTATATGCTGGTCTAATATTTTAGTCGGTTAGATTAGTCGTTAAAATAGCGACTACGTATCGACTACGCTGATAGTTCCTTAAAAATAGCGACGTTCATATACGACCAAGTAAGTTTAGTCGCTAAATAGTCGTAACTAGTGCGCTCAGTAGTCGCAACTTTTAGCGACTAATGTTTAGTCCCGATGGGAGGCGGTAAAGGGTTGGGGCGGGGAGGGAAGGCCGGGTAGCGACCGACACCCACCGGGTCGATCCAGCGAGACCGACGGCAGGAAAAGGAAAACACGGTGAGTGAACCAAGCGGAAGAGGCGGCAACGGGGCCCAGAAAGAGGGAGGAGGGACAATGAAGCCCAAACGGGGGGAGCAAAGTAGAGGAGGGGGCAAGCCACGTTGGAGATGGGCAGACGAGGGAGAGATCGAAGACGGGGAGAGAGAGGGGGTCCGGGGGGGGGGAAAACAAGGCGGAACCCGGGGACTCGGTAGGATGAGGCAAGCGATGTGATGCAGGAGGTGGCGGCAGGCACCAGGGCGATTTTATTATTGTGGGGTGGTGTTATAGATTTCCCTGTTAGATTAGGGGTTACTAAGGTATTTGAAGGAATTTATTAGATCTGAATTAATTGTTAGGGAATAATCTAGGTATTTAGCGGTTTCACCTAGACTTGAGATTAATGCGGTTCTAGCCTCCGAATAGAATCTGATGTTTGGTTGTTTGATGAGCACGAAAGTGTGATTGATTGCATGATCTAGTGTTTGTTGAGCCAAAAAGCCCTATTCGCAAAGAAATTTGGTTTAGGGATTTTGTGAAAATTTGAACTTGATCGTTAATGCCTGTTAAATTCATAGAATTCAAAAGAAATTTGAAATTCTAGGTTTAGGGGCATAGATAGTTTGCAACGATTAGTTGGTTTACTTTTACATATGTGTTTCAATTGAAGAGCGAGCTTAATTTATTCCTGACAATGATTTGATTGATAATTCTTATTGCCTGCAAGTTTTCCTAAGCCTTAACGTTTTTTCCCTCCACTGAAATTACTATTTGTTTTAATTGGTTTGCTATTCTTAATTTCATCTAGTGGCTTAGCTTAATTCATATTCTAGAATCTATTGAGTGTTACTTGAGTCCTGTGGATTGACCCCTAGAAATACTTACAGCGTCTGCTTATATACTTTAGGTATTAGATTTGAGCAATCAAATTTTTGGCGCCGTTGCCGAGGACTCTAATTTACCATATAGATTACGTTTTAAGGAATTTCGACTAAGTGCTGAGCATCGATCGATACCCCCTTAAAAGTAATCGATCGATACTCGTTGTTATTTCTGTCACTTACGCGATTTGACTTTGTGTTCAGGTGTATGCAGCATCGAAGACCAAAGGAAGCAAGAACAAGTAGTTGATCAACTATCCAACGAAGAGCTAGCTGAATTAGACGTACAATTCAGAAAGCAAAAGGAAACAAGCAGAGATGAACAATCCGATTGTGCTTGCTTCGTGATGAGGCTGGGGTTTTGAGAGATCAGGAAGGTCACCTGTGTGACGCGCAGGGACAGAGAATTGATGCAGAAGGAAACATTGTTGCCCCTGCACCGCGTCAGTGCGATCGATAACCACATCCAAACGGATATGGAACTCTATCGACAAACACCTGTATCGCTCGATACCAGGCTGTATCGCGTCGATACTGATCATCACACGAACGGGGAACTTCTTTGCGTTTCATTGCGTCTATTCATGTTTCTTTTGCCCAAAATCTAACTAGAAACACTTGGGGACAGTGTTGTTTAAGTCTGGGGGAGTAGTCGCTGACATTGTGTTTGTTTTTCTTAGAGTCAGCGTTTTTCGAGTCAAAATGTTTTATTGAGGTCAAAACTGTTGGAGATTATGAATTTTTCTTGAATCTATTGTTCTGACCTTGCTTTTTGAGTGACCAGTGTTACAAAATCCAGTTCTTGATCGACTAATGAAAAATTCCAAAGGATCTGACCAGCTTGACTAGAAAGATTACCCTGTCTCCAGCAGAGTCCTTCCAAAGCATGAAGCCAAATTATTGCACTTCATCGTTGTGGTAGTGTTTTATAGAGTTGATTCATCATCATATCGACAAAGGAACCCAGGTGTTTGAAAATTATTGGTATACCTTCCCTTTACAACACGTTGATACAAAAGATGCATGAAAGATGAGATGATTTCTGCCGAGTAGAGGGCTAGGAACATTTCAGTGAAATCCCACTTTTCTACTTGATAAGGAATGATCACACAAACGTCTAAAGCGAGGATAGGAACATTTCCCGAGCCCTGTTATTCGCCTAAGACCTTTGATACTTTGAGAGGGGAGAACCGGGGATTCGGTTGGCAAACACCATCAATACTTGCGTCTCAAACGTTGATTTGTATATGCAAAAGCAAAAATAAAAAAATGAAGGAGAACATAAAAAGAGATAAGTCTGGGGGAGAGGAAAACCAATACCAAAAGTGTATATATACTGAGTAGTTCTTTTGTCGAAAGATATTGTATGGGAAAAGAAATCTATAAGTTCTTGAACATTGATTACAGCGATGGAAAACTGGCGATGAAGGTGTTGGTTTTGATGATGTGTGAAAATGTGTGTAGTCTGGGAAGCTGCGATTGTCTACCGGAGAAAGTACATGTGGTTAGATCTGAAACTGATTTAGGTGAGTATCTGGAAGCTTGGGGAAAAGGGTCATTGCGATGTTTCAAAACAGGTGCAGTCGTTCGTTTTTCAAACCTCGTTCTCTAGTTAGCTTTTCTGTTTTGCTTGAGGGCAAGCAAGGCCTAAGTCTGCGGGGAGTTTGCATATTATCATGGTTGTTTACCCGTTTTAGCCATAGATAATTTATTTTGGGTTCCTTGTTTTCAGAGTCTCTCAGTGGTTTTTTAGTCTTTGAGTCTTTTCAGTTCTGCACGTTTGAGCATAATGGAGATATTGACATTATGGAGTTTGTTTGGCATTCGTGAATAACTTTTAACCGTGGATGGAGCTCAAATATGTGATACAAGATAATCAATGGCATTAGCTTTCATTGGATGTGGTTGAGGCCATTAACGGTCGATCAAAAGTTAGCATTTTCGTGAAGACAGTCCAGTCTGCGAGCACAGGAGTCCTTGTAATCCGACCGACAACCCACCTGGTATCGATCGAGACCACTGGCAGAAAAAGGGAAAAACAGCGTGATTTACAAGCTGAAAGTCTGCAACTTGGCCCAGAAGATTCTATTAGTTTACAATCTAAGCCAGGAACGTGTTTTAGATTATATTAGGGTTTTCATCCACTTTTAGGGGCCAGGACTAGTTTGATTATTATGTCTGAATACTTGGAGAGAGATTGGTTTCTGGTTTTGTGGAGACATATTCTGGAAACCCTGTTTACTCTTTGAGTTTATTTTATGCAATCTATTTATATTCATGATGTTTGCTTCATTCATTTCATGTTGCTGAGTAGATTCCCTGTTAGGATTTAGGAGTTACTTAAAGAGTATGATTGATTATTAGATCTGAATTAATTGTTAGGGAATAATCTATTAGAGCTTTTCACCTAGACTTGAGATTAATGCTGATTCTAGCCTTGCCGAACTAGAATCTGGATGTTTAGGGTTGTTTGAATTGGCACGAGAAAGTGTGATTGATTGCCTTGATCTAGTGTTTGTGAGCAAAAAGCCCTTCATCGCAAAGAAAATTTGTTTAGGGATTTTGTGAACAATTGAACTTGATCGTTAATGCTATGTTTAAATTCATAGGAGATTTGTAAAGATTTGGAAATTCTAGGTTTAGGCATAGATAGTTTTCGCAACACAGTTGGTTTTACTTTACATCTGTGTTTTCCAAGTTTGAAAGCGGAGCTTAATTTAATATCCTGACAATTGATTTATTTGATAATTCTGATTTCCCTGAAGTTTCTCTAAGCCGTAACGTTTTCCTCCACTGAATTACTACCTGTTTTAATTTTTTGCTATTTCTTAAATTCATCTAGTTGCTTAGCTTAATCATATTCTAGATCTATTGAGTGTATCTTGAGTCCTGTGGATTTGACCCCTAGAATACGCTACAGCGTCTGCTATATTTACAATTAGCGCAGTATTAGATTGAGCATATCCAAAATTTTGGCGCCGTTGCCGAGACTCTAATTTTCACATTAGATTACGGTTTAAGAATTCGACTAAGTGCTGAGCATTCGATCGCATACCCCTTAGTATCGATCGATATCTCGTTGTTTATTTCTTGTCACGTTACGCGATTTGATTCTGTGTTCAGTGTTATGCAGCATCGAGAACCAAAGTAAGCAAAACAAAGTAGTTGATCAACCTAATCCAACGGAAGAGCTAGCTGAATTAGAGCGTACAATCAGAAAGCAAAAGAAACAAGCCAGAGATGAACAATCCGATTGTGCTTGCTCGTGATGAGGCTGGGTTTGAGAAGATCAGGAAGGTCACCTGTGTTGAACGCCGCAGGGACAGAGAATTGATCAGAAGGAAACATTGTGCCCTGCCACCGGTCAGTGTCGATCGATACCACATCCACGATATGGAACCTCTGTCGAGCAAACACCGTGGTATACGCTCGATACCAGCTGTATCGTCGATACTGCATCATTCACACGAACGGTTAACTTCTTTGCGTTTCTATTCGCCGTCCTAATTCATTTGGTTCTTTTGCCAAATCTAGACTAGATAACACTTGGAATGTTGATTTAAAGTCTGGGGGAGGAAGTCGCTGACATCTGTGTTTGTTTTTGCTTGAGTCGTCGTTTTCGATGTCAAAATTGTTTTTTGAGTCAAAACCTGTTGGAGATTATGATATTTTCTTGGAACTAATTGTTCTGACCTTGCTTTTGTAGTGACCAGTGTTAACAAAAATCAGTTCTAGATCGACTAATTGGAAAAATCCAAAGACTGACCAGTTGACTAGAAGAAACCCATGTCTTCCAGCAGATCCTTCCAAAGCCGAGGCTCTAAATTATTTGCACTTCATCGTTGTGTTAGTGTTTAATAGAGCTTGATTCATCATTCATATCTGACAAAGAACCCATGTGTTTGAAAATATGGTATACCTCGCCCTTTAACACGTTGAATACAGAGATGCATGGAAAGATGAGATGATTTCTGTCGATGAGAGGGCTTAGGAACATTCCAGTGATCGCCACTTGTCTACTTGGATAAGGAATGATCACAACAAAGGTCTAAAGCGAGGGATAGGAACATTTCCCGAGACCCGTGTATTCGCCTTAGACCTTTGATACTTTGAGAGGGGAGAAACCGGGATTCGGTAGGCAAACAACCATAATACTCCGCGTCTCAAACCTTGATTTGTATAATGCAAAGCAAAAATAAAAAATGAAGAGAACATAAAAAGAGATAAGTCTGGGGGAGAGGAAAACAGATTACCAAAAGTGTATAATCTGGGCTAGTTCTTTTGTCAAGATATTGTATGGAAAGAATCTATTAAGGTTCGTTGAACATTGATTACAGCCGAGAAACTGGCGATGAAGGTTTTGGTTGGATGATGTTTGTGAAATAATGGGCTGTGTTGCTTCAAGCTCGATTCCTACGAGAATACGATGGTGTAGACTAAAACTGATTAGTGTGAATCTGGGGAAGCTGGGAAAAGTATTGCGATGTTTCAGAGAACAGATCTTCTGTTTTCAACACCTCTTCTCTGTTTAGCTTTCTTTGCTTTGAGCAGCAAAGCAAGTCTGGGGTATATATCATTGGTTTTTACCCGTTTATACCATGATATATTCTTGTTTTCAAAGAGTCCCTAGTGTTTGTAGGTTTTTGGAGCTTTTCAGTCGTTTGCAGCGTTTGGGCATAATAGATATTGGAGCATTCCTGGAGGTTGTTTTGCATTCGTTGAATAACTTTTAACCTTGATGGAGCTCAAATATGATACAAGATAGATCAATGCATAGCTTTCATTGGATGTGTTTGACCATTCTAACGGTTCCGATCAAAATGTTATGCCAGTTTTCTGAAGACAGTCCAGTCTGGCGACACAGATCCTGTATCGACCGACACCCACCTGTATCGATCGATACGACTGCAGAAAACGGGAATGACACAGTGAGTTTTAAAGTCGAAATCTGCAACCTTGGCCCAAAGATTTCTATTATTTACAATTAAGCCCAGAACGTTTTACACTTATTTTAAGTTTTGCTCCACTTTAAGGGCAGACCTAGTTATGATTATTATTCTGAATACTTGGGAGAGAGATGTTCTTTTTTGGCAACAATTCGTAACCCTGTTTACTCTTGATTTATTTCATGCAATTCTACTTTATTCATGATGATGTTTGCTTCATTCATCATGTTAGAGTAGATCCCTTAGCATAAGTACTATAAGTATTTGATAATTATTACTATTAATTTTAGGAATAATCATATAGAGCTTTCACCTAGATTAGATTAATGGCTGATTCTTAGCCTTCGAACTAGAATCTGATTTAGTTGGTTTGATTGCACGACAAGGTGTGATATTCCTGAATCTAGTTGTTTGGGAGCAAACACCTATTCGCAGAAGGAAATTGGTTTAATTTGTGAACAATGAACGTTGATCGTTAATGCTGTTTAAATCATGAATTTGTAAAGAAAATTTGGAATTCTAGTTTAGCATAGATAGTCTTTGCCAACCGACAAGTTGGTTACGTTACATCGGTGTGTTTCAAGTTTGAAACGGAGCAATTTATTCTGACAAATATTTGATTTTTATAATTCGATTTCCCTGCAATCAAGTACTCCTCAGAACGTACCTTAACGTTTTCTTGCTTTGAATACTATCTCCATGTCTTTTATCTTTTGCACTTAATCATATTCTAAATCTATTGAGGTTCTCTTGAGCTTTTATGCCCCTAGAGAATACTAACAGTCGTCTGCTTAATACTAGGTATTAATTTGACAATCACAGTAGCGTACACGCTGATACCAATCTCATAAGCTTGGTCCAACACCACATCGACTCCAAGCTTGTCCAAAAATTCCTCAGCTCATCCGTGATCTTCAATAGTCTCACTCCTGATTCATAAGTTTTCAACATAATCGCCAGTGAGCCGGTATTGTGCAAACTCGTTTAAAAGAACTCACGGTACTTCACCAACTAGCCCAAATCTCAGTCTTTAAGAGGCAACAAGTTGAAACTGAGATAGTGACCAGCCTTTTGAATGCTCAGTGATCTTTGCTCGTGACATTGAACGCAAAGATCACACCGAAGAGTCAAGTCTCAATCCAATAAACATCCTCTACACACTTTACCAATAGATTAGATGCATCGCATGACAGCTTATCTAAAGTCTTAGTGTTCCGCGTAGAAGCCGTAATCTTCTACGCGGGCCAGCGTCTTTGGTAACTGCCGAGGTGAATATTGAAGGCAATATGGTAATAGCCCCTAACTCGTATTCAGATAGACTCTGGCGCGAATAAGACCATGATTCTAAATCTATGTCATAGAAATACGTGTACATATATGGTAGCTTGTGACTTACTTCGCCGGTAATCTTCATTATAACTTCCCTTATGAAGCTCCAACAATCTAGTAAAAAGGAAGAGACTTAACTGTTAATATGATTAAGCTGTACGAAGATTGAATAATCGTCGGTATCCAGAGACCTAATATTAATAAATATATGGTTTGAATACAGTATAAAAAAAAGAGAAGAGCAGTTGCAGAAAAGAGTAGAGAGAGTGTTCTCTGAAAGAGGTCGTTCCATGTGGTTTTCCAGCGAGAAGAAGTGTGTCGTTGGAGAGTTGTTTCCCGCAGGAGGAAGAAAATCGATAACTTACGGCGAAAGAGGAGAAAAGAGAGTAAGAGAGTCGCGGATTTTGAAATTCTGGTACTTTAGTGTGTTTCGGAGAAGGAAAAGAGCGATGGAGATTCTTAATTTTTATAAATGTAACTTGTCGTTAACCTAAGTAGTCTAGTCTCTGACAATTGACAAGTGAAATTTTTTAAAAAATTAGATTAATTATCGGTACGTACAGACGAAGTCTATTTGATCTCGCAAGAATTCTCTCGTAGAAGTCTCGGGTGAAGTCTGGTCGAAGTCTATAGTCTTCATTTTTCAAGACTTTTTCATTTGGAGACTTCATTTAACAACTTCGTATATTAAGCTGTAAATTGTTTAGTAAATTTTTGTTTTTTTTTTCCGCCTAAATTTCCCCCCCCCCCAAAATTACAGCTGGAAAAGTCGGGGTTCTCGGTTGAAGTCTTGCGTGTGAAGTTTTCTCATGAAGTCTATACAGACATTACTGAAAGAAAGTCTGTAACCCTTAAAACAAAAACATTAAAGAACTCAGAAACGCTGCAAATTTTTTTTTTTAAAGTCACTCCTTATTGAGATTTAAATACGTTCCTGTCTCTTCATGTTTCCCATGCTATTAATCTTTCATTTTCCATCTATTATCATTCCACCTCCATAGTCGTATTCATTTCTTCTTCACTGCTTTTATCTCAGAAACACAAAACTCACAAACAAAGAAAAACAAAAACCCGATGATGCTTACAACCTTCTTAGCCGAAAGCAAATGGAAAAAAGACAATGGAAGCAAAACAAGATTGGTTTTTAAAGTCAAGATTCTCCGCGCCTACTCTTACTCCGTTCTCAATGTAGGTCCCTACTGGTCCTATGTATTAGTAGATGAAGCGGTAAGAGATATCACTTACATGCAGACTGCAGTCACATGGATCTGACCAATACAATACTTGGTGATGCTTCTTTTATGCAGGAACTAAGATGAGTGATGTTACTCCAGAACATGTGCCAGCGTTCTCTGGATTGGAGAAAGTATGAAGGGCAACTGATGAAATACAGAATGTTGTGCAGTACAGCCAGGATTCGCAGCGTCCATGAAACAAACTCTCATTTCAAACTTACAATCCAGTTTACAAAGACTGGAATTCATAAAAATTGATCCTTTGAACGACGAGCACTACTTGGATTTTTAAGTTTGACCCAATACGTGACATCAAACCCAAACGAACAATTGCTATAGGTATGCATGCAAATTTTTAACCATAATTTATATGCATGTAATTTTATTTAACTAAAGGAGAACAACTTATGATGTAGATACTAATGGCATGCTCTGCAACACATGCCCCCTTCAAGAGAGTCCACTTGGCCGTACATTTTCAAAAGATTGTGTTCACATCAAAGATGCCATGTAAGTTTAAACCAAACAATAATAATACCATGACGAAGCTCACCGTATTGTAATTTACAACCACCTTTTATTAATCATAATAGGGACAATATGTTAAAGTGTGTGGCAACCGTATGAACACGCTTATAACTTTTGGAATGCTTTAGGAACAGGAGGGTGGGAGCGGTGATTGTGGGTTAAATTATAGAGGATAAATCAGTTCGCGCGTAAGTGTGTTATACTACAGTTAACATATCGTAATTGATCTAGACAATACCAATCTAATTCCCACAAGTGGTGATGATGACCACTTGGCTGGAAACTGAAGAAGCTTATTGGACATTTTGTTCGGACCCAGCGATGGAAGAGTTGAAGATTTGAGAGACGACTTCTTGATGTTGATATGATAGCAAGATACAGGCAATTGTCCCTAGATAGGGAATTTATCTATCTAAATCTATGTTTAAGAACATAAGTTTATTTATAATATATTACACTTTTTTGGATTTATTTGAATTTCATACGGTTAAACAAAATCTACAGACTTCACATGCGAAGTCTACCGTGAAGACTTCACCCGAAACTCGAGAAGTCTGTAAGCCCTAAACTCTAAAATTCGAACGTTTTAATTCACTCTTTGTTAACAAATACTAACATTTGAACATCAAAATAGTATAATATGTTCAAAAACTAACAACTATACGAAAGGATTGCCATTTTATATCAAAAACATATCAATCTAAGTCTAACCCTAAAGAATATATGCATGGATTCTTACACATTGGCAACCTCTAACCTATATGCCTCAGTTTTATGAATTTTATTTTAAACTTATATCGATCTGATTTAAAATAATTTATCTTTCAAAAATTTTGATTGAAATAATTTTTTTATCATTTTTTTTTATTAAAATTCCACATTTAATTATGTTTCCAGACTTCATGGTCGAAGTCTGAACCGTAATTAAACCGTAGATTTAAATTATGAAAATAATAAAAAAATAATCTCAATGCAATTTCTTCTTAAGAAAAATAAGTTATCCCAAATATGAACTTTATAAATTAAAATTTCAGAAACTTTCATAAAATTAAGGTTGATTATGTTCTATGCAAATGATTATACCACTTCCTATAGAGGAAGTCTGGCTGGAAGTCTACTGGAGAAGTCTCTAACGGGTGTTCTGTATGAATACGAAGTCTCTTGGATATACTACTCGTGAAGTCTACTTTTAGAAGTCTATAGGTGTTCTCGTTGTTCTGTATGACCAGTTCTTTTTGTATTTTTGGTTTTCGAATTTGTATTTGATTTACAAATCAAGGTTCCAATAATAATTAACATAATAAGAGAAATTAAAGATAATTAACATAATAAGAAATCAAAGGTTCCGATAGATAATTAACATAATAAGAGAAATTAAATATAATTAACATTAAAACTAAAGAAATAAAGTTCCAATCCATTTCAAAAGAAATTAAAAATAAATATTGTGTTTTTTGTCTAAGATGAAGATGAAGACCCGATGAAGATGAAGAAGAAAGATGAAGATGAAACTCACACTTACTAACCCAGACCCTGAGATGTCAATGCAAAATTTTGTCGACCTGGTGAAGTACTCCTTCACCAGGTCGACAAAAATTTTGCATTGGCATCTCAGGGTCTGGATTAGTAAGTGTGAGTTTCATTTGATTCTTCTTCTTCATCTTCATCGGGATCTTCATCTTCATCTGGATCTTCATCTTCATCTTCATTCTTCATCGTCATCGTCATCTTGAAGCAATGCTCTTCTCACGACCGCCTGCTACTCATCTGATATCGGAAGACGGAAAACATAATAAGCTTTGAAAGATATGAATAGACGGTTGCGATTCCCAGATCTGTGAATCAAATAAAAGATGGGATTAGAGTTTTCCAGCGAGAGAGGAGAAAGAGGAGAAGAGGAGAAAAGAATATCGATAACTTACGGCGAAATAGAGAGAAAGAGTGTCGGCGTTTAGAGATTTCTGGCGAAGTTTGGTGATTCGAAGTTGAAGAAAAAAAAGAGCGATGGAAATTTTTTAATTTTTTTACCCAGATTAACTATTGCAATTTCAGGATTATCTTGTTTAGTAAATGTAAATTTTCCCCCCAAATTTTTCGCAAACATTTCAAAATTTTGGATTCATTTGAATTTCATCAGACTTCTACAAAGAAGTCTACGATAAACAAAATCTTACAGACTTCACATGCGAAGTTCTACCGTGAGACTTCACCCGAAACTCGAGAAGTCTGTAAGCCCTAAATTCTAAAATTTGAACGTTTAATTCACTCTTTGTTAACAAATACTAACATTTGACATCAAATAGTAAAATGTTCAAAATCTAACAACTATACGAAGAATCGCTATTTATATCAAAACATATCAATCTAAGTCTAACCCTAAAGATATATGCATGGATTCTTACCCATTGATAACCTCTTACCTAT
>SMJT01000182.1:0-156624 GCA_004349715.1 Crucihimalaya himalaica
GCCATAAGTTCAATGAGTACTGACAATGAGATGGAAAAGTTCAAAAAGAAAGACAAACACAATAAAAGAAAAGGGAAAAAGCGTGAAACCCAGGGAACAGAGACTAGTCATCAGAGTTATCAGAGTCGGAGACTGTAACGAATCCCTCGAATCAGGAAGGTCAGAGTGCCCTCCAAAGCGTCGCAGTGGACCTCGTCTCTGTAGTAGACTCGTGCTGTCGCGAGGAACTGGCGAACGAGGTCGGGGTAAAGGTCGTGCTGCTGTGAGTACAGTGCCCCCAAACAAATCTTCTCGAGCATGTCCGAGAGCTCCATGTCGATACCCAAACGGCGCATAGTGTGAGGATCGATGAAGCGTGTAGGGACGATAACAACGCGCAGCCACTCGTTGTAGAACAGAGAATCGTAGTCGTCCCACTCATCAGCTATGGGCCTATAGATGTAGGCCTCGCTCTCGGTTTCCTCCTTAGGCAAACCTGCCCAATCACGCCTCGGGATAATCCTCTTCCCTTCCAACTTAGGCCAGTGAGGCCTAGCAGCAGGAACAGGGGCAGAGGGAGATGGCGAGCGTCGTGGCACAGCTCGCAGGTCACTAATGTGGACTTTAAGGAAACTCTGAGGACCCGTGTTGTCTGTGAAGCCGCCCTTTAGAACTCTGTAGCGATCTCTGGTCAGGGAAGCAGTCACGACGCCGACATGCAAGAACGATCCACAGAATGCTTCTACCTTGTCCTGGAGACTAAACTTGTGGCGTGGTGGGTTGGAACCAGAGGCTTCTGAATGTCTTGGCTTCTTCCGTGGTGCCATCTAAGAATAATCAAGACAACAGTAAATACCAAATCAGCACACGTATCAGATAAGCGGAGGTATCGACCGTTACCGAGAAGGTATCGTTGGATACTCGGGACAGATTCAAAAAATTTCTCAACGCGTAAAAACCCAGCCAATACAATCCCACCCATGGTTTCATCCTGCCACTACAGCTATCCAGGTAAAGGAAATAATGCAGGCAAGTAATATAGGGGGAACAAAAACGAGTTATGTCAAACCTGGCACCGAATCCAAAAGGTGAGAGTTCGAGTGCATTACCTGGTGGTTCGATTAAATAGGTGCTAAAATGAGAATGGGGATAAAAATCCGAGTGGTATAGGCTGTGAAATCGATCGAATTGGCCGAGAAATGAAAAACTCGAGAGAAAAACAGATGTAGCGGCGGTGTCGATCGATGGGGAATGAGGAAGAAGAAGGATAGACCTAAGGGTTTTATAGAAAAACTCACCTGGATGACAGGCATCGAGCGATACCATAAGTGGTGTCGATCGATACTCGTGGCATGATAGCGTAGTCCTGTCCTGGTCGTAGTATCGACCGATACTGATGAGTGTTGATCGATACTGCGCGTTCAAACCTAGTTCACGTGAAGCCACAAGACGCAAAAAATGAAAATGAAAATGAAAGAAAAACTATGTACAGACTTACCAGTGGTTTGCCTCCCACTAAGCGCTTGTTTAAACTCCTTAGCTTGACATTGTGATTTGTCAGGCGGTCGGTGGTTCAGCCAGAGGCACTATGTGGCCATCTGGGATTGCGGCTTTCGCCCTGTAGTGTTTCACCCGCTATCCATTGACCGTGAACTTCTTTCCTTCAGCATTCAGTAACACGACCGCGCCATGTGGTCGGACTGCCTTGATTGTGAAAGGACCTGACCAACGAAAACGCAGTTTCCCAGGAAATAACTGTAAACGAGAGTTATACAGAAATACTTGGTCATTAGGCTCGAAAATTTCGAGAAAGGATCTTCTTGTCATGATATGCTTTAGTCCTCTCCTTGTACAGATTGGAATTCTCATAGGCGAGGTGACTGATCTCATCCAATTCATTCAGTTGAACCAATCGCCTTTGAGCAGCAGATTTGATGTGGAAATTCATCAGTTTGGTAGCCCAAGCTACCTTGTGCTCGATCTCAACCGGAAGATGACATGCTTTCCCATACAGCAAATGGAATGGTGTGGTGCCAAGTGGTGTCTTGAACGCGGTTCGGTAAGCCCAAAGAGCGTCGTCGAGTTTCAGTGCCCAATCCTTCCGTGTAATGCCAACTGTCTTCTCCAAAATCTCCTTGATCTGTCTGTTCGAGACCTCGACTTGTCCGCTGGTCTGAGGGTAATAAGGTGTGGCAACGCGATGATGCACACTTTATTTTCTCAGCAGCTTTTCAAAGATCTTGTTGATAAAGTGAGTGCCACCATCACTTATAACAACCCGGGGTACTCCAAATCGTGGGAAGATAATTGTCTTGAACAGTTTCAAAACGACGGAGGAGTCATTGGTAGGACTAGCAATTGTTTCCACCCATTTGGAGACGTAATCGACGACGACCAATATGTATCTGTTCTGTCGCGATGGAGAGAACGGTCGCATAAAATCAATGCCCCAGCAATCAAAAAATTCGACTTCAAGTATGAAGTTCTGTGGCATTTCATGTCGTTTGCTGATCTTCCCTCTTCTCTGACACACATCACAATGTGAGACAAAAGCGTGAGCATCCTTGAACAGTGNCTCCGAGTTGTTGTCTCTCTTGATCGACTTCCTCCATGATTTCTCCTCCTTTAATGGCTTGATTTCGCTCCTTCATACTCCAAATTGGTTCATCCAAGTGTCACCAAGTCCTAAGAACATAAAAACAAAGAAAACACAAGCCAAATAGACATATATACACCTAGGACTCTAAGACGAGACTCATGATCCAAATAGGAGCAAAATCAATGCAAAATGATACAAAGCTAACTTATATGTGCACAAAAGGGAATGAAAATATACTCTAAATACATGTAATGTATGCACCTATCACATACTTCTTGAGATGTTTTGGCTCGTAGTCAGCAGCAAGGTAATTGGCTATGTCGGCATACCAAGGTTCAGTAGGAGTAATGACAGCCAAAGATTCTTCAGCGTCAGACTGATCTGTAGTAGTGGAAAATGGCTGGTATCGATCTATATCAAAAGGGTGTCGATCGATGCTTGCATCTTGAACCGTCTGCAGCAATTTGTGAGGGTATCGATCGATGCCTCTGGAGTGTCGATTGATGCTCGTCTTCTGTAGTGGCAAAATCGAATCAGAGCTGTGTCGACATCCAGTCTCAATGAAGAAGATTTTCTCCTCAGACAGGGAATCATCAATGGGGACGTCATCACTGATCTTCATTCGTGAGAGATGGTCTACAACTCCATTCTCCACTCCTTTCTTATCTCTGATCTCAATGTCGAACCCTTGAAGCAGTAGAACACATCGGCACAAACGAGGTTTCAGATCCTTATTCTGCAGTAGATACTTAAGAGCAGCATGGTCAGTATGAACAATCACCTTACTTCCAATCAGATAAAAGCGAAATTTCTCAAAAGAGAATACAACAGTAAGTAACTCCTTCTCTGTGGTACTGTAGTTCTTTTGAGCGTCATCCAGTGTTCTGCTGGCGTAGTATATGACATGAAGCATCTTGTCTTTCCTCTGTCCCAAAACTGATCCAATTGCGAAATCGCTCGCATCACACATGATCTCAAAAGGGAGGTTCCAATCTGGTGGCTGAACAATAGGAGCAGTAACCAACGCCTTTTTGATCATTTCGAACGCGACGAGACACTCTTGTGTAAAATCGAAGGTGACATCCTTACACAGAAAAGCAGTAAGTGGACGAGCTAACTTGGAGAAATCCTGAATAAATCTGCGATAGAACCCGGCGTGACCAAGGAAACTCTGAATGTCTTTCACAGATGTAGGTGGCAGGAGGCTTGTCATGACCTGAATCTTAGCCTTATCAACTTCAAATTCAGCCTTAGAAACCTTGTGTCCCAGAACGATGCCGTCTTGGACCATAAAGTGGCACTTCTCCCAGTTCAAAACCAGATGTTTCTCTTTGCAGCGCTGAAGTACCTTGCATAAGTTATCCAGACATCCCTTAAATGAAGAACCATAAACAGAAAAATCATCCATAAAGACCTCCATGAACTCCTCGATCATATCTGAGAAAATGGACATCATACATCTCTGAAATGTAGCTGGAGCATTACACAACCCAAACGGCATCCTCCTGTAGGCGAACGTGCCGTAGGGACAAGTGAACGTCGTCTTCTCCTGATCATCTGGATGTATAGGGATCTGGAAAAAGCCTGAGTATCCATCCAGGAAGCAGTAGTATAGGTGACTTGTCAACCTCTCCAGCATTTGATCAATGAATAGCAATGGGAAATGATCTTTCCTTGTCGCCGCATTCAGCTTCCTGTAATTGATACACATGCGATGCCCGGTGATTGTTCTCGTTGGAATCAGCTCATCTTTCTCATTCTTTACCACTGTAAATCCTCCTTTCTTTGGAACAACATGAACTGGACTGACCCAACTACTGTTAGAGATGGCATAGATGACTCCTGCTTCCAAGAGTTTCAGATTCGGGTTAAGCCTCTTCTGATGCTCGATCGAAGCTTTTGACTCGTCCTCCAAATGAATTCGATGCATGCACAGATCTGGTGATATACCTGAAATGTCATCAAAAGAATAACCGAGAGCTTTGTGATACTTGCGTAACTTGCTCAGCAGTAAGGCGATCTCTGCGTTGTTCAAAGAAGAATTTACAATCACTGGGTATGTAGAGTTAGGGCCAAGGAAAACATACCTCAAACTAGCTGGGAGTGGTTTAAGATCGAGTTTAGGAGCTCTCTCCTCACTCCAATCGTCGAACGAATCAGATCTATCACGAGAGACTACTAGCTCCGCGGGAAGAAAGGGATGGCATCGATCGATGCTCTCTGTGGTATCGATNCATCTTTTCCATGTTGAAGGTCATGATCAGATCACCAATGTTGAGGGATATTTTCCCATTCTTGCAGTCGATTAGGGCGCCAGCTGTGGCTAGGAAAGGTCTGCCCAAAATAAGTGGATCCCTTGGTTCAGCATCATACTCGAGGACAATGAAATCAGTTGGGACCAAGCAGTTCCCAATCGTAATCGGAACGTCCTCAAGCAATCCTTCGGGAAATCGCACAGAGCGGTCAGCAAGAATCAGGGAGATTCTACTAGGTGTGAAGTCTGTCATCCCCATTCTCTTAGCTACTGAATACGGCATGAGGTTTACACTAGAACCAAGATCGCAAAGGGAACGTTCGAACCTTTCAGTGAAGATTGTGCAATCTAATACAAAACTTCCAGGGTCTGGTAATTTCTCTGGAATTTTGTTGAAAAGAATTGCACTGCATTCGTGGGTGATTCTCAGTACCCCTTCCTCAAGATTCACATTGCTTGATACCATCCTCTTGATGTACCTTCTGAAAGCTGGTGCAGTCATGATAGCATCTACAAACGGGAGTTCAACAACCAACTTTTCCAGAATTGCTCTGCATCTAGCTTCTTCTATCTCTTTCTTAGACTTGGCAGGGGGTCGAGGGAAAGGAATTTTTGGTACATAGACTCTCCCGACCTGTCCTGTGGTCTGCTTCTGTTCGACTCTTGGACTGGTATCGATCGACACTGGGGGGTGTCGATCGATGCATGTGGTTTTGCAACCGATCCTGTAGAACTTTGAACGAGCAACGATCGATGTTGAGTGGTATCGACCGATACTGGGGCAATTCCAGGAATCTCATCGTCGTCATCTGCAGCAAGATCGATGAGCTGCTTAGGAGAGTAAGTTTTCTTCAAACCTGGAGTGACCTCTCTTCCACTTCTCAAAGTAATGGCATGAACATGCTCCCTTGGATTCAATGTTTTTCCCGGAAGGAAACCATCCTGTCTCTTAACTGTTTCTGCAGTCTGGGCAACCTGAGTTTCCAGCTTCTTCTGATGAATGTTTAGAGCCTCGACTTTTCCATTCAGATTAGTGTACAAGGCATCCATCTTTCCATTGAAATCAACAGTCATCTTTTGTTGCCCCTCAAGAATCAGTTCAAGCATAGTTTCAACTTCGCTTTTCTGAGTCTTGGGAGGTGGCTTCTGGTAAGATGAATTTCCATAGGTGCGAGTGTACCCACTGTTCTGAAATGGCTTCTGAGCAAAGGAGTTTGCTCCGAAATTTGCAGGCTTATAGTCAGACTTGATCCTCCTCGCTGAGAATTGTTAGTGAAACCGCGGTTGTATGACGAATTCTGAAAACCATTACCACTGATGTAGTTGACATCCTCTGCTTCACCTTCATCGATGTTCTCGACTTCTTCAGCAAAATGCACTGCCTTCTGCTGCTTCCCCATTAACAGATTGTGAACCAAATCCAACTTAGCATGTACCTCAGCAATTTGCAATCCATCAATGTTCCCATTCTGCTTCTTCCTCTCAAAACCTGCATTCTTAGTACTGTTACTAGATGCCAAATTCTCAATCAGCACATAAGCGTCCTCGGGATACCTGGTGTTGAAATTTCCATTGCTTGCAGCGTCCAAAGCCATCTGATATCTCCAATCGATCCCTCTGAAGAATGTTCCCAATAACTGAACCTGTGAGAAACCGTGGTGAGGGCAATTCCTCTGATAAGACCGAAATCGAACCCAGGCAGCTTTGAATGCGTCAGTTGCTCCCTGAGAAAACTAGGAAATCTTGTTCCTGAGTTCTTTAGATCTCGCATCATCATAGAAATTATTCAGAAACGCATTCTTAGTCTCTTCCCAAGTAGTCAGAGAACCAGGAGGCAACTGCTTCAACCAGTAAGCTGCATCTCCACCAAGAGAGTATGGGAAGAGCTTACAGAAAAGGAACTCATTGGGCACTCCATTTTATTTGATACTGGTGACCAAATCTTCGAACCTCTCGATATGATCCATGGGATGCTCATGAGAAAGACCATGAAAAGGGTGCTGGCCTACAAGAGTGTAGTATGCAGGCTTCAGCTCAAAGTCATTCCTCTGAAAAGTTGGAATACGAATCGCAGACCGATTGGCATAGAATTGGTCTTGTCTGTTGTACTCCCCAAGTGTTCTGGCGCGATTAACCAGAGCATTCCCAACATTCCCACGCACAACTAGTGGGATAACCTCATTAGCTACCGGTGCAGGAGCAACAACGTTTCCTTCTGCATCAAGTCTCTGTCCTTGTGCGTCACACAGGTGACCTTCCTGATCTCTCAAAACCCCAGCCTCATCACGAGGGAGCACAATCGAATTGTTCATCTCAGCTTGTTTCTTTTGCTTTCTGATCTTACGCTCTAATTCAGCTAGCTCTTTGTTAGATAGATTGGTCAGCTGCTTGTTCTTGCTTCTTCTGGTCTCTCGATTCTGCATACACCTGAAACACAGAAATCAAATCGCGTAAGTGACGAAATTTAAAACGAGTATCGATCGATACTTGAAGGGTATCGATCGATGCTCAACAACTTAGTCAAAATTCTAAACCATAATCTAATGGTGAAATTAGAGTCCCCGGCAACGGCGCCAAAATTTGATATGCTCAAATATAATACCCTAAAGTATCTAAGCAGTAGCTGTAGTATTCTAGGGGTCGAACCACAAAGACTCAAGATATTAACTCAATAGATTTCAGAATGTGAATTAAGCTAAGCGAAATGAATGTAATCAAAGGTAACTAAACGATTAAAGCTAAGTAATAAATCAATGGGAGAATACGCTAAGCTTTCGGGAAGTTTGCAGGCAATCAGAATTATCAATAAAATCAAAAGTCAGGAATGTATTAAGCTCCGCTCTTGAACTTAAAACACAGATGTAAAGTAAACCAACTGTCGTTGCGAAGAATATCTATGTCTAAACTTAGAATTCCAAATTCCTTTGCAAATTCTATAAATTCAAACAAGCATTAACGGTCAAGTTCAATTGTTCACAAAATCCTAAACCAAATTTCTTTGCGAGTAGGTCTTTTGATCACCAAACACTAGTTCAGGAAACTAATCACACTTTCGTGTCAATTAATCAACCTAACATCAGATTCTAGTTCGCGAGGCTAGAATAAGCATTAATCTCAAGTCTAGGTGAAAAGCTCTATAGATATTCCCTAACAAGTAAATCAGATCTAATAATTCATCAAATACCTTTAAACAACCCTTAACCTAACAAGGAATCTACTCAGACATGGTGAATGAAACAAACATCATGAATAATATAGATATCATAAAATAGAATAGAGTAAGAATACAAAGAAGGTTCAAGGTTCTTCTCCCAAAAACTCAATTACAAGAATACTCTATCTCCAGAAAATCAAGTGTGTATTCTGGAGGTTCAAAAACCTAATTAAATACCTAAAACACGTTTAGGAGTCTATCTCGAAAAATAAGGAAAACTTCTGGTTTATCTTCGGGTCTTGATGCGCGTTCTGATTACTAGTATCGACCGATACTGTAAATAGTATCGATCGATACTAAGAACTTTAATCGTGTCTCTTCCAAACAATGGTGTCGATCGATGCCTCTCAGGTGTCGATCGATGCTGAGCTTCAGTTCTCCGAACTGCTTTAGATCAAATATGCTTTAAAAGCTTCCATATATCCAATTTAGCTCCATATGTGCCTACATCTTGAAAAGAACCTAAAAGACTCTAAAACTACTAAAAAGACTCAGAAAAGGACTTATATCATGGTTGAAAGTGGGTAAAACCATGATATATCAACCGGTTGTAGATCCTCCTCCGTCAGCAAATACTCACCCCATGACAACTAGGAGAAAGAACAACATTGTCAAGCCTAAACCCAAAATGAATCTCTCAGCTGCGTTATCCTCCAACATACCACCAGAACTGTTCACGGTAACTTAGGCCATGAAAGACAAACGCTGGCGTGGGGCAATGTCACACGAACTTGATGCCTTCGCTCAAAATAAGACCTTTGATTTGGTTCCTAAGCCTCCGAATCACAGCATTGTTGGGTGTAAGTGGATTTACAGAAAAAAAATTTCTTCCGAATGGATCTCTTGGCAGGGACTACACCGAAACTTTTAGTCCTGTGATCAAGTCTACCACTCTGCGTCTTATACTGGACATTGATGTTTCTCGATCATGGCTGATCCGTCACTTAGACGTAAACAACGCGTTCCTTCAAGGAACATTAGAGGAAGAGGTATACATGGAACAGCCGTCGGGCTTTGTTGATGTTGATTATCCGGATTACGTATGTCGTCTTCGTAAAGCCATATATGGGCTCAAGCAAGCCCTTCGGGCATGGTACACAGAGTTGCAAACCTATCTGCTCAGTATTGGCTTTAAAAACTCACTGGCTGACACTTCTCTATTTGTTCTCTCTCGTGGTAATACATATGTCTATCTTCTTGTTTATGTTGATGACATACTTGTCATAGGAAACAACTCCCCAGGCATTTATGAAATCTTATCACTCCTTGCTGATCGATTCTTTGTCAAGGATCCTGAAGACCTCAATTACTTTCTTGGTATAGAGGCTCATTGCACGACTCATGGACTTCACTTGTCAAAAAGGAAGTACATATTAGACATCCTTCATCGATACAACATGTTAGATGCCAAACCTGTGGGAACACCTATGGCCTTATCTCTGAAACTTACACTGATGTCTGGGACTGCTTTATCAGATCCCACAGACTATCGGAAACTTGTCGGCAGTTTACAATATTTGGCATTCACCCGGTTAAACATCAGTTTTGCGGTAAATAGACTCTCTCGATTCATGCACCGACCCACAAATGATCAATGGCAAGCAGCAAAGAGAGTTCTACGGTACTTAGCTAGTACTACGACACATGGGATATTTTTCTCGGCCAAGAACAGTCTACCCTTCATGCGTTTTCCGATGCTGATTGGGCGGGAGACTCATATGACTACGTCTCGACCAATGCCTTCATTATCTACATGGGCAGTCACCCTATTTTATGGTCCGCAAAAAAAAAGAAAAGTATGGGTTGTTCCTCAACAGAGGCGGAATATAGAGCAGTTGCCAACACGTCATGAGAAATACGGTGGATATGCAATTTGTTAACAGAACTTGGTATCACTCTTCCAACTGCTCCTGTTATCTACTGTGATAATGTAGGTGCGACATTTCTTTGTGCAAATCCTGTTTTTCACTCGAGAATGAAACATGTGGCCATCGATTACCATTTCATTCGTGGCCAGATTTGACAAGGCATCCTCCGCCTAGCTCATATCAATACAAAAGACTAATTAGCCGACGCATTGACCAAACCACTTCCCCGAACACGCACTACAAGAAAACAGGCCATTTGCGATGGACAGTGGCGTCGCAATTCCGTCGCAAATGGCCTTTCGCGATGGATTTGCGAGACGCAACATTCCATCGCAAATCCCGTCTCGCAAATTAATATCCGTCGCAAATCCCTCGCAAATTTGCGAAGAAACAACGTAGTCGCAATCTCGCCGCAAATAATACCCCGCAATATCCTCGCAAATTTGCGACGGAATTGCGTGAACGATGAGTTCATCGCAAAACCGTTCATCGCAAAATGCGTTACCAATAGTACCCGCAAACACGTCGCAATAATTGCTTCGGAGTTGCGAAGAAACATTGCGACGGAATTGCGGGGAACAGTTCGTAAATGGGGTCGCAATTCCCTCGCAATTTGCGACGGATTTGAGAGGCTACCATTCTTATCTCCCTCGCAAATCCGTCGCAAATTGCGAGGGAATTGCGGCGGCATCTTATTTATATAATAAATAAAAATTTTAATTATTTATTATAATTAATAATTATAAATTTATTAATTATAAATAATTTTTTCAAAATTAAAATTTTATAAATAAAATTAAATTGTTGAAACATTAAAATTAAAAGAAACTAAAATTTATTATACAAACGAAAATCTAAAATTGGACCGATGGACCGGAACCGGAACCGGAACCGGATCCGGTCCATCGGTTCAATTTTAGATTTTCGTTTGTATAATAAATTTTAGGACCGCACTTCTTCTTCCTCGGTCCCGGTCCTACTCGTAGATGTGTCTCCAGGCTCGTGAAACATCCGTGCTAGCTCCGGATCCTTTGCCGCCAAATAGGTGAACATCTGATCGAACTTCGAGATCTTCTCAGACTGTGTCACGATCAGCTGGGCCTGCGACTCAATGATGCCCTGGAGGTAGGCGGCGGACTCCGCTTCTGCTGCTCCCGAGGAAGAAGAAGTGCACGAGTCGATCTGCGATTGCAGAGAACCGACTCCGTAAATTCTACCTTTTTTACGGGGAGTGACCTGAAAATTAAGAATAAGTTTAATTAGTTGAAATTATTGTAAAAAATAAATATAAAACATTAATATTCATACCTCGGTAAAGATCTTGTTCTTCACGGCGGGAGTCAAAGGGGTAGAGGCGCTCTCATCGCCCTCCGAATGCTGAGTCAACTCCTGCATCTTCGAAGTGACGTCGTTGTAGATCTTCTCAGACTTCCCGTCGACAAAAGTCCCATCTGGTCGCCTCTTTGTCTCCTCGAGGACAGCTAGCAAATCCGGGATCGAATCTCCGCGATCCTTTGCCTGATTTGTTTTTTTATAAATATCACAAAAAAATTTAATTAATAATTAAAAGAAATGAAAAACTTACGATTTTCCGTCCGCGGGCCATGTAGGAAAGCTGTCCAGACCGATGTTTGGCATACCCGTCCCCATCAGGATCAGCGTACCGGGCCGCCCGACTGTTAGCGCTCTTGATCTCGCTCGCCGGATCCTGCCAATAAGCCACAAGGCCTGCCCAGACATCTGGATCAAACCACTTAGGCATCGCAAGGTCGCCTTCTTTCTTCCACTTCTTCTTCCACCGTCCCACCTGGTGGGCCATGCGTTCCTTCAGCTTCGCTTCAAACTCCTTTCGGACCTTGCTCGTAATACCGTACTCCCAATGATAGTGTTGCTACAAAAAAATAAGTTATCATGAAAAATTCAAACAATAAGTTATATAAATTATAAAGTAATTAATTTTAAAGATTAAAAAACTTACAGCAAAAGTCTGAAACCACCGTCTTCTGACATGCTCAGGTGTTTGCCTCCAATTGGCATGAGGCTCTCTGAAATCTCTTTCAAAGATCGAGCGGACCGAAGCGGCCACGCATCCGTCTTGATCAAACCTGAAATGTAAAATAATAAAAAACAAATAATATGACTTTATTTGTTTTAAAAAACTTAAAATTAAATTAATAAATTCAAAAAAAAAAAAACCTTACCAATACGTATTATCAGGACGTCTTGGATCAAGGCGGGGAAGAAGGTCATGACCTGGAGACTCGAGGATCGCCTTAAGGAGAAGATCATCGTTGTCGTTCTCATACTGTGCCACCTGTGGGGGATCTGAGAATGCGGGTGGAGGCGGTGAATAGTGCTGACTCCCGGGGATGTCGTCATGTCGTCCCGTCTGAGAAGTGAAACTCGTCCGAGGAGTTTCTGGAATAGGCGTGCCACTCCTCCGAGACGAGTCACTCCTCCGAGGCGTGCCACCCCTCGAGAGATAACGAGAGTACTCGTTATTAACTCCAGACATCTGAAAAACAAAATTTAAAAAATTAGTAAAATAATTACAACGATATCATATTAAAACTTATAAATTTTAAAAATCAATTACTAAATGAATTATAAAATTACAAAACCTAAAAACTAAAAATTTCTAAAATTCACTAAATTTTATAAACTAAATTTTATAAATTCACTAATTTTATAAATTTTATAAACTAACAAAACATAATCTAACGCATTAATAAACTAACAAAATAATCTAATAAATTTCCAAATTCTAACAAAACATAATCTAACAAAATAAACTAATTATTTAAGAAAACATAATCTAACAATTTTACTAACAATTCTAACAAAACATAATCTTACAATTTCACTAATTATTTTAACTAATCTAAACTAAAAAATCAAACTAATCTAACAAATAAACTAAACTAATCAAACAAAACCTAATCTAACAAAATAAACTAAATATTTAACAAAACATAATCTAACAATTTCACTAACAATTCTAACAAAACATAATATAACAAATATTTAAACTAAACTAATTTCAATAATTTCACTAATTTCACTAATCTAACAATTTCACTAAACTAAACTAAACTAATCTAACAAAATCAACAAAATCTAACAATATCTAATCTAACAATATCTAATCTAACAAAAATCTAACAAAATCAAAATCAAAAACAAAATCAAAATCAAAATCAAAATCAAAATCAAAATCAAAATCTAACCTTGGTTTGAAGGAGAGATCGGTCGGCTGGAGAAGGAGAGAGCAGATCGGCGACTGGAGAGGAGGAGAGAGGAGATCCGCGGCTGGAGAGGAGCTCGTCGGAGAAGGTGAATCGCAAATCGGCGGTTTCGGGAGAAGAAGGAAGAAGAAAAGGAAAAGGAAGAAGAAGATCGCGACTTTATTCTGTTTTTACACGGTCCATCGCAATTCCGTCGCAAATCCCTCGCAAATTAGGGTTTCGGATTACCAATTTGCGACGGATTTGCGAGGGAATTGATCTACCATCGCAATTCCATCGCAAAACGAAATATTTCAAAAGATTAAACAAAAATTCAATTCGCGGTTAAACCAATAAAAGTCTTAAGCCGCAATTCCCTCGCAAATTTGCGACGAAATGGCGAGGGAAACGTTTTGCGACGGAATTGCGATGGTGTTTTTTCATTTCCTCGCAAGTCCCTCGCAATTTGCGAGGGAATTGCGTCTATTGTTTTTTCTTCCCTCGCAATGCCATCGCAAAGTTTTATAAAATGTGATTAAATAGACCATTTGTATACTTGTTTGAAAAGACTCAATACCTCGAGCACTTTCTCACGAGGAGTAGGATCATAATCAGAGTTTCTAGTCTCTAGTTCTTGTCTGTGAGATGAAGATGCATAAGGTGTAGGAGCTGCAACAACGTGATCCTCATCTGCTGGTTCTCGTTTGACATTGGGTTCACGAGCCGCAACAATATATATGATTCTGATCAGCTAGCTCTTCTTAAGACTATCAAACATACACCATTAAGAAGTTTCAAAAGAATTCAGATTTCATTTTCTCGGGAAACAAAAACAAAAGGCAGTTGGATGAAATCGAGAGCAATGAACTCAGAAACTCAGAAGAAATCGTACTCAGGGCCAAGAAGAGAAGGAAATGACTAATCGAGATCAAGGAAGATTTCAGTGTATACCTGAGTTCATTGGATATGACTTATGACCGATCGAGATCTTCTTCTCCCTCCGCCTACGTTTTTCTTTTCAAATTGCTGAATTTTCAAATTAATTCCAAGCAATTCCCTAGCAAATTGCGAGGAAATTGCGTGGAATTAGACGCTTTCCTCGCAATTTCCTCGCAAAGTTGCGAGGAAATAGCGTGGAATTGGACGGGTCCATCGCAATTCCCTCGCAAATGTGCGAGGGAATAGCGATGATTTAAGCTCTTTCATCGCAAATCCCTCGCAAATTTGGTAAAATTTGATTAAAAAAAAACTTTCTTTATAATCGAAATTGCTTAAAAACATTTAAAAATTAATCAGATTCTTTTTCAGATTCATTGGAGTGTTCACTATGATCAGTGTCTTCTTCATCATCAGTCTCCTCGAACTCGTCAGATTCTTCATCTTCCTTCGTCTCATCAACTATTATGTCTTCTTCTTCTCTGGTTTCTGGATCAATATGTAAGATATTCTCGGTTGATTCGATTGCTACAAAGACTTCTGGTGATCTTTCATGTTGCATAGCCACATCATCAACTTCCCCGACTATACGACCTCTCGGATTCACTTTTATCACTGATAACCACGTCTCCCGCATTTGCCTTTTCCGAGGGTAAGGAATATAACACACTTGTTCTGCTTGACATGCTAGGATAAAAGGTTCGAAGTTAGAAAATTTTCTGTTTGCATTGACATCGGTTACCCCTAATGTGTTTGTGCGGACGCCTCGACCGACCGTTGGATCGTACCAATGACATTTGAATAAAATGCATTTCAACCCAATAATTCCAGGATATGAGACTTCCATAATTTCTTGCAAGACGCCGTAGAAGTTTAGATCACCTGGCACGTGGATTCCATAATTTGCGGTTGACTTATTGGAGCCATAATCATACGTGTGAAAAGTGTATCCACGAGTGAAGTACATTGGGGCAGTTTTGATCTTCGCAATTGGTTCGTGAATAATCTCATGCAACCATAGTGGCAAGGGCTGGTTTGCACATCCATTCATCACCTATATATATATAAATATAAATTTTTAATTAACGAATTAGATTATTTAAATATTGTTGGAATATATCAAATATGTATAATATCTTACTCTACGTACATAATATCTTAACCATCCAGCAAAATTATCTTCTTTGGACTTCTCATACTCTTTTTCTGGTAAACCGGGACAAGCTTCTCGCATCTGCCTGTCGAATTCACTGTACAAACAAAATTAAATTAAATTCGTGAACTTCACAATGAATAATATTAAATAATTGTTAGTTAACAAATTTAAATAATTAATTAAGAGATATACCTCTCAAACGGTTGCACTCCTTCACAATTTCGCAATATATAATTGTGCGCCGCACGAGTAAATTTGTGGTCTTCCCACCAAACTTCCTTAACCTTTCCACCAAGTCTCCCTATTTGGGTGAAGATATCTGGGACCTCTACGTTATATGTTGGTGCAACACCTCCATCGTCATATCGGCTTAGACGAGCCTTTTTGGTTCGAACGGTTGGGCTAAAATAATATGACGTGAAATGAGAGGTTTCTTCAGTCAAACTTCCTGCAACGATCGATCCTTCCACTTTTGCAAGATTTTTGGCCTTTCCTTTTAGATGTCCCATGAATCGCTCGAACGGGTACATCCATCGAAATTGCACAGGCCCTCCAAGAGCTGCTTCATGCGGTAGGTGGATTGGAAGATGTTCCATCACATCAAAAAAAGATGGTGGAAATATTTTCTCCAAATTACAGAGCAACACTGGTATATTATTCTGTAATTGCACAATGCCCTCGTCTGTAAGTGTTCGTGTGCATAGATCCCTGAAAAATGCTCCAATGCCTACACGTTCATAGTTATTATAATCACACCACTGAAATAATTTAATAAAATGACAAAACTATTTCAATAATTAATGTAATTAATTAATATGTACCAGCAATTGCTTCGTGGACGGTTGTCGGTAAGAGCTCAGCCAATGCAAAGGGTAATAGTCGTTGCATGAAAACATGGCAATCGTGGCTCTTCATACCGGCAAGTTTTTTGCCTTGTTCAATACATCTTGAGAATTTGGACACATAACCATCCGGAAACTTCACTTCTGAAGCAATCCAGTTAAACAACGTCTGTTTCGCATCCCCAGACAACCGAAAGATCGGAATCGGTAATTTACCATCTCTTGTAATATGTAACTCGCTTCTTGAGCAGATTTCGGCCAAGTCCAACCTTGATTTGAAGTTGTCTTTACTCTTTCCCGTTCCTTGCACATTCAAAATCGTATTCATGATGTTATCGAAAAAAATTTTCTCGATGTGCATCACATCAAGGTTGTGCCGTAGTAGGTGATCTTTCCAATATGGGAGTTCCCAAAAGATACTCATTTTGTGCCAATTGTGAGAACTCCCATATCCGTCAGGCATGTTCGCTGTAGTGTGCCAATTTCCCCCACGCTTACATGTTTCCTGAGCACCATAATAATCAATCTGCTCAAACAAATCATTCCCTGACATATAAACTGGGGGAGGAATACGCACAACCTTGTTCTTTTTGAACAACTTCTTGTTCTTCCGATACGGATGATGCAAGGGAAGAAAGCGACGATGACAATCAAACCAGCACGACTTCCTTCCATGCTTCAGTTGAAAGGCATCTGATCGATCCATGCAATACGGACAAGATAACCTTCCGTGCGTGGTCCATCCCGATAACATCCCATACGCTGGGAAGTCACTAATGGTCCACAATAGCACTGCCCGCATTGTAAAATTCCGTTCCTGTGAATAATCAAATGTGCGTACACCTGTATACCATAATTGTTTCAACTCATGAATCAAGGGTTGCAGAAATACATCAAGGGATCGTTTTGGATGCTTAGGACCCGGTACCAGAATACTCATAAACAAGACTTCCCTTTGCATGCACATTTCTGGTGGCAGATTGTATGGCGTCAATATCACAGGCCATAAAGAATATTGTCTCCCAGACAAACCAAATGGACTAAATCCATCAGTGCATAAGCCAAGATAGACATTCCTACTCTCGTTAGCAAAGTCAGAATGTACCGTCTGAAAGTGTTTCCACGCCTTTGCATCTGACGGATGCGTAATCTCCCCATCATTCGTTGTATGTTCTGCATGCCATCTCATTGCCGCCGATGTCCTTTCCGATTGGTATAACCGTTTCAATCTATCAGTGATAGGCAAGTACCACATACGTTGGTATGGGACACGGCTCCTTCCGGTAGTTGGTTGATATCTTGGCTTCCCACAAAATCGACATTCCTGTAGCTTATCATCGTCTTTCCAGAAAATCATGCAATTGTCAATGCAAACATCAATAATTTCCGAAGGTAGCCCCAGACTAGCAACTAATTTCTGTATTTCATAGTAACTCCCTGCAGAAATATTATCTTCTGGCAAATACTCTTTAAAAAGCTCAGCCCATGCGTCCATGCAATTTTCAGTTAGGTTATTATCACTTTTAATTGTCATCATCCTAGATGCCAATGAAAGTTTAGATAACCCCTCTCTACATCCCTCATAGATAGGTTGATCTGCAGCGTCTAACATATCATAAAAATGTTGTGCTTCAACATTGGGTTCTTCCCTAGTATCATCAGCAAATGCAGGAATAGATTCATGAAATGCATCAGTAACCATATCATGAAACCTATTTCCCTGTTGATCCCTTTCATAATCTTCAAACATATTTTGGCCATAATTATAATTATCATTATAATTCGGTTGATCAACACCATCACCCGTACTACTACTTCCGGCACCAAGATTATAACCCTCCCCATGTGAAAACCAGATATAATAGTTCGGCATAAATCCTCTATTATATAGATGCTTCTTCACAATATCAATATCCAAATATTGAGTGTTCTTGCAAGTTTTACATGGACAGAATATGTTACCGTCACCCTTCGCATATGGGTTGTTAGTGGCCTGGTGGATGAATGCTCGCAACCCGACACGATACTCTTTCGTCACTTCTCTTGTCTCCGGATCTTTTCGATTATACATCCAACTTCGTAATGCATATGCTTCATTCTGCGACGCCATTCTTCCTAATCTCTCAGAAAACGATATCTCGATTTTTTTTTTTTTTTGTATTTTCTCTGTTTTTTTTTTGTAAGCTAGTTTTTTTTTGTTGTGAAATGAGAGATCTCACGTTACGGTATTTATAGATTTTTTGTAAAATTTTGCGAGAGAATTGCTATGGAATTGCGTCTAATTTGCGACGTATTTGCGAGGAAAACGGCCCTCGCAAAAATTAGGTACAACATTTAAAACGTGTTTCACCTAATTTTCTACCTATTTTTATTAACCATCGCAAATCCGTCGCAAATTTGCGAGGAAATTGCGATGGAAACAAGTTACCCGTGCAAAGTCTTCGCAATTCTCTCGCAAATTTGCGATTTTAAATTTTCGTCGCAAATACGAGGGTATTTCATCGCAAATTCCTCGCAAATTGCGAGGGATATTTTCCTCGCAAATTTGCGATGAATTTGCGATGGAAACCAGTTTCCTCGCAAATGCATCGTAAATCCGCCGCGATTTTGCGACGGAATTATTCCGTCGCAAATTTCCGTCGCAAATAGCCTGTTTTCTTGTAGTGACGGTTTCAGGAGTTGCGCAACAAGATTGGAGTTTCTACAGCCCCTCCATCTTGAGGGGGCGTGTTAAGGATATGATACGACACTCTCCTTTAATAAAGAATATCTCCTCTCATGTCATTTATAGAATCTTCTATTCCTGCCTAAACCTAGTGTAGCATATGTTCATGTATATATACCTTTGTAAAGTCTCTCCTTAAGAATAAGACACCATTCACACAATAGACGTTATATTGCGTATCAAGAGAAGAAAGACGTTATAACATGTGATAGATTATGCCAAAGCAAGAAAGAAACGACTAACATGTGATGGAACCTATCTTCTTCTACTGTTCTAATCAATACATGATGAAAATTTCTGATTTAAAGGGGCTTAGTTCTTCTAACTCTGGGGTTCAACAGATGCTCCATGGACTCGAACTCAGGATCAGATCAGTTCATACCAGCATAGCATGTTGTATCGAAAAGCACTATTTTGATTTGATCAGGTAGTATCTCATGTCCTTCTTGACATTGCTGATAGACAAAAGAAAAGAAAACATGTTACTACTAAAATCTTACTACAAATCCGTAACTGTTTAACTAAAAGTAGAAGATCCTTACCTCAGCTCGGAAAACATCCAAGGCAAATCCGTTGAAACAGCTAATCACGGCTTGCTGAACATCCAATCCAAGATTGTCCAAAGCTTTCATGGTAGCAAGTAAAAGACCCGGTCTACGACCACAGAACATATGAATGTTCATTGCTCTTCCTTCCCTTAATCTAACCTCAACCTGCGAGAAAAAACAGAGTAAATGTATCAAACATGAATCCTTGTTTTGTTTAATCATTCCTAGTCTTAGTAAAGTTATACATAATCTAGTCCTTACTCTTGCTTGTTGGCCTTTCAGGCTTGGTAAAGAAGAGGGACATAGCTCTTCCTTGACACGACAAGAAAGAGTTTGCGGTGTAGGCGTTAATGGATGGAAGCTTGATGAAGTTGGAGGCAAAGATCTAGGAGGAGTTGACTAAAGTTCGTTGTGAAGATCATTGATCCTTCGTAAAAGTTCCTTCAGATAATCACTTGAATCTCCAAGTGTTGAAGCTCTATCCATCTGTAGTTCATTCAAAATCCATAAACACAGAACCTTATCACGAGCCTCCTCGAAAAAGAGTAAAACAACTACATAAGTATTAGTTTGTTATCATCTACATTTATTGATACAGTGTGTATGAAAAACTTTAATCATGATCTTACCAAACAAAACAAAGTACCCACACAGCTAGATTGGAGTTCCTCAACCCTATAACGCCCTTGAGAATCGTCAGAAACCTAAAACGACATCCGAAAATTCATTGTGAAACACAAACTCTATATCTAATTCAGTTGTTTTTGGTAAAACACAAAGACAATCACAAAACCATGTCTTTATTATATAAACTATGTAACTATAATCATCAATAGAAAAAAACGAGACGAGAAACAATATTAAGAAGGGCAGAACTCTGTTGTGCATAAGATCTAGAATAGATTATCTTCTTATTGTTAATTAGAAGATGATCCCAACTCGAAATCAATCAAATGAACTGAGGTAAATGTAAGAATCGATTCAGGACTAAGAAATTGAAAATTTTTCATCAATCAATACCACTTCAATAAGAACTGCGATTTTGAAAAAATCGAAGGGGAAAAAACCCAATTTAAAGCACTAATCAAAGAAATAAGAGACGTGTTTGGTAGTAGTAGAGATGGTTCTTGATATTGTCTAGGTTTTGACACTGACATAGATTTTTGTAATCAGCTGTGGTGAGAAGCAGAGGAAAGAACAAGATTAAGAAGAAGAAGAAGAAATCGATATCGAAGAAGATTGAAGATGTGTAGTTGATGTGTATCCTAAGTTGCTTATGTGTATTATTTAAAATGTTCTGATTGGATAATGGTTTTGGTTGATGTGTCAGCTGAAAGATGACTGAAAATGCTGATGTGTCAGTTTCTGGAAAGATACAGGGTTATAAGTGTATTGATTTTCATGCACTTCAATGAGCTTAGAGATCGTATGATCCATGTGTATTACACAAAACTCATCGTTTTAAAGAGACCAACAACACGTTATAAGTGAGTGAGATGTGTTTGTTATCAGTCCCACATCGCTTAGACATGAAAGAATGATTGAGGAAGCAAGAGTATAAGAAAAGATGTGGATCGACCGAGATAAGTATTTACCTGGACGGGGTTGACTTGCGATCAAGAAGACGAGTGGCCTAAGCTAGTGACTTCAATTGCGCATTAAGTATGGGGTGCTTAGCTTAAGGTTTCCCAATGTGGGAGAGCCTGCGTCATTATTTGTGGCAGAGGGGGCATGTGTTCGCGCGGTCCCTATCATTCTTAGTCTTAAAGTTTTACTCTTCTTTCTTTATTTGAAAACACCATTAATTGTATTTTTCCATATATTAGGAATGTCATGATGTCTTGGGGAAATGTATATTTATTCCTTTGGACAAAGTCCCACATCGAAAGTATATATCAAGTTGATATGTTTTGTTTTGATATAAAATATAGAGGATGTTGTTGAGAGGAACTTATCTTTGCGCTTGGGGCAATGACGCAGCTAATGAGGTTCTAACCGAGGCGCGTCTATTGCTGGTTGAAAACTATTTCCAAACCCCCTCTTAGGTCTAAGCTTGTCTTTGGCCTTTGAGAATTTCTAGAAGGGCTTCCTTCGGGGTAAAGCCCTACAATTTTCAGTTTAAAATATTTTTCTCAAGTTATGGTATTGTCTTTTTCTTGTCTAGGCGCCAAGCTATATGGACATCTAAGGCCTAAGGGATTGAAAATTCATGGAAGAGCTCCCATTGTGTCAGTGTTCGTAAAGGGTAGAAATATATGGTATAAAAAACAAATGTTGTTTTCTACAAGCTTGGATTGAACCTTGTTATGCAAACTGGCTCACAAAGTGGTAGAGGCTGAAGTTATTGAAAATGAGTGGAGTGATCCATGTCCCTTATATATTACTTGGTCCCTTTCCATCTTTCCGATGTGGGATCTTTCTCCACATAATGCTACAAGTCCATGGCAACATGATTATTTGGTTATAGCACCTTTTAAGTCACCATAATGTTTTCTATCTCAATTTTGTAGAAGAACAAGCTCTTTCCAAGTTAATACAGTTTCCCAAAGAAAAAATTCAGGTGAAACCGTTCCATTCATCATATAAATAAATGTTAATATATTCGAAGAACTTGATTTTTAAGCAATAATTTCGATACAGGAGAAAGTAAGGACCCCTCTACACTTCGATTCTACATCCTACACGAGTTCAACAAAGAAAAAGAGAGGCTAAATCAGAACCGTGATATCAACACCCTAAACACATCGAATATACTAGTTTTATATATGCTCGTGTAGCATTCTCTAAGTCATTGATGTAGACTATGAGATTCCAACTCAAAACCAATTGACAATGAGTGGATTGGCTCATGTCCCTTATATACAAGTCATGATTCATTCCAACTTTTGATGTGGGATATTAATCCTTAATAATTGTTTCTTGTACAAAGCGTAAACATGCGATGAGGAAAAGTAAAATAGAATTGGAAGAGAAAAGAAAATAGAGTATAAAATCTGGAAATTTTCTCTTTATTTCGACACCTTTACATTAACACACCACTTCCGCTAATATACATGTTTTCCATGATCGAACGTAACTGTTCATAATGATACGTGACTTTTCATAATTGAATAACTACCTATTCATATCTAATAATAAGTTGCACTTATCACACACACCCTTTCACTTTACAAGAGCACTTACATAATTATTAATTATACTATATGCCCAAACTCAATTATAAACTAACAGAATCGAGCTTTAGGTTTGCAATTTCGTACATATAGGTCAAGACGATCAAAACAAGGCTCGAAGCTCCCCAACACATACCAAACAAAGAGACAATTACGCGTACTAAATATAAAGCTTAAAGATGTAGAAAAACTGGAAAAGCACTAATTCAGACGACAGTCGCCATGGAAGAGAGAAGGAGAAGCTGATCAGATGCGTAGTTAAGTAGATGATGAGTAGAGAGCTGAATCTGAATCTGAAGTCTATTACAAACTGTCCTTAGACTTCCCAAATTTGAGTTGATTTAGCCATTTCAAAGTTCAAACTTATGCTAATTAATTTTATTAGCTCCTAAACACTATTTAATTAGTGTATTATACAGGTTACGAAATCGTGTAAGCAAAAGAGTGCGTTTTAAAATGCCAAAAATCCCCGAAATCGAGGAAATAATACAATTTGAGGCTTCAAGTGGAGTAGACAGAATATGAGTGGAAGGGACGATCGGAGTCGAGATTTGCGAGGAAAGATTCATGTTCAAGACTAAGAATGAGTAAGTTTTTAATTGGTTATGTGTTGCGATCTACAAGTAGATTTACGGCCATATGGAATATGATTATATGTATGTCGATTAATTCACGATATATATGATGATTACAACACTATTCATAGACATTAGAAATTAGAAATAATTTTTTGATAGCATATTCTTTACACACTTTTCAGAATATATTTATAGTTTTGTGACTTTTATCTCATTATAAACTCACCAAAGGGGGCTCGAACAAATGGTTTAGAAAATGCGAGAGACGTGTAAGATACCATCGTAAATCCAATCGCAAATAAAATGGTAATCGAATACGATGTGCTTCATGCACAAATGGGAAACCGAGTTAGCATAAATGCGTAAGCGCCTAACTTGTTGTAGTAAAGCGCCTATTGTTGTAGTAAACAACAGGTTTCGTCGAAACTATGATCCAAGTTCGGTGAGGAGTAAACACAACCAGGAAAGTTGGGACACATGTATTTAATTAGTGCTCTCTCTTACTTGTAGACATATTAGTGTCAAGCATTGGGGGTTTTGAATCACTTTTTAAAGAATCAAGCCAACCTTAAGAGATACATGTCTTTGATCTTCATGTATGCAAGATGTCCAAGGAATATTACATCATTTAAGAGATATTTACGTAAAAGAAAAATTTGAATTTAGATTATGCTTATTATTCGTAATGTATATTTTTAATTAACTACAGTATGCATTAAAGTCATACCTAATAACAACATTTTGAGTTGATTTTTATGTATTAGGTTGTTACATAGGTAAAAAAAAAGTTCAATATCATTCACTAATAATTATGTATCACTAAATATTTATGTGGTGCTAAATTTAATTTTTGTATATATACTTGAATTTTTTTAGTAGAATTAAACTTTAAAAATGTAAAAGATAATCAATCATGGTTTTCAGGGTGAAATTTAATTTTTGGCGCGAAAAAGATATTTGACATGCATTTTGTTGTTGTATATACTTCCAAATTATTTAGTAACGTTGAGTTTATACTAATTAAAAAGAATATATTTATGGTGTTTTTGTGGTTAAAAACTTAAAATAGTGTTGTAAGACCAAATTTACAGTTTTCTTATAATTTCAATCATGATATTTGGGGAGAAATTTAAGCTTTTGGCCTTAAATAAATATTTGGCAAAAATTTAATTTTTGTATATTATGGTAACATTGAATCTATAAAAAGTAAAGGGAACCAATTTATGGTCAGAAACTTATCATGGTCTTAAGAGAAAATATCGAGTCTTATTTTTACAATTTTAATCATGATATTTAATTGGAAATGTTTATAATGTCAAGAACATGATGTTTCATAAGTTTATTTTACACTTTTTGAAATCCTCGATTATTAAAAATTTGGAATAACATTTCATAAAAAAAAAATCTTTTAAGTAAATTCAAAGTGCTACTTCCTCCATTTCACAACACAAGGGATAAAGTCCAGTGAGGCCACAAGACATAAATTTCAAACTCCTTCTTGAGGTAACATTCAACGGTAGGAGGAGACAGAGAAGAAAGAGGATTTACAGGGACAAGAATTGATATCTCAAGTAACGATAATGCCATTACGGCTGTAGTGATTTTCCCGGCTGGTATCGGTATCTCTTTGAATGGTGGGGCAAAAATGGTTATGGGCGTGCATTGCTACAATAAAGCTACATGGTTTGGTGGAATTGGTATTCTAGGGAAATCACATTTAACGAGGAAGTAGCAATCCAATGCAAAATATTGTTTGATCTCAATGTAAGATCTCAGAATATAACTCTCGTACATCTCTTGATCACGTATGTTAGTTTCTCAATTGTTTTTGGTCCAACCGCAGCTCCACATTCTTGATCAAGACATGAGATAACGATTAGGTTTCGCTCAAGATAGTATAAAATTTTTCCCAAGATACTCTCTGCAACAAGTTTTGCAAAACTTGTGAGAACATTGGTAGAGTCGTCAACCTCATTAGTCCAGTCCACATCTGAATATGTATGAAGTGACAAGGGATTTGAAGGTTTAAAGTATATGCCATGAAAATATGTACAATACTTATTGGTGAAGGAAAACCTTAATAGAGAGAGGTATAACAAGAAAAGGGAATACCATAAGATGACTATATATAGTTTCAAACTTGCTGATGCTCAAACACTTAACAAACTTGCAGATGCTTAAACACATATCCCAAATAAAGATTATTCATTATTCATTAACTGTGTGTCCCATGTGTTCATTAGTATGACAGTTTATTTCATCAATCCACTAGATTTAAAGGTTAGCTTCACGATATTTTGAAATTAGTAAAGAACGTTTGATAGTATTTTCATGCACTTCAATGGGCCTAGAGACCATATGGCCCAGGTGTATTACACAACTCATCTCGTTTTTAAGAAACCAACAGCACGTTGTGTGTGCGTGAGATGTGTTAATTATCAGTCCCACTTCGCTTAGACCTGAAAGAATGATTGAGAAAGCAGAGCATAAGAGAAGATGTGGACCAAAAGAGATAAGTACTTACCTGGACGGGGTCGACTTGTGATCAAGAAAACGAGTGGCTTAAGCTAGTGACCTACATTGCACATTAAGTATGAGGTGCTTAGCTTAATGTGACCTACATTGCACATTTGTGGCAGAGGGGGCCTGTGTTCGCGCAGCCTCTACCATTCTTAGTTTCAATTCTTTTTTGACAACTTCCTTATTTACAATTATCTTTTAGTTTAGTTAGATATAATAATACTACTTATTAGGAATGTAAAGATTTGAATATGTTAATGTAAAGATATGAGTATCTATATTAGTATTTTTGAAGTACATTTTTGAGGCAACCCTGCTTTGGATAAATAATTATATTTCATGCCATTAAAATAAAGAACAAACATGATAAGTTCATTGAGGGTATATTGGTATTTGCTCACACTTAATTAATCGGATAATCCGCTTTCAGAATCAGATAAATACGCTGGTCATAAGTTTTAATCTCAGCCCTTCTTCGCAGGTCTATAGTTCGAATCTCGGCCATTCATCGCGGGTGTGAGATTTAATCTCGGCCCTTTAAAGCTCAAACAATCGGAGGATTCAGTTTCCGAAAACGGATAAACATGCAGATCCTAATTATTAATCTCAGCCATCCATCGATTATATCTTTAGTTTTTTAAATCTTGGCCCTTAAACATATAAACCAGTAACTCGATCAAAATCTTACCAAAAATATTTTTTCCGGAATCATATATTACGGAATATCACAATCATCATAATTAATCCAGTTTTGGCATCTTACTAAGTTGAAAATATAAATTAGCTCTACCCAGGATATTATGGAATATCTCTAAAATTCGATATCTCATGTTTTCGAATTTCTGGATTATCATTTACACTTAATTTCCGTAATCTAAGCATATTACATTTCGATATTCAAAATCAAATTATGAATAAGATCTTACTTGAAATATTCTGTATAAGATTTTAAATTTTTTTAAAAAGATATGGAAATATTCTATACAATACAAATTCTATTAATACTCGGAAGTTAAATATTCTTTAAATATGATTTGAATTAAATATAGATAAAATATATAATAGTATTTTTGAAGTACATTTTTGAGGCAACTCTGTTTTAAGTAAATAACTAGGATTTAACCCGTGGTACTGCGGGTCGATGGTTTTTTTTTTTAATGTTTGATTTTTGATTTTTTAATATGTAATTTTGTAGGGTCCTTTTTGTTTATTTGTTTTAGATATGAATTTAAGGTAAGAAAACACAATATTTTTCTTTTTAACAGATTGTATTTTAAAATTGTATAATTCTTTGCGATATTTGTTAATTATTAATCTTATAGTACTTTTCTATAAATATATATTCCCGAATCACTACAAGAAAAAGATCGTTTTCCTACGGCCATAATCGTAGGAAATCTGTACGAAATAGACTGTTCCTACCGTTTTCCGTAAGTCGTAGAAAATATCCCGTAGGAAAATCATAATTGGTCGGAAAATCGTAGGAATTTTCCTACGGATATATGTTTGTAGGAAAAAACGTAGGAAACAGTGGTAGGAAATTCGTAGGAAATTGAGGTAGGAATATCGTGGAGTTTAGTATTACCTACATCTTTGCTTGGACGGTAAATCGTAGGAAATTTCCTACGGAAGATGGTTGAAGGAAAATCGTAGGAACTGGTTGTAGGAAACTCGTAGGAAATGAAGGTAGGAAAATCGTAGGATAAGTTATTACCTACGTCGTATGTTGGTAGGAAAATCGTATGGATCGCTTGGTAGGAGAATCATAAGAAACGTGTAACTTATTCCTACCATATTTTCCGTAGGAAATTTTATGTCATAGGAAACTCGTAGGAATACGTATTTGATAGGACCTAGGAAAGTGGTAGGAATTATTATTAAAATTTTATTTAAAAAAAACGAATTTGATATAAAATGCCCTATAGAATTCATTTACATGAATATATAGTAAAATAAATCTAAATTGTTAAGAAATTATAAAAGACTTTAATTATTAATGAAATGAAGTTCATTGGTTTTGAATAACAAAAAAAATGTTTTGAGTTTCTAATCAGACAACCAACTGAAAAAAGAAAACAAGTTTAATGTTTTGATTTTAAAGGAAACCACGTTACGGCTGCGTCTCGTCTTCATCTGATCCCGGATGTAGTGAGGAAGTTTGTTGACGGATGTCTGGAAATTTCTCGAGGAACAGCTTGTTGCACGCTAGGAGATATTGAATCTGAACATCCTTCTCCCTTTCACGTTCCTTGAGCGTTTGAATCTCTTCTCGCAACTACGTCTCATGTTCTAAGCTTTTCGAGGTGTAAGAAGAGGAAGAGCATCCGTCATCAAGTAACCTGCCAAACCCAAAACGACGTCCTTTAACCTTGGGGACTGCTTGAAAAAAACATAAACCAACAAGTAAGAAAAACAAATTAACATATATCCACAACCAAAGACTTATTGAGGACAAGTATTATAATACAAGAGACTGTAAAAATGTATAATACAAGAATTATAAACTGTTATAAAGAACATAATACCCATGCAGGTTTCACATAGTAAGAAAATGTCCCCAGATTGAGGATAAGTATCTACGTAGTCCCCATATTGCACATGTTTATTGCCCAGATTGCACATGTATATGTTGCATTACCAACAGTAGAATACTCATAAATAAGGAGAAAATTTTCACATATGAACTATGGAGTTTATAAACATTTACGTGTGAACTATGAAGTTTATAAACTGTGAACTATGTGTGAACTATGAAGTTTATGTGTGAACTGTGAACTATGAAGTTTATAACCAGAAGATTTTCTAAAGTTGTACCTGCATCTAAAGTTTAATTATAACCAACAGGTTATCTAAAACGAAAATTAAAATATCAAAAAAGCAAACTTACTTCAAGCATTATAGCATTAATCTCTGAAGCAGTGATTGTGTTTGATTGGACATCCTCATCCCCTTCAGCTTCTCAGCGAGAAGCTGTAAGCTCCATCAAACTCTTGGCGTCGTCTAGAATCTTTTTCGCCTTCAAGTCGTTAATTTGACGAGTCTTCTTGTTTGAATGAGTTTCTTCCATAAATTTTATCATATCAGGCTCCTTTCCAGCTTCAGTAGTCTAATAGAAAAGTTAATGAAATTATAAAAACAAACAGGTTATATATGCATAAGAACCGAATTAAAATGTATGAAAATATACTTACCATTTCATCAAACCGGCGTTCAAATGTTTTTGCACCGTTGTTGTGTATTGCGATGCCTAAACCACCTCGATCACTAGCTCGATTCTTCGAGTTTTTTTCTGCCGTCTTAACCACTTTCTCATCTGTCCACATTTTGATGTAACCTTCAAGTAGAGATTTCCTTGCTTTCATCCATTTTGGCAAGTTCTTAACCCCTCTTGTCTTCCATAACCTCTTCAACTCATGCAAGTTTGCTCTAAACGACAAATCTGCTTGCGTCATGTAAGCAGATCAGACTTTTTCAGTTATGCTTGAGTCCCTAGTGAACTCTTGCTGTCCATGAAAGTTATAAGCTGGAATAGAAACCAGATTATAAAAACAACTTAGTCTACACCGATAATGAAAAAGAACTTAGTCTACATTTACCGCTAATGCTCGGAACCATCTGTTCTTGATTTCTTGCGGGAGAGATCGATATGTTGGATATGGTTTAGGGAGATCAGATTTAAGCATCTTCAGTAACTGTTTGGTAATCTTACCAGAGGAATCATGCCTAAACCTACAAAATAAAACAAAGTCAGAAATAATTCAAGCTAAGTGAACTTACAAGGAAGATAATATTTGTACCAAATAGTGTTTTATTCACGATTGGGACTTAGCTTCTGCAACTTGGTGCGGCCAGGAGCATTTAGCAAGTCATCCACCAATGCTAAGATAGGAACAACTGATTCCTCGGACTCGCGATGCTCCACAGTTTATGCTCCCCCTCCACTTGTATTACATATACGTTGGATAGGCTGAGAGTTTTGTTGGAATTAAGGCCTGGTTATGTCATTGAGTGAGTAGCTTGGTGTGGAGCTGTCATAACCGCGCCTCTCCTCTGACATGTACCTTTCATAGTTCGCACGAGAATTCTCCTACATATTAAAAAAAAACAAAAACATTGTGTCTGACCATCAAAAGTTCAAGAACAGATTGACAAACATTGTTGAACAAAGAGCAAGACACTTGAGACAAGTATATTTCATAAAATAAGCATAAGTAAAAAAAACAAGATCTGTGACAAAATTCATTTTTTCACAAGGGTCATTCAAGAAGATACAACAAAATTTGAGTCTTTTAAAAGACCAATCATTATGTGAGTCAAGACAGCTATGTAAAAGCCTTACCAAAAACCTTAAAAAAAACTTCATATGCCATGAATAATAGGTTTAAACTAGGTGTCTATGCAAATTTTTTTTCAGAATCACATGTAATAACATTGCTCATTAACAAAAACACATCCTAAGGCACAAACAAAAGCATTCAACATACTAACTGTGATTGTAATAAGAACATTGTCAAGAAGATACAACAAAGTTGAGTCTTTTAAAAGACCAATCATTATGTGAGTCAAAGACAGATCCTAAGGCACAAAGACAACCGTGAATAACAGATCCTAAGGCATTCAACTTAGACAGCCGTGAATAACAAAATTGCCTTAGGCACAAAGACAGCCATGTCATAAACTAGGTGTGTATGCAAATTTTTATTCATCTTACATGTAATACATCTGCTCATTAACAAAAACAAGATCCTAGGCACAAATTAAACAAACGCATTCACATATATACTAACAGTGATGCTAATAGGAACATTGTCAAGATAACAACAAATTTGAGTCTTTTTAAAAGACCAATCATTATGTGAGTAAAGACAGATCCTAAGGCACAAAAGACAGCCGTGAATAACAGATCCTAAGGCATTCAACTTAGACAGCCGTGAATAATAACAATTGACTTAGGCACAATTAAAGAGCAGCTATGTCATAAAATAGGTGTGTATGCAGTGCTCAATAACAAACAACAGATCCTAAGGCACATACTAAAGCATTCAACATACTGACAGTAGTAGTGATTCAAAAAAAACAGTGCTCATGAACAAAAACATATCCTAAGGCACATACTAAAGCATTCAACATACTGACAGTAGTAGTGATTAAAAAAAAAACTTAGCCAGCCGTTAATAAAAGGTTTAACTAGGTGTGTATGAAAATTTTTTATTCATCTCACATGTAATAACATTGCTCATTAACAAAAACAGATCCTAAGACACAAATTGACAAAAGCATTCAACATATATACTAACAGTGATGCTAATAGGAACATTGTCAAGAAGATACAACAAATTTGAGTCTTTTAAAAGACCAATCATTATGTGAGTCAAAGACAGATCCTAAGGCACAAAGACAGCCGTGAATAACAGATCCTAAGGCATTCAACTTAGACAGCCGTGAATAACAACAATTGACTTAGGCACAATTAAAGACAGCCATGTCATAAACTAGGTGTGTATGCAGTGCTCATTAACAAAAACAGATCCTAAGGCACATGCTAAAGCATTCAACATACTGACAGTAGTAGTGATTCAAAAAAAAACAGTGCTCATGAACAAAAATAGATCCTAAGGCACATACTAAAGCATTCAACATACTGACAGTAGTAGTGATTAAAAAATAAACAGTGCTCATGAACAAAAACAGATCCTAAGGCACATACTAAAGCATTCAACATACTGACAGTAGTAGTGATTCAAAAAAAACTTAGACAGTCGGGAATAATAGGTTTAAATTAGGTGTGTATGCAAATTTTTATTCATCTAACATGAAATAACATTGCTCATTAACGAAAACAGATCCTAAGGCACAAACAAACGCATTCAAGATACTAAATGTAGCGATTGCAGACAAGATCTGGAATTGCAAAAACAAAGATAGAGACTACCGTGAAATTGGGAACTGCGGGTAGAGAAAACTCATTGTTTGCTGTGTTTGACTGGCTGTGGCAACCCGACATGTTCGATGGTCTGGTACGAGAAGAAGCTCAGAGAAGAAAGTCTGATAAACCGTGAGAGCGGTCTGGTACAAGAAGAAGAAGAAGAAGAGGCGAATAGAGACAAATTGGATGAGATTCGACGAAGAAGAAGAAGAAGAGAGCGGCTAGGTTTGGTGAGATTTGATGTTTGGTGAGAGCGGCTAGGTAGGTTTGCTGCTAGACGATTGAAGAAGAAAAAGAAGAGGCGAATATAGACGAATTTGATGAGATTCGACGAAGAAGAAGAAGAGAGCGGTTAGGTTTGGTGAGATTTGATGTTTGGTGAGAGCGGCTAGGTAGGTTTGCTGCTAGACGATTGAAGAAGAAGAAGAAGAGGCGAATAGAGACGAATTTGATGAGATTCGACGAAGAAGAAGAAGAAGAGAGCGGCTAGGTTTGGTGAGAGCGGCTAGCTAGGTTTGCTGCTAGACGATTGAAGAAGACGAAGAAGAGGCGAATAGAGACGAAATTTGATGAGATTCGAAGAAGAAGAAGAAGAGAGCGGCTAGGTTTGGTGAGATTCGATGTTTGGTGAGAGCGGCTAGCTAAGTTTGCTGCTACACGAATGAAAAAGTCGAAGAAGAGGCAAGAAGAGGCGAACACTTATCAAAATTAGGTTTTACTTGAATCGTAGGAAAATTGGTAGGTTTCTAAATTATATTATTATAATTTGGTAGGAAAATGGTAGGTTTCTAAATTATATTAATAATTTGGTAGGAAAATGGTAGGTTTCATAACTATTTTAATTTAGGCATAGGCATTTGGGGTTCGGATAAGATTCGGTTCGAGTTTATTTCTGATTTGGTTAATTCGGTAGAGGAGTTTATTATCTGTTCGGGTTTTATAACTAATCGGTTCGGTTTCGGTTCGGATCAGTGTCGGGTTCGGATATGGTAATCGGATTTCGGACTTTACGCCCAGTCCTAATTTAAATTAAAAAAAAACTACAAAATTCATTTTTTATATAACATAACACTTTTCACAAATTATTGATATGATAAAATATGTTACCAGTAGACAATATATTATAATATCAAACACACAAGGATATGGAATTGTTTATTCAGAATCAGATGAATATTCAGAAGAGCCGGAATCAGATCCTTCTTCAAACTCTCCAAGCTCCTCTTCAGATACGTCCAACATATCGTCGATTGTGTCTTCAGCTAATTGTACGGATCGTGTTTCTTCCATGGACGTTTCCACAGAACCTACGTTCCCTACATAACTTTGTTGTAAAGGGCCGTTCTCTAATACTCCACGAACTCTTCCCCTGGGACATATTTTTGTAACGGTAACCCAAGAATCTTGATTCTGTCTACCACGAGGATATGGAATATAGCACACTTGGTCAACTTGCGATGCCAGAATACAAGGGTCATATTTATTGAGTTCTCTCGAAGTTTTCACAGCTGTAACACCAAATTTGTCTTGACGTACTCCTCTCCCAGGAGTTGGATCGTACCAATCGCACATGAATATTATGCATTTCAAGTTAATTACGCCAAGAAACTCAAATTCCAAGATTTCTTTCAAAAAACCATAATATATTAGATCACCTGCTTGTGCGGATATCCCAGAGTTCACCGTCGTCCTCGTATGTCCTTCGCGGAATATCTTAAAGGCATATCCACGAGTGTAATACATCGGTGAACTTCGTGCCAATGACAAAGGACCGTCTACCAACTCTTCCAACCAAGTATGTAACAATACACCTCTTTCTCGACATGTATGCACATGTATCGTAATGTAGTTTTCAGCAACATTAGAATATATATTTATATTATATATGAAGTAAATACGAGACAATTAAATTATAACGCAATCAACTAACATAGAATTTCATCCATTGTGCAAACTCCGTTTGTTTTATAGTAGCCATAGTCTCCTCGTTATAATTTGGATAAGTCATCTTCAATTGCTCTAGATACATCCTGTAAATTTAAAATGACATATATATATAGTTACTTATAAGTAACACGAGTAAGAAAACAATATATATATATATATATATATGTATAATTTAAAATACATATAAATTAGTTATACCTCTCGTATGCCAATAACTCGTCGCAATTAAGAAGAATATACGAATGAATGTGAGCTTGCTCTTCTTCTGTAAGCCATCTTTTAATGGATTTCCCGCTTAATCGCCCGATTGGTGAGAACATATCGGGTATGGGGGTTAAATAGTGACGCTTCTCTCCTCCATCATCGAAACGACTAGGTTTTCTGCTCTTCGTTTGCACACGTGGTGGGAAATAGTGTGCGGAAAAATTTGATGTTTCTTCATTAATACTCTGAGCAACAATTGAGCCTTCAACTTTGCTTAAATTTTTAACCTTTTTTTTTTAGATGGAACATGAACCTCTCGAACGGGTACATCCACACTGAACAGGGCCACCAAGTGCTGCTTCTCGAGGGAGATGAATTGGAAGATGTTCCATTACATCAAAAAATGACGGTGGAAATATCTTCTCCAGATTACCAAGGAGAACGGATATGTTGTTAGACAAGTTTTGAATCCCATCAGCTGTAACAGATCTTGTGCACAAGTCCCTGAAAAAGGCACTAATTCCTGCATGTATAGAAGAATTATTGCATTAAGTAAGCAGAAAAAACATAAATTTAACTTTAACGTTCAAAAATCATTGCTCATTAAATGTTACCTGCAATTGCTTCATGTACAATTTTGGGCAGAGTTGCATAAAAACGTGACAATCATGACTCTTCATCCCAGAAAATCTTCCTTCTTGGCTATCAACACAATTTCTAAAATTAGAAGCATATCCATTTGGGAATTTAACACTCTGCACAACCCAATGGAAAAATGCATCCTTTGCTTCTCCGTGTAATCTGAAAATCGGGATCGGACCCTTGCCATTTGGCAAGACATGTAGCTGATCACGCACACATAAGTCAGGCAAGTCTAACCTTGATTTTAAATTGTCTTTCGTTTTCCCTTGAACATTGAAAACAGTATTCATGATGTTGTCAAAAAAGTTTTTCTCAATATGCATGACATCAAGATTGTGTCTGAGCAAATGATCTTTCCAATACGGTAGATCCCAAAAAATACTTTTCATGTGCCAATTGTGGTACTCTCCATAACCGTCTACAGGATAATGGCCATTACCACCACAATGCGTTGTCTTCTCAGCGCCAAAATCTCGAAGTTGAGTCAGCAGATAATTACCATTTAACTTCGGTGGTGGATCGTCACGAACAACAACATTCCTCTTAAATAACTTTTTGTTGCGCCGGTATGGATGCGACTGTGGCAAGAATCTTCTATGAAAATCAAACCAACAAGTTTTCCTTCCATGTTTTAGTTGAAATGCATCTGTACTGTCCTGACAATATGGACATGACAATCTCCCATGTGTTGTCCACCCAGATAACATCCCGTACGCTGGGAAATCACTAATGATCCACATTAGAGCCGCTCGCATCATAAAATTCTGCTGACAAGAAACATCATATGCTTCAACACCGTACTCCCATAAACCTTGTAACTCATGAATCAAAGGTTGTAAGAACACATCTAGGGATCGCTTTGGGTGCTCTGGACCAGGAACAAGGATGCTAAGAAACAGAAACTCTCGCTTCATGCACAAGGAGGGCGGCAAATTGTAAGGGGTGAGAATGACTGGCCACAAAGAATATTGCCTCCCATGCTTCCCAAATGGATTGAAACCATCATCATAGGCCCAGTATACATTTCTACTCTCAGATGCAAAAACATGGATAAAAGTGACTGAAAAGTATTTTCCAAGCCTCTGCGTCTGAGGGATCTCGATTTCACCTTGAATGAATGATCTCTCGTGCCATCGCATAGCCTGAGCAGTGTGTTCTGCTTGATATAACCTCTTCAATCGTTCTGCTAGGGCAAATCCAAATACGCTTAAAACGCCACTTGAGTCCTTCACCGGGATTCTGAAAATCGAGGCTTTCACAAAAATCGACAATTCAAGAGGCGTTCATCTGATTTCCAGTAAATCATAGAGTTATCAAATACAAACACATCTATCATCTGATATGGTAAACCAAGACCAGACCACAAGCTTCTCAATTTTCATAATAAGAAGCCGGAGACAAATTGCCTTCTGGCAATATATATCTTTACAAAAATCCGCCCAAGCATCAACACAATCTTCAGAAGACATATTTAAATCCGTCTTGATATTCATCATCCTTGTTGCTGCTGACAAAGGGGAATGACCTTCCCTACAACCTTTAATATAATGGATTTCTTCGAAGCATCTAACATATCAAAAAACTTTCTAGCTTCTGAATTTGGCTCTTTCTCCTCTATTTTTTCTTCCGGAAATGACTGCATAGTTTCTCTATATGCATCATAAACCATATGAACGGTGCCCACGTTCTCTTCAGCCATTCTTCCTTCTTCTAATTATTTCTGGCTCATATCCACAAACTACTACCACGTGGTATCACTACTACTACCCACGTGGTCTCCACTACTACTACCATATTGTATGTATCATTTTCTCGTGATAATACCACACTTATAAGTAGGCATAATCCCATATCTAAATAAGTGTAAACACACAACATCTTTTTGAAGAAACTTCCTATTATCAACAACTTTGACAAGGACAAAAGAGCATATCGCTTTCTAAGCACGTGGACTGATTTGTTGCGAATTCCATAAATTTTTGGAGTCCGAGCTCGTATTCTCTCGTATGTGTCCCGTACTTGAGTCATACCTCTCTTTCTCCATCCATGACCGCTATATTTCTAATATTTGATGACATTTGAAAAAAATAAAATTCACAGACGGTTTTATTCTTTTTTCCCGACCCTCTCAAAAACATTTATTTCCCCCCCCCCACGATTTTTTTCCCCTCAAAATACGTTTTTTTTTTCTTCCCTCTCAACAAATTTTCGTTTGTGATACTGATATGCTCAAATATAATACCCTAAAGTATCTAAGCAGTAGCTGTAGTATTCTAGGGGTGAACACACAAAGACTCAAGATGTTCACTCAATAAATTCCAGAATATGAATTAAGCTAGCGAAATGAATGTAATCAAAAATAACAAAACAATTAAAAACAAAGTAGTAAATCAGTGGGGAAAAAACGCAAGGCTTAGGGAAGTTTGCAGGCAATCAGAATTATCAATCAAATCAAATGTCAGGAATGAATTAAGCTCCGCTCTTGAACTTGAAACCAGATGTAAAGTAAACCACTGTCGTTGTGAAGACTATCTATGTCTAAACCTAGAATTCCAAATTTCTTTGCAAATTCTATAAATTCAAACAAGCATTAACGGTCAAGTTTAATTGTTCACAAAATCCTAAACCAAATTCGTTTGCGAATAGGTCTTTTGCTCACCAAACACTAGTTCAAGAAACTAATCACACTTTCGTGCCAATTAATCAACCTAATATCAGATTCTAGTTCGCGAGGCTAGAATAAGCATAATCTTAAGTCTAGGTGAAAAGCTCTATAGATATTCCTAACAAGTAATGCAGATATAATAATTCATCAAATACCTTTAACAACCTAAACCTAACAGAGAATCTACTCAGAACATGGTGAATGACCAAACATCATGAATAATATAGATATCATAAAATAAAATAAAATAGAGTAAGAATACAAAAAGGGTTCAAGGTTCTTCTCCCAAAACTCAATTGCAAGAATACTCTATCTCCAGAAATCACCCGTGTCCCTCTGGAGGTTGAAAAAAAAAACCTAATTATATGGCTAAAAACACGTTTAGGAGTCTATCTCAAAAAATAAGGAAAAATTATGGTTTATCTTCGGGTCTTGATGTGCGTTCTGATTACTGGTATCGACCGATACTGTAAATGGTATCAATCGATACTGGGATCTTTAATCGTGTCTCTTCCAAACGATGGTGTCGATCGATGCTGCATAGGTGTCGATCGACACTGAGCTCAATTCCCCGAACTGCTTCAACTCCAGATTGCTTCAAAAGCTTCCAATAATCCAATTTAGCTCCAGATGTGCCTATATCTTGAAAAGAACTTGAAAGACTCTAAAACTACTAAAAAGACTCAGAAAAGGACTTATATCATGGTTGAAAGTGGGTAAAAACCATGATATATCAACTCCCCCAGACTTAGTCTTTGCTTGCCCTCAAGCAAACAGAAAACCAAACAGAGAAAGAGGTTTGAAAACGCGGAGACTCACCTTTTTCTTGAGACATAGTAATGACCCCTTTTCCAAGCTCCTAGTTATCACCTAAACAGTTTCAGATCTGACCGCCATGTACTTCTCCGTAGACAATTGCAGCTTCCCAGTATCCACGAATTATCTCGTAGCATCAATCATACTAAATCCTTCATTGCCTTTTCATTACTGTCGTTGATACTCAGGAACCTTCTAGGTTCTTCCTCATGCGATATTGTGACTAAGGAACCACCCAAGTTTCATACCTTGATATGATTTTCCTCTCCCCCAGACTCATCTCTTTTTATGCTTCTGATTCGGATTAAGTTTTGCATATACAAATCAAGGTTTGAGACGCGAGTATTGATGGTGATTGCCATCAAATCCCCTGTTCTCCCCTCTCAGAGTATCAAAAGTCTTAGGCAAATAACGGGGTCCCGGGAAATGTTTCTACCCCTCGCTTCAGACTTTTGTGTGATCATTCCTTATCCAAGTAGAAAAATGGGATCACAAGGAATGTTCCTAGCCCTCTACTCGGCGGAAATCATTTCATCTTTTATGCATCAATGTGTGTCAAGGGAGAGATATATCATAATCTTTAAACACATGGGTTCCTTTGTCAGATATGAATGATGAATCAAGTTCAGTAAGTACCAACCTCAGGAATGAAGTGCAAAATTGGGCTCAGGATTTAGAAGAAATTTGCTGGAGACATGGGTGTTTCCTAGTCAACTGGTTAATCTTTGGATTTTTCATTAGTCGATCTTAGAGCTGATTCTGTGACAATGGTTACTTAAAAACAAAGTCAGAATAATGAAATCAAGAAAATGTTCATAATCTCCAACAGGTTTTGACTCAATAAAACAAAAGTTTGACTCAAAAAGGACTGACTCTATGATATGATCCTGAGTAGCATCATGGAGGAGCACCTTGAACCGGATCATATTGCTGAGAATGAACGTGAAGGAAAGCTTGTAGCTGAGGGAATGCACAATCTATTTAGTACAAAGTTCATCAAGGATGATTACTCAAGTGGGTATGTGACCCATTTGTACTCTTTTTCCCTTACCTTTGGTTTTGTCCCAATGGGTTTTCCAAGGAAGGTTTTTAATGAGGCAAGTGGGCTCACATTTCCTCAATCCCATCTTGTTGTAATCATGCCTTTGCCCAACAAAAAATCTAATCATGATCTCAGGCCCAACAACAACATGATTTTCAAGAAGAAGAAGACTAAGGGGCTAACTTTCTGAATTCAAACTTCAGATTAAATGCTGCCACCAAGTTCTACATTACCAAAGCACTTCTCTCTCTCTCTTCTCTTTAATGGACGTTTTTGTGTGTTTTGTGACCCTTAGGGTTTATGTTTTCTATTTATACTCTTGTATCTCTTTTCTGAACTTTATCCTGGATTTGGATCACCAAAAATCAATCAAACTCTTTTCTTAAAAAAATCTTAGAATTATCTCTTATGGTCTTAGGATCGATTGTCGTTTCTACAACATCTCTATTGTTCTATCTATCTCTCTTGTGAACGTGTTGCTTGTCTCTCCAAGCCACTCTCTACGTTCTACACTCTCAAAACCAGAAGTGGATTCCGCACACTTCTATTTTATGGTCGATTGTCTAGTGTGTTGTCTTAGTTTGTTTCAAATTCTGTCGATTTGTTTCTAGAATTTACCTCTTCAGTTTTTGTGTGAATTTTGTTTTCGTGAGAACTTGTTACTGGTTTTGTTTTGCTGTCTCATTCGCAGGTACAAAATGAGTGAAGAAGGTGACAACAACAACAACAATAAACTATTCATGGAAGCTATGATGAAACGTTTTGAGCAGATGATGAGACAACAAGGAGAAGAGCTGCATCAGAGAATTGATCGGCTACAAGAAGGATCTACTCCGAGGAGAACTCAAGAAAGAAACATCAATCCAGTTCGTAACCAAAGGCAGCCCATACACGATGATGATAATGTTTCTTCTCAAGGCAGTCCAAGGTGTGAAAGAGGAGCAAGGGAACGAACTGATGATGACATGAAAGGCATGAAGCTAAAAGTTCCTCCTTTTCATGGTAAGAATGATCCGGATGCGTACTTTGAATGGGAAAAGAAGATCGAGATGATTTATGAATACCAAGAATATTCAGATCTCAAGATGGTGAAACTAGCTGCAACAGAGTTCTATGGCTATGCCATCAACTGGTGGGATCAGATCACTACAAGCCGAAAACGCAATAGAGAGCCACCTGTTGATACCTGGAATGAGTTGAAAGCACTCATGAGGAAGCGTTTTGTTCCTAGTCACTATCACAGGGAGCTGCACCAAAAGTTAAGGCGCTTTACTCAAGGAAATAATAGCGTAGAGGACTATTTTCAAGAGATGGAATCTCTAATGATCAAGGCTGATATCATTGAAGATGATGAAGCAACCATTGCTAGGTTCTTGAATGGGCTAAACCGAGTTATTCAAGATAGAGTAGAGATGCAAAGCTATTCTGATCTAGAGGAGATATATCACAAATCTATTCTTGTCGAGCAACATATCAAAAGAAAGGGATCAAGATCAACTTTTGGAAGTGGTTCAACTTCGGCTAGGCCTAGCTATGTCAAAGAAGAAAAGGCTGAAGTCGAGCCTAAGGTGTTTTCAAAACCATTCCCTACCATTTCAGACTCCAAGGGAAAAATGGAAGCTACAACTACTAGAGCTCATGAGACAATTTGCTTCAAGTGTCAAGGAAGAGGACACATGTCTAGTGCATGTCCTAACAAGAGAGTTCTGATTCTCTTAGATAATGGTGAGTACGAATCAGAAGAGGAAAAGGAGATCTTTGATTCAAACGAAGGACATGAGGAGTATGCTGTTAAAGGAGACCTTTTAATGGTAAAGAAAATACTTAACGTGCAAGCTAAGACAGAGGAAGAAGCACAAAGAGAAAATCTGTTTCACATTAGATGTCATGTGCAAGAGAAAGTATGCAGTCTCATAATCGATGGAGGAAGCTGCACCAATGTGGCAAGTGAATACATGGTTAACAAGCTTGGTCTGACCGTGAAGAAGCATCCAAAGCCATACAATCTGCATTGGCTCAATGATGAAGGTGAAATGCGAGTGAATAGCTAAGTAACGGTTTCTCTAACCATTGGAAAATATGAAGATGATGTGTTGTGTGATGTTCTACCAATGGGAGCAAGTCACATTCTTTTGGGAAGATCATGGCAGTATGATAGAAGAGTGACTCATGATGGCTCTACCAACAAGTACTCTTTCGAGTTCAAAGGCAGAAAACACACTCTAGTTCCAATGACACCATTCGAGATTTATCAAGATCAAAAGAAGAAGGGAAAAGAAGCTGAGAGCAAACCTTATAAGCAATCAAATTTCCTTGCTAAGGCTGGTAATATCCATCAAACTCTTCTTTCTCGATCATTTAGTCATCAATCTGCTTATAGCAAAACCTTGTTGGACTTATCTAATACTACACCGGAGCTGCCGAGTGGAAGATCTCTTGTTTTGCAGGATTATAAGAATGACTACTCAAAAGAAAATAAAGAGAACATGCTTCTCAACAAAGGAGATGAATTTGTTTGTTCTAATGAACCTTTAGAAGAGATTAGTCCGAGAAAAATCCAGTTTGGACAAATTGATTTCATCTGTCCTCTGAACGACTCATCCGAAGTCCTTATCTTCACCAAGAGTCTTACGTTAAAAGAACATCTAAATGATCAAACCACTACTGGACAAGGTAAGTTCTTTCATTCTAACATGAATCTTAAGACTAATGGTCATGTTCCTTTATTGTTTAAACATACAGGTTCTGTTTTGCTTAAACAACAACAAATTGAATCCAATGGAGTTCAAGTCGGACAAGAAGGAGAACTAAGATAGGAAGCGAGTGTTAAACTTATGGAGTTTAACCATTCTAAACCTGTATACACAAGAGAGCACGCCACACTTCAAACTCCAGCACATCTCACTTCCAAAACCGACAATACCAACTTGCAAGGTAAGTATACTCCAAACTCAAGTTCTAATGGTTCTAACTTATCTTTGTTCTTAACAGATGGTCCTGATTTGAGGTCAAATCCTTTTCAACTGGGGGAGGATGATATGATCCTGAGTAGCATCATGGAGGAGCAGCTTGAACCGGATCATATTGCTGAGAATGAACATGAAGGAAAGCTTGTAGCTGAGGGAATCACAATCTATTTGGTACAAAGTTCATCAAGGATGATTACTCAAGTGTGTATGTGACCCATTTGTACTCAAACTTTCTGAATTCAAACTTCAGATTAATTGCTGCCACCAAGTTCTACATTACCAAAGCACTTCTCTCTCTCTCTCTCTTTCATGGACGTTTTTGTGTGTTTTGTGACCCATAGGGTATATGTTTTCTATTTATACTCTTGTATCTCTTTTTTGAACTTCATCCTGGATTTAGATCACCAAAAATCAATCAAACTCTTTTCTTAAAAAAATCTCAGAATTATCTCTTATGGTCTTAGGATCGATTGTTGTTTCTACAACATCTCTATTGTTCCATCTATCTCTCTTGTGAACGTGTTGCTTGTCTCTCCAAGCCACTCTCTACGTTCTACACTCTCAAAACCAGAAGTGGATTCCGCACACTTCTGTCTCTATCCATCACTCACACCAGCTTCTTTGAGCGAGTCCTAGGGAGATCATATCACTCTAAGAAAAACAAACACAATGTCAGTAACTACCTCCCCCAGACTTAAACAACATTTTCCCCAGTGTTATCTAGCCTAGAGGAAGCAAAAGAAAACATAAGAACATAATGGCTGAAAGGTGGCTCGAAGGTACCGTGGGAATGGGTGGGTATCGATCGATATAATAACCGGTATCGACCGATGCTCAGTGAGTATCGACCGATGCCGGTAACGTATCGATCGATACCAAGGACCTTTTCTGTAAGTCTTAAACTCAAAACCGTGTCCAGTGAAGCCAAGTGTTAGATGAAGAACTGTTAGATCATGAGAGCACAGTTAGAAGCAACATAATTATGATATAGCCATAAGTTCAATGCGTACTGACAAAGAGATAGGCAAGTTCAAAAAAGAAAGAAAGACACAAGAAAAGAAAAAGGGACAGAAAACGTGAAACCCAGGAACAAAGAGCTAGTAGTCAGAATCATCATCATCTGATACAGCATAGCGAGATGAAGGGCCAGGTGTGGAGTGGTCGGCATCAGTAGAGGACATGCAGCGGCAGCGAGAGACAACGGACCAGATGCTCTGTAAGCTCTCCACGACGTACCTCTGGAAAGTGGCGGTCTCCATCGGCAGATCCGGTGGTGGAGGAAATGAAGGAGCAGGAGCAGATGTCTGGCGGTGCTGTGAACGGCGAGGCTGACTTCCAGCAAAGTCAGCTGTGGGTGCCTCGTTAGCAACGACTGGAGTGGATGGGAGACGTGGAGGAGCACGTACACGCGTGGCCGGTGCAACTGAAAGTAAGCTCGGGTCTAGATCGAAATGCAGCTGAGAAGGATCATCGCCGATGCAGGTTAGAGCGCGGTTGGGGAGCTGCACAAAGAGCTCTCCGTCGGTCGTAGGGAGACACCAGCGGCGAGTTGGCTTCAGCCAACGCATGTGCTACATGTGCTTCTCATCCATGAGAGAACGAGTTGTGACAATCGAGCTCTCGGAGGTGGAAATGTCGAAGTGCATGAAGATGGGAGTGAGGAGGCTGCCGACTGACTCAGTCTTCTGCGCGGTGGCGTAGTTGCGGCCGGAGAAGGGCTTGGTCTTCAAAGAGACCAAATGGTGCGCAAAGAGAGCTCCTATGTTGACCGCGAGGTTTAACTCGGGCCACTCATACCTATCCTCAGGGATGAGGTCGCCAATAGGCTTGTACAGCAAGATCAACTCTGAGATCCTCAGCTTGTTCGGTTCCATCTTGCAGAGAAGAGTTGTGCTCAGAATGCGGACGATGCAACGCAGAGTCGGATGGCGGACGTCTATCTGTGTCGTAGTTTTGGAGTGGTAGGCTCCAAGACCGATGTGTCGCCAAAAGACCTGCGCATCATGAAACTGGGTAGGAAGAGCTACCTACTGAAGATCGCGATCGAAGCCGTAGATGTCACAGAGGTCAGGGATAGGCAGCCTGTAACGAACCCCTTGGATCAGGAAAGTCAAAGTACCCTCCAAAGCATTGCGGTGGACCTCGTCTCTGTAGTAGACACGAGCTGTGGCGAGGAACTGGCGAACGAGGTCGGGATAAAGGTCATACTGCCGCGAGTACAGTGTCCCCAGACCAATCTTCTCGAGCATGCCCGATAGCTCCACGTTGATATCCAAGCGGCGCATAGTGTGAGGATCGATGAAGCATGTAGGGAGGATGACCACGCGCAGCCACTTGTTGTAGAAGAGAGTATCATAGTCGTCCCACTCTTCGGCTATGGGCCTATAGATGCAGGCCTCGCTCTCGGTCTCCTCCTTAGGCAAACCTGCCCAATCACGTCTCGGGATGATGCTCTTTCCCTCCAACTTAGGCCAGGGAGGCCTAGCAACAGGAACAGGGGCAGAGGGAGATGGCGATCGTCGTGGCGCAGCTCTCAGGTCACTAATGTGGACTTCAATGAAGCTCTGAGGGCATGTGTTGTTCGTGAAGCCACCTTTCAGGACCCTGTAGCGATCTCGGGTCAGAGCAGCTGCGATGACTCCGGCATGCCAGAACGATCCACATAATGCTTCCACTTCGTCCTGAAGATTGAACTCGCGGCACGGAGGATTGGAAACGGAGGCGTTGTCCTGTCGTGCCTTCTTGCGGGGAGCCATCTGAGAATAATTCAAGATTAAGACAGATAGCAGATCATCATGTGTATCGGATCAGTGTAGGTATCGAGCGATACCAAGAGGGTATCGATCGATACTCGAGACAAAGTCACAGAAGTTCCCCACAGAGGCATCGCAATACAACTCTATCAACCTAAAAATGAATTCCTCATATTAGTCCATCTCTATCATATCCATTATATTCCTATCATAGCAATTCCATTCCCCTAGAGTTAAAGATGACACGGCATGGAACTAAAACTCAAAAATCAGAAGAAACCAAAACCGAATCTGTCATTGAGTCGAAAAGGAAGGAATTCGAGTACATTACCTTGTAGATCGAAGGAATGAGTAATGGGATGACAATGTGGGCAAAAATCCGAGTGGAATAGAGTGTAAAATCGAGTAAAATGATGAAGAAATGAAGAAGTGGTGAAAGTGTGAGAGAGAGATGGCGGCGTCGATCGATGGGGGAGATGAGAGAATGAAGAAGAAAACCCGAGGGTTTTATAGAAAACTCACCTGGGTGCTGGGTATCGATCGATACAGTAAGTGGTATAGATCAATGCTCGCATCGTAACATCACATTTCTTCTTCGGTCACGGTATCGATCGATACTCCAAGGGTGTCGATCGATGCTCATTGTCTGGACCTGGTTCACGTGAAGACACAAGACAAAAACAGAACTAAAAGTCAAAATAAAAACGTATGTACAGACTCACCAGTGGGTTGCCTCCCACCAAGCGCTTGTTTAATGTCTTTAGCTTGACATAGAGATCAGTCAAGCGGCTGGTGGTTCAGCCAGAGGCACTATGTGGCCATCTGGGATGGTGGCTTTCGCCCAGTAGTGTTTCACCCTCTGTCCATTGACAGTGAACTCCTTTCCTTCAGCATTTAGCAACACGACCGCACCATGTGGTCGGACTGCTTTGATTGTGAAAGGACCTGACCAACAAAAACGCAATTTTCCAGTAAACAAGTGTAAACGAGAGTTGTACAGAAGTACCTGGTCATTTGGTTCAAAGTGGCGAGAAAGGATCTTCTTGTCATGATAAGCTTTGGTCCTTTCCTTGTACAGTTTGGAGTTCTCATAAGCGAAGTGTCTGATCTCATCCAATTAATTTAGTTGAACCAATCGTTTTTGAGCAGCAAAATTGATGTCAAAATTCATAAATTTGGTAGCCCAGGCTGCTTTGTGCTCGATCTCAACCGGAAGATGACATGCTTTCCTATATAGCAAATGGACTGGTGTGGTGCCAAGTGGCATCTTGAACGCGGTTCTGTAGGCCCAAAGAGCGTCGTCGAGTTTCAGTGCCCAATCCTTCCGTTTAGAGCCAACTCTCTTTTCCAAAATCTCTTTGATCTGTCTGTTGGAGACCTCTACTTGTCCACTGGTCTGAGGGTGATATGGTGTGGCAACGCGGTGATGTACGCCGTACTTCCTCAGCAGCTTTTCGAAGACCTTGTTGATGAAGTGAGTCCCACCATAACTTATAACAACTCTGGGTACTCCAAATCGAGGGAAGATAATGGTCTTGAACATTTTTAGAACCACAGTAGAATCGTTGGTAGGACTAGCAATTGCTTCTACCCACTTAGAGACGTAATCGATGGCGACCAATATGTATCTGTTCTGTCGCGATGGAGGGAATGGTTCATGAAGTCAATGCCCCAGCAATCGAAAACCTCAACTTCGAGGATGAAGTTATGTGGCATCTCATGTAGCTTGCTGATCTTTCCTCTTCTTTGACATACATCACAATGTGAGATGAAAGCGTGAGCATCCTTGAACATTGTAGGCCACCAGAAACCAGCTTGCAAGACCTTACAGACAGTTTTGAATGTGGCAAAATGCCTAGCATACTCGGATCCATGGCAATAATACAGAATTCCTGGCACCTCAGGTTCAGCTATACACCTTTTGTAAATTCCATCAGAACAGTGCTTGTACAGATCGGGTTCATCCCAAAAGTAACGTCTGACATCTCTCATAAACTTTTTCTTGGCATACTTCTTGAGATGCTTTGGTTCGTTGTCAGCAGCAAGGTAATTGGCTCTGTCGGCATACCAAGGTTCAGCAGGAGTAGTGACAGCCAAAGATTCCTCAATATCAGACTGATCTGCAAACGAATCAGTAGGGGAAAATAGCTTGTATCGATCGATACCAAAGGAGTGTCGATCGATGCCAGCATCTTGGACCGACTGCAGCAATTTGTGAGGGTATCGATCGATACCCTTGGAGCGTCGATCGATGTTCTTCTTCTGTAGTGGCAGAGTCGAATCAGAGCTGTGTTGATATCCAGTCTCAATGAAGTAAATTTTCTCCTCAGGCACGAAATCGTCAATAGGAACTTCATCACTGATCTTCATACGCGAGAGATGGTCTGCAACTCCATTCTCCACTCCTTTCTTATCTCTGATCTCAATGTCGAACCCTTGGAGCAGTAGAACCCATCGACACAAACGAAGTTTCAGATCCTTATTCTGCAACAGGTACTTAAGGGCAGCATGGTCAGTATGCACAATTTCCTTACTCCCTATCAGATAAGAATGAAATTTCTCAAAGGAGAACACAACAGCAAGTAACTCCTTCTCTGTGGTATTGTAGTTCTTTTTAGCGTCATCTAGTGTTCTGTTGGCGTAGTATATGACATGAAGCTTCTTGTCTTTCCTCTGTCCTAGAACTGACCCAACTGCGAAATCGCTCGCATCACACATGATCTCAAAAGGGAGGTTCCAATCTGGTGTCTGAACAATAGGAGCAGTAACCAACGCCTTCTTGATCATTTCGAATGCGACGAGACACTCTGGCGTAAAATCGAAAGTGACATCCTTGCGATAGAAACCGACATGACCAAGGAAACTCCGAATGTCTTTCACAGATGTAGGCGGCAGGAGGCTTGTCATGACCTGAATCTTAGCCTTATCAACTTCAATCCCAGCCTTAGAAACCTTGTGTCCCAGAACGATGCCTTCCTGAACCATAAAGTGACACTTCTCCCAGTTCGAAACCAGATGTTTCTCTTCGCAGCGTTGAAGCACCTTGCATAAGTTGTCCATGCATCCCTTAAATGAAGATCCATAAACAGAAAAATCATCCATGAACACCTCCATGAAATCCTCGATCATGTCTGAGAAAATTGACATCATACATCTCTGAAAGGTGGCTGGAGCGTTACACAATCCAAAAGGCATCCTCCTGTAGGCGAACGTGCCATAGGGACAAGTGAACGTCGTCTTCTCCTGATCATCTGGATGTATAGGGATCTGGAAAAAGCCTGAGTATCCATCCAGGAAGCAGTAGTATGGGCGACTTGCCAACCTTTCCTGCATTTGATCAATGAATGGCAATGGGAAGTGATCTTTCCTTGTTGCTGCATTCAATTTCCTGTAATCAATACACATCCGGTGCCCGGTGATTGTTCTCGTCGGAATCAGCTCATCTTTCTCATTCTTTACCACTGTGAATCCTCCTTTCTTAGGAACAACATGAACTGAACTGACACAACTGCTGTCAGAAATGGCATAGATGATTCCTGCTTCCAAGAGTTTCATGATCTCTTTCTTTACTACTTCTTTCAGATTCTGGTTAAGCCTCCTCTGATGCTCGATCGAAGCTTTTGACTTGTCCTCCAGATGAATCCGATGCATGCACAGATCTGGTGATATACCTAAAATATCATCAAGAGAATAGTCGAGAGCTTTGCGATACTTGCGCAGCTTGCTCAGCAGTAAGGCGATCTCTGCGTTGTTCAAAGAAGAATTAACAATCACAGGATATGTAGAGTTAGGGCCAAGAAAAACATACCTCAAACTAGCTGGGAGTGGCTTAAGATCGAGCTTAGGAGCTTTCTTTTCACTCCAATCGCTCAAAGAATCGGATCTGGCACGAGAAACAACCAGCTCTTCGGGAAGAAACAAGTGGTGTCGATCGATGCTCTCTGTAGTATCGATCGATGCCTCAACAGTTTTGTCAAGGATCGTGGCATAGGCAGCAGCAACTTCAGTGGGAACTATTACTGTCTCAGCTGAGCAAACCAACGCTCTCTCCAAGGGGTTCTCAGGGTGTAATCTCATGAAGTACTCATCTGATAATTCACTGAATGTGTCGATGAAGAAAGTCTGGCCATCTATGGTTGGTTTCTTCATCATATTTTCCATGTTGAAGGTCATAATCAGATCACCAATGTTGAGAGATATTCTCCCATTCCTGCAGTCGATCAGGGTGCCTGCTGTAGCTAGAAAGGGTCTGCCCAGAATCAGCGGATCTCTTGGCTCAGCGTCGTACTCCAAAACTATGAAATCAGTTGGAACCAAGCAGTCTCCAATAGTAATCGGAACGTCCTCAAGTAATCCTTCGGGAAATCGGATCGAGCGATCTGCAAGAATCAGGAAGATCCTAGTGGGTGTGAAGTCTGTCATCCCCATTCTCTTAACTACTGAATACGGCATGAGGGTTACACTGGAACCAAGATCGCAAAGGGAACGTTCGAACCGCTCAGTGAAGATTATGCAATCCAATACAAAACTTCCAGGGTCTGGTAGTTTCTCTGGAATCTTGTTGAGAAGAATTGCACTACACTCGTACGTGATTCTCAGTACCCCTTCCTCAAGATTCACATTGCTTGAAACCATCCTCTTGATGTACCTTCTGAAAGCCGGTGAAGTCATGATAGCATCGACGAAAGGGAGTTCAACAACCAACTTTTCTAGCATTGCTCTGCATCTGGCCTCTTCTGCTTCTTTCTTAGACTTGGCAGGGGGTCGAGGGAAAAGAATTTTTGGTACATAGACTCTCCCGACATGTCCTGTAGTCTGCTTCTGGTCGAGCTCTGGACTGGTATCGATCGATACTGGGGGGGTGTCGATCGATGCTTGTGGTTGTGCAACTTGTTCTGAAGAACGTTGAACAGGCAACGGTCGATGTTGAGTGGTATCGACCGATACTGGGTGAGTATCGATCGATACTGGAAAAATTCCAGGAATCTCATCGTCGCCGTCTCCAACAAGATCGACGAGCTGCTTAGGAGAATATGTTTTCTTCAACCCTGGAGTGACCTCTCTTCCACTTCTCAAAGTAATGGCATGAACGTGCTCCCTTGGATTCACCGTTTTTCCCGGAAGGAAACCATCCTGTCTCTTAACTGTTTCTGCAGTCTGAGCAACCTGAGTTTCCAGCTTCTTCTGATGGATGTTCAGAGCTTCGATTTTGCCATTCAAATCAGTGTACAGAGCATCCATCTTTCCATTCAAATCGACAGTCATCTTTTGTTGCCCCTCAAAAATCTGTTCAAGCATAGTTTCAACTTTGCTTTCCTGAGTCTTGGGAGGTGGTGTCTGGTAAGATAAATTTCCATAGGTGCGAGTGTATCCACTGTTCTGAAATGGTATCTGAGCAAAGGAGTTTGCTCCAAAATTTTCAGACTTAAAATCAGATTTGAATCCTCCCCTCTGAGAGTTGTTAGTGAAACCGCGGTTGTACGACGAATTCTGAAACCCATTACCACCACTGTAGTTGACATCCTCTGCTTCACCTTCATCGACGTTCTCGACTTCTTCAGCAAAATGCACTGCCTTCTGCTGCTTGCCCATTAACAGATTGTGAACCGAATCCAGCTTCGCATGTACCTCAGCAATCTGCAACCCATCAACGTCTCCATTCTGCTTCTTCCTCTCAAAATCTGCATTTTTAGTACTATTGCTAGATGCCAAGTTCTCAATCAGCACATAAGCGTCTTCAAGATACCTCGTGTTGAAATTACCATTGCTTGCAGCGTCCAAAGCCATCTGATACCTCCAATCGATTCCTCTGAAGAAGATTCCCAATAATTGAACCTGAGAGAAACCGTGGTGAGGGCAATCCCTCTGATAAGATCGAAATCGAACCGAGGCAGCCTTGAATGCCTCAGTTGCTCCCTGAGAAAACTAGGAGATCTTGTTCCTGAGCTCTTCAGATCTTGCATCATCATAGAAATTGTTCTGAAATGCAGTCTTAGTCTCCTCCCAAGTAGTCAAAGAACCAGGAGGAAACTGCTTCAACCAGTAAGCTGCATCTCCACCAAGAGAGTATGGGAAGAGCTTACAGAAGAGGAATTCATTGGACACTCCATTGTATTTGATACTGGTGACCAAATCCTCGAACCTCTCGATATGATCCATGGGATGCTCATGAGAAAGACCATGAAAAGGGTGCTGGCCTACAAGAGTGTAGTATGCAGGCTTCAGCTCAAAGTCATTTCTCTGAAAAGTTAGAATACGAATCGCAGACCGATTTGCATAAAACTGGTCTGGTCGGTTATATTCCCCAAGTGTTCTGGCGCGATTAACCAGAGCATTCCCAACATTCCCACGCACAGCTGGTGGGATAACCTCATTAGCTACCGGTGCAGGGGCAACAATGTTTCCTTCTGCATTAATCCTCTGTCCTTGCGCGTCACACAAGTGATCTTCCTGATCTCTCAAAACCCCAGCCTCATCACGAGCAAGCACAATCGGATTGTTCATCTCTGCTTGTTTCATTTGCTTTCTGATCGTGCGCTCTAATTCAGCTAGCTCTTTGTTAGATAGATTGGTCAACTGCTTGTTCTTGCTTCTTTTGGTCTCTCGATGTTGCATACACCTGAAATACAGAAATCAAATCGCGTAAGTGACAGAATTTAAAACGAGTATCGATCGATATCTGAAGGGTGTCGATCGATGCTCAACAACTTAGTCGAAATTCTAAACTGTAATCTAATGGTGAAATTAGAGTCCCCGGCAATGACGCCAAAATTTTATATGCTCAAATATAATACCCTAAAGTATCTAAGCAGTAGTTGAAGTATTCTAGGGGTCGAACCACAAAGACTCAAGACGTTCACTCAATAAATTCCAGAATATGAATTAAGCTAAGCGAAATGAATGTAATCAAAAATAACAAAACAATTGAAACAAAGTAGTAAATCAGTGGGGAACAACGCTAGGCTTAGGGAAGTTTGCAGGCAAATCAGAATTATCAATCAAATCAAATGTCAGGAATGAATTAAGCTCCGCTCTTGAACTTGAAACACAGATGTAAAGTAAACCAAATGTCGTTGCGAAGACTATCTATGTGTAAACCTAGAATTTCAAATTTCTTTGCAAATTCTATAAATTCAAACAAGCATTAACGGTCAAGTTCAATTGTTCACAAAATCCTAAACCAAATTCCTTTGCGAATAGGTCTTTTGCTCACCAAACACTAGTTCAGGAAACTAATCACACTTTCGTGCCAATTAATCAACCTAATATCAGATTCTAGTTCGCGAGGCTAGAATAAGCATTAATCTCAAGTCTAGGTGAAAAGCTCTATAGATATTCCCTAACAAGTAATGCAGATATAATAATTCATCAAATACTTTTAAACAACCCTAAACCTAACAGGGAATCTACTCAGACATGGTGAATGAATCAACATCATGAATAATATAGATATCATAAAATAAAATAAAATAGAGTAAGAATACAAAGAGGGTTCAAGGTTCTTCTCCCAAAACTCAATTGCAAGAATACTCTATCTCCAGAAATCACCCGTGTCCCTCTGGAGGTTGAAAAAAAACCTAATTATATGGCTAAAAACACGTTTAGGAGTCTATCTCGAAAAATAAGGAAAACTTCTGGTTACTGGTATCAACCGATATTGTAAATGGTATCGATCGATACTGGGATCTTTAATCGTGTCTCTTCCAAACGATGGTGTCGATCGATGCTGCATAGGTGTCGATCGACACTGAGCTCAATTCTCCGAACTGCTTCAACTCCAGATTGCTTCAAAAGCTTCCAATAATCCAATTTAGCTCCAGATGTGCCTATATCTTGAAAAGAACTTGAAAGACTCTAAAACTACTAAAAAGACTCAGAAAAAGGACTTATATCATGGTTGAAAGTGGGTAAAAACCATGATATATCAGATACAAATTTTACAAGAGTGGAGGTGTATATATAATTGTAAATTTCCTACGATTTTCCTACAGCTTTCCTACCAACTTAAAAAAAAAACATTTTTTTACCTAACTCACCTACTCCACCTACTTAAGGATATTTGTAACGTTTTCAAAATAAACCTACAAAAATCCTACAGTTTTTTGACGAAAATAAACCTACGGACTCTTTTCGTAGGAGTTTGAAGGTAAAACTCCTACCAGTTTCCTACCACGTTTTTCCTACAAAACTTCTACCACTTTTCTTCCCAATTGAAAAGGTTAGTTTTCTGGAAAGAAAGGCAAAAAAACCAATTAGTTAAGTGAATAAACTAGCAGAGAACAGTTTCAGCAGCCGAATTAAAAACTAACCCTTTCAACAGGTGCACTACCATCGATTTTTTTTCCCCTCAAAAAACGTTTTTTAATATATTTTTTTCTTTCCTCTCAACAAGTTTTCGTTTGTGATACAAATTTTACAAGAGTGGAGGTGTATTTATAATTGTAAATTTCCTACGATTTTCCTACAGCTTTCCTACCAACTTAAAAAAAAAAACGTTTTTTACCTAACTCACCTACTCCACCTACTTAAGGATATTTGTAACGTTTTCAAAATAAACATACGAAAATCTTACGGTTTTCTGATGAAAATAAACCTACGCACTCTTTTCGTAGGAGTTTGGAAGGTAAATATTCTACTAGTTTCCTACCACGTTTTTCCTACAAAACTCCTACCACTTTTCCTACGCAATTCTGACGAGATATCTATGAATTACCATCGAATTCTTTTTGTAGGAATTTGGTAGGTAAGTTTCCTACCATCTTTTCTCCTACGAATTTCTTACAATTTTCTACCCATTTTCCTATGTGACTTGTCGTGGTAGGAGTTGCGAAGGAAATTTCCTTCGTTTTTCCGATGATATCCTTTCGTAGGACTTTTTCTTACAAAATTCCTACGGCTTCGACTTTAGGTCAAATTAGCGTAGGTTTATCGTAGGAAATATTTCCTACGAAAAGTTTCGTTGGAAAATCCGTAGGAAATCGATTTTTTTCTTGTAGTGAATAAAAACATATATTTATTTCTCTTTTTCCGTAATAAATATAAAGAGAACCCAAATCTGATCCGAACCCAAAACCAAACGGAGATCCGAACATGTCCGCGACTCATCTTTTTGTTTTAAACAATCTTAACTAAATCAATTCAACATGCCCCGCCAACCCGTGTTATAGCGTTGGATTAATGAAATATTAAAATCAATTTAACATGTCCGCCACCATGTTCTACTATTTTAGTAGAGGGTTAATGATATATTAATGTCGATTCAAACTGGTTCTAAGCATATAATCCGTCTTGTGTTATTTTTAAAAATTGAAACTTAATTTTTTTATTAAATTTTTTTAATGAGTTTATATTAAGTTTATCAATAATAATATATTAATAATAATATTAAAAATACTCACACCTAAATTTGACCCTAACTTCAATACCGAAATACTTAAATCCCAAACCTGATCCGAACCTGTACCTTAACATATATCCGAACATGTCCGTGAGTCGACTTTTTGTTTCAATAAAACTTAACGAAACAATTCAACATGCCTTGCCAACCCGTGTTATAGTGTCGGATTAATGATATATTAAAATCGATTCTACATGTCCCGCCAACCCGTCTTACTATTTTATTAGAGGGTTAATGATATATCAATATCGATTCAAACATGTTCTGCCATATAACCCGTCCTGTGTTATTTAAAAAAAAATTAACTTTAAAATTTATAATATTTTAAACTCTGTATTAAGTTTATCAATAACAATATATGAATAATAATATTTAAAATACGAACACCCAAACCCGATCTTAACTTCGAAACCCGCAGTACTTGAACTTAAATAAATATATTATTATCTTTTTCGTTACTCTTTAAATAATTATTATTTTTAGAAATCATAATTATTTGTAAATTCTTTAAAATGAGACAGGATGCGGGTGGATTTTTTGTTTCAAACAAAATTAACTAAATCAATTAAACATGTTCGGCCAGCCCGTGTTATAGCGTTGGATTAATGATATATTAAAATCGATTCAACATGCCTCCCGTGTTATAGCGTTGGATTAATGATATATTAAAATCGATTCAACATGCCTCGCCAAAACATCCTACTATTTTAGCGGAGGGTTAATGATGTATTAATTTTGATTCAAACCCGTTCTGCCATATAATACGTCATGTGTTGTTTTTTAAAATTTTAAAATTAAAATTAAAATATTTTAAACTTTTTATTACGTTTATCAATAAAAATATATAAATAATAATATTAAAAATACTCATTCCTAAATCCGATCCTAACTTCAAAACCTTATCCAAACCTGACCCAAACAGATTTCCAAACATGTATGCGGGTCAATTTTTTTGTTTCAAACAAACTTAACTAAATCAAAATAATTCGACATATACAATATTTGAATATTGATAATGTTTACAAATTTAAAATACGAATATTTAACCAGTGTCATATAACCTTATCCTATATTATTATTATTATTTTTCTTCTTCTTCTTCTTCTTATTAAAATAAAGAAAAAAATAAAAAGTGGAGGAGGGAGGTGAGAATCGGTTCTTCCCAGAGAGACGTCTCTCACCATTTCTTGCCAGATGTTTTGCCATCATTTGTCTCTTTTCTTTCTTTCAGTTAAAATTTAATTAATAAATAAAACTATATTAGAAAATATTATTATTAAATTTTTATGAAACTTGGAGAGTCTCTCGATGAATGGAGATGCTCTAACAAAGCTGAGGCAAGAGATGCATGACTATCCTAACTTGGACAAAATGCGTGAAACACTTCAAGTCAATGGAGATGCGATTGATCACCTCTCGGACCTCTTAATTGGGAATGATATGGAGTTTGATAGGGTTAACGCATTGGTTGCGAAGAAAAACGATGGAATAGTGGTGGAGTTGAAGAATGTTGCTGTTGTGGTGGGGTTGAAAAATGTGATAGTTGCGGTTTTTATTATGCTAGCAATCATAATTTACTTGTTTAAGTAGATTATGAAAGGTATGAAAGGAATGTAGAAGATTGTTGTAGTATTCGGATGAAGAACATTTCGATTTTGAGTGTCTTTAGAAGGTTCTTCAAGTCTTTAAATGATGTCAATTGGATTTTATTTTTTTTGACAATCGGATATGTATTTTGGTCAATGTAATTTGGTGTTGACAATCGGATTTGTTATGGTTTGTTTAATGTTTAATGTTATGGTTTCGATTTGGTCTATGTAATTTGGTTAATGTTTATTGTTATGTTTAATGGTATTGAAAATCGGATTTTGATATGATACCAAAAGATAATATGCCCAAAAGTAAGACAATATTGCCAAAAGAAAGACAAGGTAAATAAGCTAGTGTTAGTGACATCATACCAAGGTTTTACAAACCAAAATACAAAATTGTTTGGGTTATGGTTTTAACACCAAAAAAAGTGAACACCCATACCAAAATAAACTTTAACACAAACTTGACAACTTGTTTCTTTTATCAATGACCACGCCCACGTCTCAGATCTATTTTCTTGTGTTTCCTAGCTCAGTAAAGACTGCTTAGTAGGACTGTATTGTCTCGTGTATCAACGTGCCAACAAATACATAATCGTCACCTGTTAAAGGACTGGTAAACATACCACATCCTTCCTACAATAATGACCCGGAAAACTCAAAACACAAGTGACACAAATAATGTTAGAATAAATTGAAAGGGTTTTGAATCTTACCCTTGGTAGATGCATTGGCCTTGTGTCATACATAGGCGCTTGTCTTGGAGGATCTGGCTGTGATGATGATGCACCAAGAAGCTGACTTTTTCTTGGTCTACCTGGACGCCTTCTTGGCAATGCAGATGACAGGCTTGGAAGATCTTCTTCTGGCTCGCTTGGTCTGTCAACAGGTTATGAAGATGATGCACCAAGAAGCAAAGTTGGTGGTGGAACATGCGTCTTTCTTGGTTTTACCAAGTGGTCTCTTTGCTGGCTTAGGCATTGGTTCATTTTTACAGAACTTTTTGTTGTGTCCTTCTTGTCCACATGTGTTACAATGCTTCATAGAATGTGTATCAAATGTCAGAAAATAAAATTGTTAGAAAACATAAATCTCAGACAATATACAAAATAGTTCAGAATCCTTACAATTTTAGTCCCTCTTTTGGAGACTTTCCCTGGTCTTGCTTCACCAATCTATCTTATTCTTGCCTTACCTGGTGGTCTTCCAGCATGCCTCTTGAAAAAAGGTGGTTGACTCAAACATCTGTAGTCACCCTCCAGAGATTGATGCCATTCACAGCCTGCATCACTGATGCATAACAAAGCTTCAGCTTCTCTGTTGTGAACCAAGAATATATGAGCTTCTTTGGGTCCTGATTTGTATTCTTCTCAAGCCTGAGGGCAGAGACAATATGGCAACAGAAGATCCCACTAATCATGTATAGTCTACAGCTGCATTCGATTTCTCCTCTCATCTGCACTACAAATCCCGCAATCCTCATATGAGTCTTATGATTAAAATACCCTACCTCATAGCTTCCCAAGCCATAACTTAAAGGTATGCAATTCTTTTGCTAAGTCAATCTGCTGCTCTAGCAAAGCCACTGACTTAGGAGTGAATTCTCCTTTCACTTTATCTGCTTCAGACCTCTTCTTCTCATTGCTCAACATAATCATTTTCCTTATTTTTTCCAGCATCTCAACAATTGGATTGGTTCTTGTAACCCTAATAGCTGCATTGAATGACTCTCTAAGGTTTTTTTCCACTGCATCACACTTGACAAACTCTATAAAATATGCCATGCCATTGATATACCAACTAAGCATAAAAAACAACACCAATTATAATCAAGTTTAAGAAATAATTAAAGGGAAGATGCATACCTTGACCATGGACAAAACACAAATATCTTCAGGTCATTATAAGCCTTCACCTCTTGCATCTTCCTATCAAACTATTGGGGATAATATGAATCTGCAGCAGCCCTGAACATGGATTCAAGTTCTGCTCCAACATGTTTTTTCTTCCAGTTTGCATACACATGTCTAGCACACATTCTATGCTCAGCATATGGCACCACAATCTTCACTGTTGCAATCAGTCCTTTCTGCGTGTCAGTCCTCAAAGTTAGACCATTTCCCAGATCTAAACCCAAGTCTTCAACCAAGTGCATAAGAAACCACATCGAGTTTTTAGTGTTCTCACATTCTACAATGGCCTAAGCTACAGGGTACATCTAATCATTTGGCGCTCTCCTACATGCTACTAACTGTATCCCTTTCATCCTCCACTTCAAAAAAAGTTCCATCTAAATGAAGAATCTTCCTACAAGCACTTTTCCACCCATGCTTAAGAGCAGCAAAACAAACATAAAATCTGTGGAATCTGCTTTCTCTTACCTCACACTCAACAGTGGACCCATCATTGCTTCTCTTTAACTCAGCAACATAATCAAACAGCCTTGCAAATGACTCCTCTTGCTCTTCATCAAACTTCTTAAGGCACCTCAGGCGTGTCATTTCACAGATTGTCCAAGACACATTGATGTTGCGTCTAAGAAGCTTATCTTGTAACTGCTTTGCTGAGAATGTGTATTAAGTCTGAATTCTTCAATATAAAGCTCAGCAATGCGAGTATTATTAAGCAATGACACTTTACCTTGCCAAGTGCAAGTATGCTCTTCTTGTAAAGACCTGATCACCACTCTACTACTACTGCTGTTGATGGATGCAGAGATCCTCCAAGGACACTTCTTTCTAGAGCAAATAGCAACTACACGCTTGCTATCTGACTTCTCATACTTTATGTCTCTCTTTTTTTTCACAGCATATCTATTAATAGCCTTCATAACAAATTCAATTGTAGTGTACTCATCACCAAGAAAAAACCTCCTATACTTGCTATCGTCAACCTTTTGATGTGAATTATCACCATCATCATCACTACTACTATGAACCGATTCTTCAAACTGATCCTCACAACCACCCTCATCTGACGATGACTCACTACCACTACCTTCAACACCCTAGCCAATATTTCCTCAACTTCATCTATTGACAAGCCAACTAACCCCTTTTTCTATGTGTCTACCTATATATGGATCATCCTCACGAACCACAAATATTGTTAACACACCTGACCCGATTGCATAATGAACCACTCTCTTTATCACCTCATCATTATCAATGTCTTCTTTCATCTCTGGCTTTTCTGGTGGAAGCCAAGACACCTTCCTCATGTTGTCTTCATACCTAAGGAGCTCTCTTAGAAGCATCAGAACCGTACTAAGAGGGAAGGACTCGGCTGATATCAAGCCAATTTCATGTGGCTCTCCTCCAAAGTATTGGTTACCAGTTGACCAATATCCACCAACATGCAAGAAAAGATTGAAAATAAGCCAAAGTTGGAACAAAGGGTTTAGAAATCAAAATTGTTAAGCTTGCTAAATCTAAAAAATGATAGTCAAAATGATAAGTAAGAATGAAAATTGGCAGAATATTACCTCATCGTTCACCTCCCTAGCTTATTTTTCAACAATATTCTTCTCGGATTGATTCACTTCGCCACGAATCACAACCTTTAAATCTTCTTCTTCTTCTTCTTCTTTTGATATATCATTAATCCAATGCTATAACACGGGTTGGCGGGACATGTTGAATTGATTAGTTAAGATTGTTCGAAACAAAAAATCGACTTGCAGACATGTTCGGATATCCGTTTGGGTTCGGGTACATACTGGATTTGGTTTCTCTTTATATTTATTACGGAAAAAGGGGAATAAATATATGTTTATATTCGGGAATATACATTTATATAGAAGTACTATAAGATTAATGATTAACAAACATAGCAAAGAATTATACAATTTTGAAATACAATATGTGAAAACAAAATATTGTGTTTTCCTACCTTAAATTCATATCTAAAACAAATAAACAAAAAAGATCCTACAAAATAACATATTAAAAATTACAATCAAACATTAAAAAAAACCATCGATCCGCGGTACCACGGATTAAATCCTAGTTATTTATTATTAAAATACTCAATCCCACATGGGATGAATACATCAAGTTGATATGTTTTGTTTTGATATAAAATATAAAGGCTTTTGTTGAGAGAAATTTATCTTTGGGCTTGGGGCAATGACGCAGCTAATGAGGTTCTAACTGAGGCGCGTCTATTGCTGGTTGAAAACTATTTCCAAACCCCCTCATAGGCCTAAGCTTGTCTTGGGCCTTCAAGAATATCTGGAAGGGCTCCCTTCAGGGTAAAGTCACGATAATTTTTTTTTTTATCTTAGTTTTGTAGAAGAACAAGCTCTTTCCAAGTTACTATAGTTTCCCAAAGAAAGAATTTATGTGAAACCTTTCCACTATTATCATATAAATAGAAGTAAAAATGTTCCAAGAACTTGTTTTTTAAGCAATAATTTCGCTACATGAGAAACCAAGGACCCTCTACGCTTTGATTCCACACCCTACATCGAATCGAGCTTTAGGTTTGCAATCTCTTACATCTAGGTCAAGACGATCAAAACAAGGATCGAAGCTCGCCTACACATACTAAACAAAGAGACAATTCCGCATACTAAATAGAAAGCTTTAAAGATGTAAAAAAACTGGAAAAGCACGAGACGACGACGAGAGTCAACATGGACAAGAGAAAGAGAAACTGATCAGATACATAGATAAGTATATGATGAGCAGAGAGCTGAAGCTGAATCTGAAGTCTATTACACGCTGTCCTTAGACTTCTCAAATTTTGAGTTGATTTAGCAAATTTTTTAGTTAAAACTTGTATGCTAATTAATAGGGAATTTAATGAAGAAACCCTCAACTTTGGGTTGATCCATTTTTAAACATTTAACTATTTTTTTTAAGTAAAAACAACGCTGAACTAAATATTGTTAATAAATGTTACCCTCTGTTTACAAAACGTTTATGAATTTAACAGTCTCCATCTACAGTAACTAAATGACGTTTTAAATTAAACAAAACGACAATACATTTGTTTCTAACGCTAAAACAACAAGGCTTTGAACTAAAACAATACAAAGTTCACTTGTCTGCTATAAGCCACATGAAGAAGGAGACTATAAAGTTAATAAAAGAGAATGGCAATCTCCACTTTCGTAAATAAATGCCTACAAAAAATACTCTATCAAAGAGAAGGCCGATCTCTATTTTCAGAAATTTGAAAGTAAATATAACTTCGTGTGGCAAACGAACTTTGTGTGGCAAGCAAACTTCATCTGTTTAAATTAAAAAACCTTGTTGTTTCTGCATTGGAAACAAATGCCTTATCGTTTTGTTTCATTTAAAACAATATTTGGTTACAGTAGATGGAAACTGGTAAGGGCATTAATGTTTATGTAGACAGAGAGTTAAATTTATTAACAGTTTTTAGTTTAGAAATTTTCTTACTAAAAGAATAGTTAAGGGTTTAAAAATACATAGAGCCAAAGTTGAGGGATTTTTTCTTTCATGAAATTCCCTAATTAATATTATCAGCTTCTAAACAGTATTTCATTAACGGATGGTTGAGAAATTGTGTAAGGAAATGATTGCGTTTTAAAACCATAAAATGCCAAAAATCTCGAATTCGACCAAGGTAAACTATATTGTCGATAGGAAAGGAGAAATCGAATGAATAATACAATTTGAGGAAACACTTCAAGTTGAGTAGGCGAATTTGTGTGGAAGAAACTATTCGAGTCGAAATTTCCCACGAAAGATTCATGTTCAAGATTAGTAATGGGTAAGTTTTTAATTGGTTATGTATTTTTTAATAGACCAGGTGATCTGGTTCAACATATACCATGAGTTTTGAGCCAGGTCGCAGGAACTTTTTTCTTACTAGATGGTTTTCGGGTCAATGAGCCATGAGATCCAACTAATCTTGGGTCCGGAGAAACCATGTGAATACCCCAGTGGCCAAATGAATTGATTTAGTAAATTTCGCGGTTGGGATAATCATTCTCTGACCTAGACCAACAGAGCAACTCCTCTTCAAGTGGAAACCACTAGACGATCACCACTGTTGGAGATAGGATTGACCTATCAGCCCGGCCCATGACGAAGCCCATGTTCAAAAAGCCCGGTTCTGAGGCCCATAAGAACCCAACCCTTTCGACCAGCAGTCTACGACCTGCTACGTCGGGCACAGTGTCCGAGAGGAAGCGAGTAGCCGTTCTGACACCCTACAGCCACTCGAGTGCGATTCGGCTACCGAGTTGACTTCGCCGTTCACGCGCTAGGCGGGGAAACTGCCTCGACGAACACGCACTGGGCGGGAAATGCAGTTGGATCGCTATAAATACCCCCTGCACTTCATTAATGAAGTGGTCCGCAAAATCTCTCTAGAATTAATACCGAGCTCTAAATTGAATACTTGTAATCCTTCCGACGAATCGTTTAGAACACCGAACTGAAATCCCTGCTGATTCAGTTCGTCGTTCTATACGACTACCGTCTTTTAGTGAAATACAAGGTTCCGACCTTACCCCGAACTGTTCGTACGTGATCTGAGCTAAGTATTATTGAATATGTCCTATTAAACAGAAATATCGTCCCCACATTATCATCAATATAATCACAACTCCCATCGTATCGACACATAACCTATCTGATTATATTGGTCCTTATTGAGACTAACATTTGGCGCTAGAGAGAGGGGAGTTTAGACATTTCCTACACGCACGGGACAGATTCAAGGATGGCAGGACCAAATGCGTCATTGCTACCACTCACATCCGACACTGGAGAGCTCGTCCTATCACAAAACCTAAGGGAGCCCGATCTTCAAGCGACAACGCGAGCCACGGCGCCTAGGCCCCTGACACAAAGCAACGAGATTCCTACCCTAGAGGCCCTAACCGAAGAGCTCGAGCCCAAAGTCACCGACGGCAGTCGACCGCTACCCAGAGGCGGAATCCCAGCCCACGCTCAGTTACCACGACCTGATATCGACCTCACTCCAGGGAGCCAGGTCACCATGACGAATGACCGAGTCAGCCTTAATCGCACAAATGACCGAGTCAGCCCGGAGCAACAACGAGCGTTTTGCCGAGCTCGCAGCCGGTCAAAACGTTTGCCATGAACGCCTGGACAACATGGCACCAAGGTGCAACCCGACTGTCGATCGCGCAGCTGAAGAAACCCGGAGACCCCCGAGCTCGTTCTTAAACATTTCCTCAGTGTCTGACGAGCAGGAGGCACTTCGCGCACGCCTCACTCTGGAGGAACCAACACGTCACACACTGGAGTCCTCACAAAGGGCAGAGGAGCGTCTTACGGAAAGAGCTCCCACCAACGAGCTGGGAAGACCAGAGCACCAAAGCCCCAGAGCCCTTCAAAAAATTCCCGATGACCAAGAGCGAGACCGCGAGCTGGCGAGTATTAGAGCCGAGCTCCGCCGGATGACCTCCACCGTACATAAAGCCACCAGCTCGGCCCCTCAGATCGATCGAATCCTCCAGGAGACGCAAAACACCCCGTTCAGCCCCCGTCTGTAGAACACGCCGATCAGGTATCCCAGGAAAGTCAAAATCCTCCCGTACAGCGGACTCACAGACCCTAGTGAATTCATGACCGCGTTCATCGTCGCTACCAGACGACACCAATTCGCCCCCGAAGAGCGAGAGGCTGGTATCTATCAGCTCTTTGTCGAAAACCTCGTCGATCCCGCGCTAACCTGGTTCGCCAGATTGGAAACCCACTCGATCCACAACTTTTACCAGATGTCCGCCGCCTTCCTCAAACATTACTCGATGATGACAAGGAACATCCAACGCCGACCTATGGCCGTTAACTCAAGGAGCGAAGGAAACCTTGCGATCATACATCGACCGATTCAAAATGGTCGTATCTCGAGTTGTCGTATCGGACGACGCGGCCTTTCCGGCCCTTCGCAAAGGTCTGTGGTTCGAATCGGCTTTCAAGGAAGATATGAAGCTGAATAAACCGCGAACCCTGGAAGACGCCCTGTGCCGAGCTTCCATCTTCGTCGAGATAGAGGAAGAACGAGCCCTCATGACCAAGAAGTACGCCCCGAGCAAAGCGGCTGTCCCAAAGGACAAAGCCTGGGAAGAGCAATATGAGCCTCGTCAACATTACGATGAGGAATATTTGCAGGAAAGGGGTAAACGGGCTGCGGCCTTCGCTATTACCGACAGCCCGGACCCATCGCCTGTCGACTCCTCTTTTGCGATCAGCGGCGGCACCCAACCTCCCCCGAGCTCACAGCAGAATCCCCCACTCTCCTGGAACAAATGGCAGAACGCCAACTACCAGCCCAGAGATAACGAGGCGTTTTGCGAGTTTCACCAGATGAAAGGTCACCCGACCTCACAATGCCGATCACTCCACGAGGCTCTCCTAGCGCAATATGAAAAGGGGGCCGTCAGGCTAGACGATCGCCCTGCTCCTCGAGGGAATACAAGCCGACAAAACAACGGCCAGCAGCAATTTGGAGGTCGGACTAACGATCAACGTCCACGCAACGACTTCAGGGGCCAGAATGATAATAATCGACGACGATCTCCTTCACGAGAACGGGATTCCGATAGGCAACCCCGAATCGAGGCCATCGAACCCCGCAGAGAGCGAACTCCAAAGGAGCAAGAGCCTCTGCAAATATTACCCCCACCGAGGCAGCTTATCGGGATGATAATGGGCGGTCCTCCCGAGTGCAACGACTCGGTTTGGTCAATAAAAATGTCCGAACAACGAATAGAGGCGAGTCTCAAGCAAATGGATAGTGACCCACCGAGCTCAACCGAGGGAGAGATCGACATCACGTTCACCGCGGGCGATGGACGCGGGGTAGCCCACCCACATCATGACCCGCTCGTCATTAAGCTACGAATTGCAGACTGCGACGTCGGCAGAGTCCTGGTCGATATAGGGAGCTCGGTCGACTTCATCTTCAAGGACACCTGGGACAAAATGAGTCTCACCGGCCTCACCCTCAAGAAATCCAAACGCTCCCTCGCCGGTTTCAACGGAGATACAACTGATACGATCGGAACAGTCAAACTCCCGATCTATATTGAAGGAACCACCAGGATTGTCAAGTTCGAGGTTATCGATAAGCCGGCAATCTATAACGTAATCCCTGGCACCCCTTGGATTCACATGATGAAAGCGGTGACCTCCACCTACCACAAATGCCTAAAGTACCCCGTTGGGTCAACGGTCTGTACAATCCGCGGAGACCAACGTATGTCCCGAACTTGCTTCATAGTAGAGCACAAGCTGCGAAAGGCAGCTAGGACATGCCAAGTGATCGATTGCCATATCTCAAGCGATCCCGACCACCACAGCTAGCCGGCTCGGAATCTGGTAATTCAGACAAACATCGATCCGACCAATAAAGAGCACTGCGTCGGAATAGAGGCCGATCTTGAGACAGCCGTGAGAGACGAGCTTGTCGATTTTCTCAAAGAGAACGTATCAACCTTCGCTTGGTCGACCAATGATATGCCCGGGATAGATCCGACGATCGCCAGCCACGAGCTCAACGTCGACCCGACGTATAAACCAATAAAGCAAAAATGTCGCAAAATGAACCCCTAGCGGGCGTAAACGGTAAATGACGAGGTAGAGCGGCTGACCGCAGCCGGATCCATTACCGAAATAAGGTATCCCGAGTGATTGGCCAACCCAGTGGTCGTGAAAAAGAAATCGGGGAAGTGGAGAGTCTGCGTAGATTTCACCGACCTCAATAAAGCGTGTCCGAAGGACAGTTTTCCGCTTCCTCGCATCGATCAAGTCGTCGAAGAAACCACTGGGAACGAGCTCCTTTCCTTCATGGATGCTTTCTCGGGTTACAACCAAATCCGAATGCACCTGGATGATCGTGAAAAGACTGCATTCATCACAGATCGGGGAACCTATTGCTACGAGGTTATGCCCTTTGGGCTGAAAAACGCAGGAGCCACTTATCAGCGACTCGTTAACAAAATGTTCGCCGACGAGCTCGGGCGCACAATGGAGGTCTACATTGACGATATGCTTGTAAAATCCTTTTTGGCGAAGGATCACGTCGGCCATCTTAAAACTTGCTTCCAAACCTTCAACAAGTACGGGATGAAATTAAACCCGACGAAGTGTTCCTTCGGAGTAACATCAGGCAAATTCTTGGGGTACATCGTGACACATGTGGGATCGAGGCCAACCCGGCACAGATTGGAGCGATCCTTGAGCTACCATCACCAAAAAACAAGCGTGAGATCCAAAGACTCACGGGAAGAAACGCCGCCCTCAACCGTTTCATCTCCCGATCAACGGACAAATGCCTGCCGTTCTACCAGCTCCTTCGCGGTAATAAAGAGTTCGTATGGGACGAACGGTGCGAAGAAGCATTTCAGCAGTTGAAGGCTTACCTTTCTACGCCCCCCGTCCTCTCTAAACCCGAGGTAGGAGAAACCCTGTACCTCTACATTGCAGTCTCCAATTCGGTCGTAAGCGGCGTCCTTGTTCGAGAAGATCGGGGCGAGCAAAAACCCATCTTTTATGTCAGCAAGGCGCTGGACGCAATGGACTCTACATGTCGATGGCTCATCTTCGCGTCACGGCTCCGGCATCGGGATCAAACTCGAGTCCTCGACGGGAGAAATATTAGAGCAATCATTCCGCTTGGCGTTCCCGGCCTCAAATAACGAAGCCGAATACGAAGCTTTAATCGCCGGACTCAAATTAGCAAAGGGCATCGGAGCAACGAACATCAGGGCATACTGTGACTCGCAGCTCGTCGCTAACCAGTTCAGCGGCGAGTACGAAGCCAAGAACGACCGCATGGATGCCTATCTGAGAGTCGTGAAAGACTTGGCCGCCGAGTTCGGGGAGTTCAGTTTTACAAGGATACCCCGTGGCGAGAACACTTCTGCTGATGCGCTGGCCGCCTTGGCCTCGACCTCCGATCCAACCCAACACCAGGTTATACCCGTCGAAAGCATTGACCGACCGAGCATCACTCTCCCCAGGGGAGTCGCCCTCGTCGAAAGCACCCCGACAACCGACCCCGACCAGGGAAACAAAGAAGACATCGCGGATCATCTCCCCCACCACCCAAAGAGCCAACTTCCCCAGACTGGCGAACTGAGATAATGGCGTACATAGAAAGCGGCATGATCCCTACCGACAAATGGGCAGCACGGCGTCTAAAAAGGAAGAGCGCACGCTATGTTCGGCTAGACGGAAACCTGTACAGATGGAGCTCCTCCGGAGTTCTCCTAACGTGTCTATACGGGGACGAAACAATCGGCGTAATGAAGGAACTACACGAAGGCGCCGGAGGAAACCATTCAAACGGCCGAGCTCTCGCAGTCAAAATCAGGAATCATGGGCACTTCTCGCCAACGATGTTCAAAGACTACGAGAAGTTCACAGCACGGTGCGAACAATGCCAACGACACGCACCCATGATACATCTACCCACCGAGCTCCTCACCACGGCAACCGCACCTTACCTCTTCATGAGATGGGCGATGGACATCGTAAGGCCCATGCCCCGGTCTCGAGGTAAGGCGTATATACTTATCATGACGGACTACAACACTAAATGGGTTGAAGCCGAGTCCTTCAACAACATCCTCGCCGAATTCCTATGGAAATTCATTATCTGCCGCCATGGACTCCCGTACGAGATCATCACATACAACGGTCCACAGTTCATCTCGGGTCTTGTCGAGGACTTCTGCGCTAAATGGAAAATCAGGCTGAGCAAGTCAACACCGCGGTACCACCAGGGCAACGGGTAGGCCGAGGCAACGAATAAGACAATACTCGACGGTCTGAAGAAGCGGCTCGGCGCACACGGCGAAGAAAGGATTATGGGCCGACGAGCTAGACGGCGTACTCTAGAGTCACCGAACGACACCACGCACCGCATCCGGCCGAACTCCTTTCTCCTTATCTCACGGAATGGAAGCAATGGCCCCATCTGAAGTCGGGATTCCAGCTCTCTGCCGATCAATGCTGGTACAAAACCCCGCACTCAATATCGAGTTGCACCAAACAGAAGAGGATTTCTTAGAAAAACAACGCGACGACGCTTTGCTTCGGATCCAGAATTACCAGCAGCTCGCCGCCAAGTATTACAACAAAAAAAGTGAAAGGCAGACACTTCGTCGAGGGAGACTTAGTGTTACAGAAGGTGTTCGAAAACACCGTAGAAGAAAACGCAGGGAAGCTCGGCGCACACTGGGAAGGCCCTTACCTCGTCTCTCGGATTGTTAAACCTGGCGTTTACGAGCTAACCACAATGAGCAGCAAAGCAATCCCGCGCTCCTGGAACACGATGAATCTCAAGCAATTCCATTATTAGTGTCCCGATCTAATGCTTTCTCTGTAACAATTCGGATACCAAACTACGACTGGCTTGATCTCCCTGATAGGGGGTACGTAGGTAGCCTCTCACAAAGGTGCAGCTATAATATACTCTTTTCCAACTAATCCCGTCTCTCAAAAAAAAAAAAAAAAAAAAAAAAAAAAAAAACCGAGTCATCACTCGCACTGATCTCACGTACAACCTATTTACGTGCAGCCGAGTTCTCACTCGCACCCATCTCTCACGTACAATCTATAAACGTGTAGCCGAGTTCTCACTCGCACATCTCTCACGTACAATCTATAAGCGTTTAGCCGAGTTCTCACTCGCACCGATATCACGTACAGCCAATAAACGTGCAGTCGAGTTATCACTCGCACCGATCTCACGTACAACCTATAAACGTGTAGCCGAGTTCTCACTCGCACCAATTTCACGTACAACCGAGCCCATTTCCCTCTCGATCCTCACAAACACATAACGTTGCGCCCAATCGTCCACTTTACTGGGCATGTTCGTAATAAGCCCAGCCTTTGCCTCAAACGACGCATAAAAGGTGCCGGGCTCCGACGAGGTAAGTTTGAGAGACGTCAGTTCCTCGAAAAGATCGGACGTCAGCTCAATCCCGTGCTCAGCGGCCAGCACGTAGGCGGATATCATGTTAATCATCGAGTTCGCACTTATTTGAGAAAAGGCGAGCTGACGAGCGCGGCAATACTGGATAAACACCTCGGGCAGGGGAAGCCAAATCTTGCACTTCAGGAAATACTGATCGTACAAACAAGTGTAGCCGATCGGCGGTGTCCAGGGACGTTGATGCTGTGTTGGCAGGATAAATCTACAGGTCGGGAACATGTTTGCAAGAGTGGAAATTGTCTTGGTGGTCGACCACGTCGGTGCACCTCCCTCGTAATAAGAGGCCTTCCGCGGTTTCGGTTTTCGGCCACCAGCTCGTGTTGTCCTAGGAGCATCCCCACGAACCGGTCTGATTGGAGGCCCTATCTGAAGGTTCCGACCTCTGCTGCCTCCGACGTGAGGTCTTAGGATAAGGCTAGTTTGGAGCATCGGCATACCGCTACCGATCTGATCTTCATGGCCTTCACGACTCGAAGATGCGATAGTATTCCCATCTCCTCGCCTCCTGAGGACACCGACTTGGGGACGGGCTGATGATGTCCCGGCCTCAGCAGCTTGGGATCTTCTGCGAACCAGAGCGGCGGCACCACCATCATCTTCTTCATCGGAAAATAACGCCCTGTTCGTTATCAGGGAGACGTTCCCAGAACTAGCCCGGTCGCCGCTGTGGTGAATGGAGCCAGAATCGGTGCTAGATTCAGCGTGAATTCAGTCAAAAAGATCTGACATAACATCGAAGAGTAGGAGGAAGAGATCGAGAGAGATGAAGGGAGATCCGGCGTAATCTTTCCCGAGAAAATCAGAGAAACGAGAGAAATGAGAGGAGCGAGAGAAGCGAATGTTTACCTGTTTCGCAGAAATGGCAGAAATAAAACGAGGATTCATCTTATAAAACCGAGAAGCGACGGTTCGGCTTCGACACGGGAAATCGAGAAGATGCCGTTCTATTACCCACTCCTGATCCTACACGTGGCGCACACGGGCAGACATCGAGGAGCATCCATGATTACATCGCGCGGATCGAAACGCAAAGGGGGCCCACTACCAGTCAGTGCGGTGATATGATCGTTTCTTCACGCGCGGACACGAATCTCACGCACGTCGTAAGAACAGTGACTCCCGAACACGGTAAGTCACGGGAAGCAGAAACCCTAAGCAGATCAAAACATCTGATGTGGCGAAAATGGGCCGGTCTGGAGTTGACAATTTATACTCCGGTCTGTTCGATGTTCTTTTTCACACCCCGGACTGGGGGGCTATTGTTGGAGATAGGATTGACCTATCAGCCCGGCCCATGACGAAGCCCATGTTCAAAAAGCCCGGTTCTGAGGCCCATAAGAACCCAACTCTTTCGACCAGCAGTCTACGACTTGCTACGTCGGGCACAGTGTCCGAGAAGAAGCGAGTAGCCGTTCTGACACCCTACAGCCACTCGAGTGCGATTCGGCTACCGAGTTGACTTCGCCGTTCACGCGCTAGGCGGGGAAACTGCCTCGACGAACACGCGCTGGGCGGGAAATGCAGTTGGATCGCTATAAATACTCCCTGCACTTCATTAATGAAGTGGTCCGCAAAATCTCTCTAGAATTAATACCGAGCTCTAAATTGAATACTTGTAATCCTTCCGACGAATCGTTTAGAACACCGAACTGAAATCCCTGATTCAGTTCGTCGTTCTATACGACCACCGTCTTTTAGTGCAATACAAGGTTCCGACCTTACCCCGAACTGTTCATACGTGACCCGAGCTGAGTATTATCGAATCTGTTCTATTAAACGGAAATATCGCCCCCACATTATCATCAATATAATCACAACTCCCATCGTATCGACACATAACCTATCTGATTATATTGGTCCTTATTGAGACTAACAACCACTTGGTTAATTGGTTATGTGTTGCGATCTAGGTTTGCCATATGGAATACTATTATATAAATGTCGATTAATTCACGATAGATGTGATGATTACAAGTATTCATAGGACATTAGGAATTAGTTAATTATAAATAATTTTTTGATTAAATATTTTACAAACCTTTTCAAGATATATATATATATATATATATATAGTTTTGTGACTTTAATATCATTGCATAGCTCATCAAAGTGGGCTCGAACAATTGATTTGGAAAATGTGAAAGACGTGAGAGATACCATCATAAATCCAATCGCCAATAAAATGGTAATCGAATACGATATGCTTCGTGAACAAATGGGAAACCAAGTTAGCATAAAGGCATTAGCGCCTAAATTGTTGTAGTAAAGAACATGTTTCGTCGAAACTATGATCCCAAGTTCGGTGAGAAGTAAACACAACCAGAAAAGGTTGGGACCCATGTAATTATTTATGAAGCCCGATACTCGGTTTCAGTGGAGAAGCATTCAATGCCGCACTACTTTTTAGAAGACCAAGAGAGCATATCTACGTCCTCCAAAATATATATCCGAATATGCATCAAATGACAAGGCATTTGAACTTTAAAGGTTTAAAGTATATGCCATGAGAATGTGTACTTGTAAGATAGCGAAGACCTCATTTTGCGACTTGCCAGACAGCCCCGACCCAAAGATTTATAGAGCCTGTGGGCAAAAAACAAAAATTTGCCTCTTTTCATTGAATTTTCATTAAAAAAATTATTTAAAATTTTTTTGACCTTATTTTTATTTAAAACAAAACAACTGAGCATTTTGAGGCAGTGTATTATTTTTGGTCTAATTGTAATTTTTTCCAGAATTTGGGCTTTTTGTATATAATTTTTTTTTGTGTATAAATTTTTTTTTATAAAAATGGTCCTGAGCAGTCTATTGCCAAATCCCAGGGCTAATGTGTTAGCGAATGCATGAATTGAGAGAGTTTGGTCACTGTGCAAGATATATCCGGCTGAGTAAAAGCTAACTATTGGAAGCTTCCAATGATCAAAAAGGAGCATTGTGCATGATGAACTTATATTAGAATTTCAAAATTTTAAATATGGATTTGGACTCTTAGTCGCAATATATTCGATTTGATATATTATGTATCTTTGACGATGATATCAAAAGATTATATTAAGTATTAATATTGATTTAACGGGATTGGACATGCAATTTTTAGAAATATAGGGTAAAGTTGCAAAAAAAGTAATTTGGAAGATTTTTTTTTGCAGAAAACTCTTTATTAAAAATCTTTATGTTATCGATGAATTAAACTGTAAGATTCAAGATATTTTCTATTAGTGAAAAATCTTTAATTAACTTGGGCCTAAATAACGTCTGGCCCATGTTTATAATACAAAAACATGCGATTGCAAAAAACCACCACGTTGTTCGGCACCAGGAGCTTCAAATGGCATGGTGTGTATGAGTAACATGTATTAATTTGTCCCACATCGCTTACACACGAAATAATGATTCGGGAAGTAGAGTATAAGAAGAGTAGTGGATAGTTCATGTAAGGTACTTACCTGGACGGGGTCGACTTGTAATCAACAAGATGAGTGGCCTAAGCTAGTGACCTCCATTGCACAATAAGGAGGGGTATTAGCTTAAGGTCTCCCCAAGTGAGAGGGCCTGCGTCATTATTTGTGACAGAGGGGGCCTGCGTTCGCGCGGTCCCTACCATTCATAGTCTTAACGTTTTACTCTTCTTTCATTATTTGACAACACCATTGATTGTATTTCACATACATAAGGAATGTCAAATTTGGGAACTGTATATTTATAACTTGGCAGAGTCCCACATTGGAAGTATTTATCAAGTTGGTCGGATTTGTTTTGATATAATTACAGAGGCTTCTGTCACGTGCATCTGATCCGTGCGCTTGTGGCAAAGACTCAGCTAATGAGATTTTAACCGAGGCGCGACTTCAAGAATTTTCGGAAGGGCTCGCTTGTGGCAATGGCTCAGTTTTTTTTCTTCTTTATCCATGGCTTGGTACCGTCTTTGTCTGACATAGATATAAGGCCTCGAGAGTATCTAGAAGGGGATCCATTGTGTCAAAGATTTTAGGACATAAACGAGTGGTTTCTCGTTCGAACAAATATTTCGTATAAAACTGAAGAGACTCACAATGTGAAAGAATTAAAATGATAAATGAAAAAGAAGGTTGCTGGAGCGATTGATTGCAAGTCATCGACAACGTGATTATTTGGTTATAATCACGATAAGGTTTTCTTTTCAGTTTTGTGCCCAATCAAACTGTTTTGATAGTATATGGTACAACAGTTTCTTTCATTAGTGTTTATCAGTATGTTTAAATGCCAAAACTCACCTTATCATGGTATTATACTTAAATGCCACATATCAGTATATTTTTATCACTACCGATAATCTGCAATAGCCACTTAATTTTTTTTCCGTAAAAGATATGATTTGGTCTAGAGATTCCAAAATAGATAAAGTAACAATATTTAGTGCTCTCTCTTACTTGTAGACATATTAGTGTCAAGCATTGGGGTTTTGAATCACATTTTAAAGAATCAAGCCAAACTAAGTGTTTTAGGATAGATGTCTTTGATCTTCATGTATGCAAGATGTCCAAGGAATATTACATCATTTAAGAGAAATTTAGGTACCATTATAGATTGGGGCATTTACTCAAACAGCTCTAGAACTTTTTTTAATTACTAGAATGGCTTCAGATTTTGTGTGGTTTTTAATGCCAATTTCGACATTTGATTCATGTGTTAGGAAAAACCATATTTACGAGAATGTCATTAAATAATTGTGCCACATCAGAGAGAGACGGCAATTTTCTGGAGAGTTTTAGGGAGAAAATTTCCCGCCATAAAACAAGTATGTCGCGTATGTTACGGTAGAGTTGTTGGTTACGACAGACATAGTTAAAAGATATATTGACAGTAACAGATTTAAATGACAGAATTAATTTTAGTGGTGGCAAATTTATTGAACAAACAGAGTTAAACGGTAGATTTGCGGAAGCAATTGAGTTAATCGATAGAGTAAATGGTAGTGGTGAAAGATTTATTTCAACGGTAGAGTTGCGTGATAGAGTAAAAACATTTGATGGTAGAGTTAAAAGGCATGATAGAGACTTAATATAATTAATAGAGTTATATGGCAGAGTTGTTTATAGCGACGACAAAGTTAATGCGTATTGACAGAGTGAGACCGTAGAGTTATTATTAGTGACAGTAGATTATACATAAATGGTAGAGTAAACGGAAAACTCTACCATTTAGCGGCAGACTTATCGTTTACGAATATAGCAAATTGTTGGTAGAGTTTACATAGAGGTGGTGATAGAGTAACGTAAATATGCTAGACTTGACTATTCCATATTTTAGGTCACCATGTTGCGCCGCCTTGCGAGATGTCTAATTTGCCCTTCTAATTATAACGGTTGTGGCAAAATACTAATTCCAACAGTAGAGTTGCTTGATGGAGTGAAAACAGTTGATGGTAGAGTTAAAAGGCATTATAGAGACCTAAAATCCTATATAAATGTATATGGCAGAGTTGTTTCTAGTGACGGCAGAGATATTTTTGGTGACAGAAAACTCTACCATGTAGCGGCAGAGTTATATGGCAGAGTTGACTATTCCAGATTTTAGGTCAAGAAGCTGCGCAGGTCACCAAGTTGTGCCACCTTGCGAGATGACTAATTTGACCTTCTAATTACAACGGTTGTGGTGAAGTACTAAGCCAACAGTAGAGTTGCTTGATAAAGTGAAAGCATGATATATCATGGTTTTTACCCACTTTCAACCATGATATAAGTCCTTTTTCAGAATCTTTCCAGTAGTTTTAGAGTCTTTCGAGTTCTTTTCAGGATATAGGCACACATAGAGCCAAATTGGATTATTTGGAAGCTTTTGAAGCAATCTGGAGTTGAAGCAATACTGGGAGCTGAAGCAATACTGGGAGCTGAAGCTCAGCATCGATCGATACCTGAGGAGCATCGATCGACACCATTCATTCGGAAGAGACACAATTAAAGCTCCTAGCATCGATCGATACCATTTACGGTATCGATCGATACCATTTACGGTATCGGTCGATACCGGTGATTAGATTTCGCAACAAGATCCGAAGATAAACCAGAAGCTTTCCTTATTTTTCGAGATAACTCCTAAACGTGTTTTAGCTATATAATTAAGTTTTTGAGCCTCCAGAAAAACACCTTGTGATTTCTGGAGATAGAGTATTCTGCAATTGAGTTTTTGGGAGAAGAACCTTGAACCTCTTTGTCTTTCTACTCTATCTTATTTATGATATCTATTTTATTCATGATGTTTGTCATATTCACCATGTCTGAGTAGATTCCTTGTTAGGTTTAGGGTTGTTTAAGAGGTATTTGATGAATTGTTAGATCTGATTTATTTGTTAGGGATTATCCTTAGAGCTTTTCACCTAGACTTGAGATTAATGCTTATTCTAGCCTCGCAAACCAGAATATGTTGTTAGGTTGATTAATTGGCACGAAAGTGTGATTAGTTTCCTGATCTAGTGTTTGGTGAGCAAAAGACCTATTCGCAAAGAAATTTGGTTTAGGCTTTTGTGAACAATTGAACTTAATCGTTAATGCTTGTTTGAATTTATAGAATCTGCAAAGAAATTTGGGATTCTAGGTTTAGGCATAGATAGTTTTCGCAACGACAGTTGGTTTACTTTACAATTGTGTTTCAAGTTCAAAAGCGGAGCTTAATTCATCCCTGACAATTGATTTGATTGATAATTCTGATTTGCCTGCAAATTTCCCTAAACTTAGCTTTTATTCCTCTGATTTACTTCCTTGATTTATCTGTTTTGTTATTCTTAATTACATTTATTTGGCTTAGCTTAATTCATATCCTGAAATCTATTGAGTGTTATCTTGAGTCTTTGTGGTTCGACCCCTATATACTGCAGCTACTGCTTTAGTACTATTAGGGTATTATCTTTGAGCACATCAAATTTTGGCGCCGTTGCCGGGGACTCTAATTTCACCATTAGATTACGGTTTAGAATTTCGACTAAGTGTTTGAGCATCAATCGATACCCCCTTACTATCGATCGATACTCGTTGTGATTTCTGTCACTTACGTGATTTACTTTCTGTGTTTCAGGTGTATGCAGCATCGAGAGACCAAAAGAAGCAAGAACAAGCAGTTGACCAATCTATCTAACAAAGAGCTAGCTAAATTAGAGCGTACAATCAGAAAGCAAAAGAAACAAGCTGAGATGAATCATCCGATTGTGCTCGCTCGTGATGAGGCTGGGGTTTTGAGAGATCCGGAAGGTCACCTGTGTGACACGCAAGGACAGAGGATTGATGTAGAAGAAAAACATTGTCACCCCTGCACCGGTTGCTTATGAGATTATCCCACCAGCTGTGCGTGGGAATGTTGGGAATGCTCAGGGTAATCGTGCCAGAACGCTTGGGGAGTACAACAGACCAGATCAGTTCTATGCAAACCGATCTGCGATCCGTATTCCAACCTTCCAGAGAAATGACTTTGAGCTGAAGCCTGCATACTACACTCTTGTAGGCCAACACCCTTTTCATGGTCTTTCTCATGAGCATCCCATGGATCATATCGAGAGGTTCGAGGACTTGGTCACCAGTATCAAATACAATGGAGTGTCCAATGACTTCCTCTTCTGTAAGCTCTTTCCATACTCTCTTAGTGGAGATGCAGCTTATTGGTTGAAGCAGTTGCCTCCTGGTTCTCTGACTACCTGGGAGGAGACTAAGACTGCTTTTCTGAATAATTTCTATGATGATGCGAGATCAGAGAAACTCAGGAACAAGATCTCCCAGTTTTTTCAGGGAGCAACTGAGGCATTTAAGGCTGCTTGGGTTCGATTTCGGTATTATCAGAGGGACTGCCCTCACCACGGTTTCTCGCAGGTTTAGTTATTGGGTATCTTCTTCAGAGGGATCGATTGGAGGTATCAGATGGCTTTGGACGCTGCAAGCAATGGGAATTTCAACACCAGGTATCCCGAGGACGCTTATGTGTTGATTGAAAACTTGGCATCCAGCAACAGTACTAAGAATGCAGATTTCGAGAGGAAGACGCAGAATGGAAACGTTGATGGGTTGCAGATTGCTGAGGTACATGCCAAGCTGGATTCAGTTCACAATCTGTTATTGGGAAAGCAGCAGAAGGCAGTGCATTTTGCTGAGGAAGTCGAGAACATCGATGAAGGTGAAGCAGAGGATGTCAACTACATTGTTGGTAATGGTTTTCAGAACTCGTCGTACAACCGCGGTTTCACTAACAACTCTCAGCGAGGAGGATTCACGTCTGACTATAGGTCTGCGAATTTCGGAGCAAGCTCCTTTGCTCAGAAGCCATTTCAGAACAGTGGGTACACTCGCACCTATGGGAATTCATCCTACCAGGCACCACCTCCCAAGACTCAGGAAAGCAAAGTTGAGACTATGCTTGAACAGATTCTTGAGGGGCAGGAAAAGATGACGGTTGATTTCAATGGAAAGATGGATGCTTTGTACACTGATCTGAATGGAAAAATCAAAGCTCTGAACATCCATCAGAAGAAGTTGGAAACTCAGGTTGCTCAGACTGCAGAAACTGTTAAGAGATAGAAAAACGGTGAATCCGAGAGAGCACGTTCATGCCATTACTCTGGGAAGTGAAAGAGAAGTTGCTCCAGGGTTGAAGAAAACTTACTCGCCTAAGCAGCTCGTCGATCTTGCTGGAGACGACGATGACGACGATGAGATTCCTGAAACTTCTCCAGTATCGGTCGATACCACCTTTCATCGATCGTCGCCTATTCAGAGTTCTTCAGAACAAGTTGCAAAATCTCAAGTATCGATCGACACCCCCCTGTATCGATCGATACCATTCCAAAAGTCGACCAGAAGTAGACTACAGGACATGTTGGGAGAGTCTATGTACCAATGATTCCTTTCCCTCGACTCCCTGCTAAGTCTAAGAAAGAAATAGAAGAGGCTAGATGCAGAGCAATGCTAGAAAAGTTGGTTGTTGAACTCCCATTCGTCGATGCCATCATGACTTCACCAACTCTCAGGAGGTATGCTAAGAGGATGGTTACCAATGGTGTGAGTCCTGAGGAAGCAGCACTGCTCACAAAGGACATCAGTGAAATCCTCTTGAAAAGGACAGTCTCAAGGAAAGAGAGGAAGGTGACAATCTCTGAACATGTCAGTGCTATGATTCAGAGTAGGATTCCAGAGAAACTACCTGATCCAGGAAGCTTTGTACTAGACTGTTCCATCTCAACTAAAAGGTTCCCTCATTCTCTCTGTGATCTTGGCTCTAGCATTAACCTGATGCCTCTCTCTGTTGTTGAAAGCCTTAGGATGACCGATTTTGTTCCAACAAAGATCTCGCTCATCTTAGCTGATAGATCCAAAAGGTTTCCCGAAGGTGTCTTAGAAGATGTTCCACTAATGATCGAAGGCTGTATGATTCCCACAGACTTTGTGGTTTTGGAATATGTTGAAGAACCTCAGGATCCTCTTATCTTGGGAAGATCATTTTTGGCAACAGCAGGTGCCATCATTGATGTGAGAAAAGGGCAGATAGAGCTTGATTTGGGTGATGAAGTCATGAGTTTTAACATGGACAAGCTGAGGAGGAGATCTACCATTGATGGTCAGACCTTTTCTGTAGAGATGTCCATTGATGAAGACCCAAACACAGAGCTTTCACAAGACATTACTGCTGGGTATGTCAAAGTGTTGGATGACACTGAGCGAATGAGCAAGCTGGTTATTCAAGAAGATTTGGTTGAGAGCTCTGAAAAGAGTGATGTACTTAAGGATTGGAGTGAGGAATGTCTTTTCAGTACTACTAAGCTCGAGGAAGAGGCTCCAATTAATGCCAGACTGCTGGAAAATGATGTCTTTACATTGGAGGCAAGTATTGTAGAGCTAAAGTACAGAAAAAGTGGTGAGATTCGTGTTTCAGACATTACGTCGGTCGACGCAGCATTATGCCCGCCAGCTGATTTTAAGCAGAAACTCCCACCTCTCACACACCAGACACCTCGGAGAAAGCAAAGGAAAACACCTTCTTTTTCTAATTCCAAACCACCTAATGTCATCAATCATATATTACCATCTACTTCACACTTAAGCAAGCCGCGAGACTCTCGTCGAGCGCTTGTTGTTTCTTTTGATGACTGTGCAGGAAAACGAAGTATCCCACCCAATCTTCCATCCCGCCCTGATGTTGTTCCTCACTTCCTTGGTAGACCTCATGCAGTTAATGCTTACACACCACCTTGGATGAGATGTTTGTCACAGATGCATTCACTGTCTCTCCGCAAACCACCCGACACCCGAGCCCCGACACATGTCGAGCTAACGACATTAAACAAGCGCTTGGTGGGAGGCAACCCACTGGTGAGTCTGTACATACGTTTTTATTTTGATTTTTCGTTTTTTTTTTGTCTTGTGTCTTCACGTGAACCAGGTCCAGACGAAGAGCATCGATCGACACCCTTAGAGTATCGATCGATACCAAAGCCAAAGGAGACTTATGCTGTTATGATACGAGCATCGATCGATACTCTCTTAGTATCGATCGATACCCATCCATTTCCCACGGTACTTTTGAGCCAGCTTTTCACCATTCTGTTCTTGTATTTTCTTTTCCTTCCTCTAGGCTAAATAACACTAGGGACAGTGTTGTTTAAGTCTGGGGGAGGTAGTTACTGACATCTGGGTTTGTTTTTCTTAGAGTCAGTCCTTTTGAGTTTAATTTTTGTTTTATTGAGTCAAAACCAGTTGGAGATTATGAACCTTTGCTTGATTTCATTGTTCTGACTTTGTTTTTGAGTAACCATTTGTCACAGAATCAGCTCTAAGATTGACTAATCAAAAATCCAAAGACTAACCAGTTGACCAGAAAACACCCATGGCTCCAGCAAATTTCTTCTGAATCCTGAGCCAAATCTTACACTTCACCTCTGAGGTTGGTATTCACTGAACTTGATTCATCATTCATATCTGACAAAGGAACCCATGTGTTTGAAAAAAATTATGGTATACCTCTCCCTTGACATATATTGATATACACTGGTGCATAAAAGATGAAATGATTTCCGCCGAGTAGAGGGCTAGGAACATTTCCTGTGATCCCATTTTTCTACTTGGATAAGGAATGATCACACAAGAGTCTGAAGCGAGGGGTAGGAACATTTCCAGTGACCCCATTATTCGCCTAAGACTTTTGATACTCTGAGAGGGGAGAACCGGGGATTCGGTGGCAAACACCATCAATACTCGCGTCTCAAACCTTGATTTGTATATGCGAAGCTAAAAGAAAAATAAAAAAAAATGAATAAAGAGAACACAAAAAGAGATAAGTCTGGAGGAGAGGAAAATCATATCAAAGTATAAATTTGGGTGGTTCCTTAGTCACGATATCGTATGAGTAAGAATCTATACGGTTCCTGAATATCAACAACAGTTGTGAAACGGCAATGAAGGATTTAGTATGATTGATGCTGTGAGATAATGTGTGGATAATGGGAGGCTGCGACTGTCTACGGAGAAGTACATGGTGGTCAGATCCGAAACTGTTTAAGTGATGATTGGGAGTTTGGGAAAGGAGTCATTTCAATATCTCAAGAAAAAGTGAGTCTCTGTGTTTTTCAAACCTCTTTCCCTGTTTTGGTTTTCTATTTGCTTCAGGGCAAGCAAAGACTAAGTCTGGGGGAGTTTATATATCATGGTTTTTACCCACTTTCAACCATGATATAAGTCCTTTTTCAGAATCTTTTCAGTAGTTTTAGAGTCCTTCGAGTTCTTTTCAGGATATAGGCGCACATGGAGCCAAATTGGATTATTTGGAAGCTTTTGAAGCAATCTGGAGTTGAAGCAAAACGGGGAGCTGAAGCTCAGCATCGATCGATACCTGAGGAGCATCGATCGACACCATTCATTCGGAAGAGACACAATTAAAGCTCCTAGCATCGATCGATACCATTTACGGTATCGGTCGATACCGGTGATCAGATTTCGCAACAAGATCTGAAGATAAACCAGAAGCTTTCTTTATTTTTCGAGATAACTCCTAAACGTGTTTTAGCTATATAATTAGGTTTTTGAGCCTCCAGAAAAACACCTTGTGATTTCTGGAGATAGAGTATTCTGCAATTGAGTTTTTGGGAGAGGAACCTTGAACCTTTTTTGTATTTCTACTCTATCTTATTTATGATATCTATTTTATTCATGATGTTTGTCATATTCACCATGTCTGAGTAGATTCCCTGTTAGGTTTAGGGTTGTTTAAGAGGTATTTGATGAATTGTTAGATCTGATTTATTTGTTAGGGATTATCCTTAGAGCTTTTCACCTAGACTTGAGATTAATGCTTATTCTAGCCTCGCGAACCAGAATATGTTGTTAGGTTGATTAATTGGCACGAAAGTGTGATTAGTTTTCTGATCTAGTGTTTGGTGAGCAAATGACCTATTCGCAAAGAAATTTGGTTTAGGCTTTTGTGAACAATTGAACTTAATCGTTAATGCTTATTTGAATTTATAGAATCTGCAAAGAAATTTGGGATTCTAGGTTTAGGCATAGATAGTTTTCGCAACGACAGTTGGTTTACTTTACATATGTGTTTCAAGTTCAAAAGCGGAGCTTAATTCATCCCTGACAATTGATTTGATTGATAATTCTGATTTGCCTGCAAATTTCCCTAAACTTAGCTTTTATTCCTCTGATTTACTTCCTTGATTTATATGTTTTGTTATTCTTAATTACATTTATTTGGCTTAGCTTAATTCATATCATGAAATATATTGAGTGAAATCATGAGTCTTTGTGGTTCGACCCCTATATACTGCAGCTACTGCTTTAGTACTATTAGGGTATTATCTTTGAGCACATCAAAGCAGTTGATGGTAGAGTTAAAAGGCATTATAGAGACCTAAAAACTTATATAGATTTATATGGCAGAGTTGTTTCTAGTGACAACATATATATTTTTGGTGACGGAAAACTCTACTATGTAGCGGCAGAGTTATATGGCAGAGTTGACTATTCCAGATTTTAGGTTAAGAAGCTGCGTATGTCACCAAGTTGCGCCGCCTTGCGAGATGATTAATTTGCCCTTCTAATTACAACGGTTGTGGCGAAGTACTAATCCAATAGTAGAGTTGCTTGATAGAGTGAAAGCAGTTGATGGTAGAGTTAAAAGGTATTATAGAGACCTAAAACCCATATATATTTATATGGCACAGTTGTTTCTAGTGACGGTAAAGATATTTTTGGTAACGGAAAACTCTACCATATAGCGGCAGAGTTATATGGCAGACTTGACTATTCATGATGTTAGGTCAAGTCTGCGCAGCCGTAGAAGATGGATAGTTTGCTCTTCTAATTAGAATGAATCAGGCCGACTTGGGTTACAGAAATCGATATCGGTTCTATCTCCTTGGGGATTCTTTGTTTCTCCTCGGAAATTTGTTTCATGTCTCTTTCGTTTTACTTTCACCTATTAATGGAACCGACGCCGATGGAGTGTAACCGAAATAGAAGTCGTTTCTCTAAAGACCCGTCGCAAACCTCTGGAATTGAAAGAGTCGCTTCACTGTCTACGCCGAGAGAGAAGACTACGAAAGAGGAATTAGGTTTAGACCATAGATTTAATAACTTTAGTTATCCTAAATATAATATCATATTATTCTCCTATTTTTTAAATCAAAATGGCATAGTAAATAATTTCAAAAATTCTTCAAAGGTTATATGTCATTTTCTAATTTGAAAGAGCTATTCTAGTAAGCATCATCTTACAAGAGCCATTATAGTAATTTTGATACTTGTAAGAGCCATTTGAGTGCATTTCTTTTATAGATATTATTTCCGCAAAAACAAATATGAATTTTGATTATGCTTATTCATAATATATATTTTTAAGAGTATTTGCATTAGATACACAAAGAATAGAAAATAATTAAGTCAAAAAACAATATTATCCTTCAATTAACTCCACCCGCGGTTCCGTCCATATCCAAATATTCAAAATAAAACCACCACACCAGCTCCCATTCTCATCTCGTAATACTCCTTGTTTCTTTTTATGTTTATCTCTCTCCTTCTTCTTTTAATTTATTAGAAACTCAATCATATGATTCTTCTAAATCTTTGAATTGACTTTTTTTTTTGTCAACTAAATCTTTGAATTGATTACACCCTCAAATTATGATATTTGATTTTATTATATTACCCATATTTTTCTGATCATGCACACCATAGCCATATATATCACAACCACCACAAATGAATACAAATTTCAAAAATAAAAGCAATCATTTTAATTTCAGAGTTTGAAATCAGTCACCTAAAACGTCAAATTTTTTACAACGTCAGATATCAATATATCATGATATATATTTATAAACTTTGATATATATATATATATATATATATATATATATATATTTAACATATAGCATATATATGTTTGACATATCATGATATTTTAACATATATCATAATATATGGTTTGACATATCTTGAATATATGTCATGACATATATTATTATACATATAGTTTTACATGTTGTGATATATATTAACATATCAAGGTATGTTTGACATATCATGATATTTTAACATATATCATAATATATTTTTTTGACATATTTTGAATATATATGTCATGATATATATTATTATATCTTGGTATATTTTTACATAGGGAAAAATGTCTAAAAAAACATGAACTTTCAAAAAGCGGATGTTTTAATCCTCAACTTCCAAAATACCATTTAAATTTCTAAGTTTGCGTTGACTTGTTCGATTATTAGGTATCTTATGTTGACTCGGCCATAAAAACTATGCTGTTAAATCTAAAATTTACAGAGTTAGGTATCTGTTAACAACTTTCGTATAACCTTAAAACGAGATTGTTTTGATTTTATGAAATTAATGCAATATCCAGATTCAAACCTCTTACCTCTTAGACAAATAAACAGATACATTACCAACTATGCTGAGACATTTTGATTATTTTATTACAAACATATCTTATTATATAAAGTAGAATTTTCAAAGTTACTAACTCACAAGATCGCGACACGGGTCATGTTTATTGATTTCAGATTCTGACTAGTGTCAAAAATGAAAAATGTCAAAGAACTTATTATAAGGAAAATATACAAATTATTAATTCTTTAAAAGCTGCTGCTGCCCTTCTTCTTACCATTGAGTCACCCTGAAAGGGGTAAACTTCCACAATTAAGAAAATTAAGAATAAACTTCCACAATTAAGATATAACAAAACTAATTTATTTTTATGTCAATTTAAAAAATAAAAAGGTCAAATATGATTATGTATAAATAAGGGGGGTTTATTGGTTCAAGGATTTTGATGGATTTGGAAATCCAAGTAAAATCATGTGTTATTCAATCATTGATTTTAAAAAGGATTTCTAATTCATGTGTTATTGGTTCTATCATTTGTAAATACTAATTAAAATCATGTGTTATTCGTTTAATAATTTATTGTTGGATTTCAAAATCGACATTATATTTGGAATGGATTTGAATGGATTTGAAAGTGAAGAATAGAAGGATTCAAATCCGTGGTTAAAACATGTTATTTCAAAATTCATATGTATTGATTTCAAATTCCATAAAAATTTTCAAATCCTATATGGATTTACAAATCAATAAACCAATAAAGCCCCCTAAATTTTTATTTAAATAGAAATAAATCAAGTTATATATAATCAAAATAAATATATAATTGTAATTTTGTAAGATTTTTCTATTGGTTAATGATTTTGTATAGGCGTTCTCAATATATTATTATATATTTATTTTTACGGGTGATTTAATTTTATTTTTCATATTTTCTATTTCAGTTTTTTCCGATAAATTTTAAAATGTTAGATTATAAAACCGCGTATACGCGGAACCTAATCTATATATATATATATTATCATAAGATCTCCAAATCAAAAAATTAGGGTGTCTTCATATTCCTCCACCACCATCGTCCTTTCCTCTGACACCACTCCTCCATCGCCGGAGATAACAGTTGTTCAAAAATCAGATAAAATAAAACAAAAACAATTAGACCGTGAGATTTGGAACTAATCTAAAATCTCTGCATATGTTCAGGGACAAGGATTATTCGAAACCTGACGATGAGAGCTAGTACTTGTCCGATGTTAGGCTATTCATATTCTTGTTTCCAAACAGCCGGTGGATCCGAACGGGATTACTGTTTAAGATAACAGCGATGCCGCCGGAGAGTCACCCAAGAATCCTATGCCTTCACGGATTCAGAAATAGTGGTCGGATTCTCCGTGCGATTATCTATACTATTAATCAAGAATGGAGGGCAGAATTTTTACCAGAGCCATTTAAGCCGTTTTTAAGTAATTACGGCTAATACTGTTCAATCTCTGCCGCTTAGCTCTATATTTTCCTTAATCGTTTTTCTAATTTCATTAATCGATACATTTTACATCTTTATACTTCTAGGTTTTTAACCTATGCTTTGTACAAGGCTTATGTTAACTCTAATACATTCTTATGGGCCTAAACAACTCTTAATCGGCCCATCTCAAGTTTAGTACATTAATCGAAAGCCACACATCTTCTCCTTCATAGTTTCTTTGTTTCTTCGACTTCACTTGATTACTTCTTCTTCCTCTGATCATACTTCTTCTTTCTCTTTTTCAATTTGGTTGTTAATCAACAGCTTGATTCCAACACTCCCTCTCAAACCTGTTGATTAATTTCCAAATTCGAGAGAAGGATTTTTGTTTCTGTTTTTGCTCTAGTGTTTCTTTGGTGTCGATTCAATACCGGAGTTTCCTTCTGAACTTTCCTTCTCCACACTCTCCAAATCTCTCACCGGTAAGTTTAGCTTCTCCCTCGTCTCTTTAGTCCCTTGGTCTTTGTACATGTTCTTTGAGATCACTTCAGTTTCAGATTTGGAATTGATCTGTTTTCTTATCTGCTTTCCTTGGCTCTTTGTTGATAGATCCATAACGTTTCTCTCCTGATCTGTCCTTGCATGTGCCGGATTTGCTACTTCCATTTCTGTACCAAATCGTGAGATTGGTTTCTTCACCACACCAAGCTTGAGTCGAAGTTCTTCGAACCTCTTCGTTCCCAGTGGTTTTGTGAGGATGTCGGCGACTTGATCTTCACCGCTGCAATATCTTAAGGTAATCACTCCTTCTTTCTCTGCTTCTCGAACTACATGATAGCAAATTTGAATGTGTTTAGTTCTTCTGTGTTGAACTGGATTCCTTCCAATAGATATTGCTGATGTATTATCGCAGTAGATCGGAACACTTCCGTTAGTGTTCACTTGTAGTTCTTTCAGCAATCTTTTCAACCAAACTGCATGATTTGTAGTTGAACTTAGTGCCATATATTCTGCTTCGGCCGTTGATTGAGCTATGGTTTCTTGTTTTTGGGTTTGCCAGGTGAACATTGCATTGCCCATTGAGAAACACAGTCCTGTGGTGCTTCTCATGTCTTCTCTGCTCCCTGCCCAGTCTGAATCTGAATACCATATTAGCTCAGGTTGATTGGTTCCTTGAAACAATAGCCCATAATCTACTGTTCCGTGTACATATCTTAGCACTCTTTTTGCTTCTTGCAGGTTGTACTCTTTTGGTTCGGATAAGCTTCTGGACAGGTACGATGCTGCAAACGCAAGGTCCGGTCTAGTAGCTGCAAGGTACAGAAGCCCTCCTACCATGCTTCTATACTCCCTTAGATTGTCAAGATAAGTGCCTTCTCTTATATCCTTGCCATGTGGTATGAGTGGTGTGTTCACACAGTTACAATCTTTCATTCCAAATTTTTCAAGGAGATGTTTTGCATATTTTTTCTGACTTAAGAATGTTCCTTCTTCTGTGTAGGTAATCTCAAACCCAAGGAAGTACCTCAGCTTACCTAGGTCTGTCATCTCAAATGTATTCTTCAGGTTCTCCTTAAACTCATTTATCATTTGTTCACAACTTCCTGTGATAACTAGATCATCCACATACAGACTAATCACCATGATTTCATCTTTCTTTTCTTGTGTGTACATTGCAACATCACAATTGCTCCTCTTACATCCCTGAGATATGAAATAGGAGTCAATCCTGCTGTACCAGGCTCTTGGAGCTTGCTTCAGGCCATACAGAGCTTTCTTCAGTCTGTATACCATTCCTTCAGCTCCCTCTACCTCAAAACCAGGTGGTTGCTCTACATATACTTCTTCAGTTATTTCTCCATTCAAGAAGGCTGATTTTACATCCATTTGATGAAGGTTCCATTTGTTTTGTGCAGCCAAGGCAATCAGTGCCCTAATGGTGTCATGTCTAGAGACTGGTGCAAAAGTTTCTCCATAGTCTTCTCCATAGGTTTGTGTAAACCCCCTAGCCACCAGTCTTGCCTTTAGTTTTAGAATTTTCCCATCTTCATCTGTCTTTACCTTGTATATCCATTTGACAGATATTACCTTTTTATCTGCAGGTAAGTTCACTAGCTCCCATGTTTCATTTTTGGTGATTACATGAATCTCCTCATCCATTGCCGTTTTCCTCTCCTCACTATCCATAGCTTCTTCGAAAAAGGTAGGTTATTCCCAGGTAAAATAACATGCTTCTTCAACCTGATTTGCCTCTTCCTCTGTTTCTTGCTATATATCACTCAAAGGTCTCACTCTATGAACCTGTCTAGATGAATCACCCACTTTTGTTTCATGTCCACTCAGTCGAAATGGTATAGGTGTGATTTGTTGTCTTTCGTTTGTGACATTTGAAATTGTCACTGGATGCTCTTGATTTCTTGAGTGTAGCTCTTCTTCAGTCCTTAGAGGTAGATTAGCATTATTGTTAATCATTTGTGTTGAATTTTCAACTTCTTCCTGAGTTTCCCAGTTCCAGCTTTTGTTTTCCTCAAAAATTACATCTCTAGATACTTCAATCTTCTTTGTGCTTAGAACATACACTCTATAACCTTTGCTTACACTACTGTATCCCATAAACACCCCCTTTTCTGACATGTCATCTAGTTTTCTTCTTCTAGCTATAGGAATCCATATGTGACAAATGCACCCAAATACCTTCAAGTGTCTGACAGATGGTTGATGTCCACTCCAAGCTTCCAATGGAGTAATTTGATCCAAAGCTTTGGTAGGCAATCAGTTTTGAAGGTAAGTAGCAGTGAATATGGCTTCTGCCCAAAACTTGTCAGGCATTCCCTTATCTTTTAGCATACTTCTGGCCATATCTAGTAATGTCCTGTTTCTACGCTCTGCAATTCCATTTTGTTGAGGTGAGTAAGCTACTGTGAATTGTCTTCTAAGAACTTAGTGAATATATCAGATTTGAATTCTCCTCCTCTATCTGACCTTATCTTCTTTATGCTCTTTCCTGTTTGGTTTTCTACCAAGTTCTTGAATCTTTTGAATGTGGCAAAGGTGTCTGATTTAGCTCTCAAAAAATATACCCACAACATATGTGAGTAGTCATCAGTGAAGGTAAGAATGTACAGACTGCCACTGCATGATGCGTTTTGCATTGGTCCGCATATATCAGTGTGGATTAGTTCTAGAATGTCTTCACTTTTAGTTTCTGAAACTCTTGGAAAAACTTCTCTGCATTGCTTTCCCTTTGTACATGCTTCACATACCTCCTGATTCACCTTAAACTTTGGCAAGCCCTTCACCATCTGACTTGTCTGCAGATTTTGTAGGTTGTGAAGTCCAGTATATCCAAATCTTTTGTGCCACAACTCAGATAGATTCTCAGCCTTGGTCGTATTTGCACTTCCTCCTGCCAGTTCCATCCTTAACATGTAAGCTTTTCTGACCATCTCCACTTCTGCTACTTTATTTCCATTTCTATCGTGAACTATACATTTGTTTCCTGTGAACAAAACTTGATTGCCATTCCTCACCATTTGAGGAACACTCAGAAGGTTTTTGTCTATCTCAGTTACCAAGAATACATCTCTAACAACCCTTGTTACTTTGCTTGTCATTACTTCAATATTTCCTCTTCCAGCAGTCATCAACTTTGCTCCATTTCCGATCCTAATGGGTATCTGAAAAGTTTTGTCTAGAGTGGAGAAAAAACTTTCTTCCTTGGTCATGTGATTCGTTGCCCCACTGTCTATCAGCCAAATCTCATCCAGGTTTGTGTGTTCAGCTGTATGAGCTGCATTGAACAGACTGTATTCTTCACTTTTGTCGTCTTGATTCTGTGCAGTTTTCCTTTTCATATACTGACAATCTCTTATCATATTTCCAGTTCTTCCACAGTTAAAGCACCCTTTTCTTGGTCGAAACTGTTTTGAGAAAAATTGGTTCTCATAGTTCAAGTTCAGGTAACACTCACCTTCTTTGTGATTTTTCTTCAGACAAGTTCTGCATAGTCTTCTTCTTCCATTCATCAGTTCTGTCATCTTTATCTTGTGCAGGTTCATCGGAAGATGGCTCAGGTGTGGGAACGTCCGAGCTCTGATACCATGTTCAATCTCTGCCGCTTAGCTCTATATTTTCCTTAATCGTTTTTCTGATTTCATTAATCGATACATTTTACATCTTTATACTTCTAGGTTTTTAACCTATGCTTTGTACAAGGCTTATGTTAACTCTAATACATTCTTATGGGCCTAAGTAACTCTTAATTGGCCCATCTCAAGTTTAGTGCAATAATCGAAGGCCACACTTCTTCTCCTCCTTTGTTTCTCTGATTCTTCGACTTCCCTTGATTGCTTCTTCTCCCTCTGATTATACTTCTTCTTTCTCTTTTTCAATTTGGTTGTTAATCAACAGCTTGATTCCAACAAATGCCACTACTTTTAAGAGTATTTAAAAAAAATTAAAAATATTTTTTAAAAAATGATTAGCCAAGCAAAGGTCAATTAGATAATTTCACCTCACTATCCGAGCAAAATAAAAACCCGACCCGGTAGAAGAACACGAATCCTATCGTTATGAATGCTATCAATGTTGTTTAGGAAATAAAACCAGTATTTAATGATAAACGCTTATTATTAGGAAATGATATCAATTCGTTTTAGTCAATCTCACCAGCTTTATTTCCTCCAAGCGTATCCAAGGAAATTAGTCATTATCATAATATGAATATTTTCAAATCATGAAAATTAATCCGTAATTAACGTTAGAATATTATCAAACAAAAGATACGATCCTACATTTACGTTAGAATATTTTGAAAATATTTAAACGATATATAATTTAGGAAATCTCATTTTAAACAAAATCTTTATATGATAATTTTGTTTTTATTTTCCTAAATTTTCTGGACTCGAATATATTGAGTCTTCCCTACCACTTAGAAACCCTAAACTTATTCTCAAGTATTATATATAGTTTTCGCATCATACTTCAATCATAGCAAACTAAAAATCCGTCAAACATTCAAAAACTATGAGATGGCTCCACCACTAGGTTTAACATACCTCAATGATGTTAAACTTTTCAAAACGTCTTGGCAAATTCGGTCAAGATACTACATCTTTGGCGGCAGTACTCTCATGGATCAGGAGAGACCTTGTAATCGTCATCTGCGACGAAAATGTAAAAACTGTTCTATTTTTTTATTATTTAGTTCATATATTATGAATACTGTAATCGATATTCTCTGATCTTTTAATTTTTTGAAGGGTACTAAGATGCAAGTTACTATTAGGAAAGGATACGCTGCAAGATTTTAGAGATTTCTTAAAGTTGGTGAATGGAAGATCATTGACACCTTCTCATTGGGTCCTTCCTCTGGTAAGTATAGGATATCAGAACTCAATTATAGGATGAGTTTTACGAACAACACTTCTGTAAGCAAAACAGAACCCGTGTCCGAGAGTGTTTTCCTTGAATTGGTTGATTTTGGAGATGTTAAGAATTAGAAACGGGATGAGAACGTTTTGATCGGTAAGATATTTTCATGTGTATCAAATTATCATTCTTATGTGGTTTATTGTCTTATACATATGTCTATCTTTGGTTTATATTGCAGATATTTTAGGACAGGTTGTAAGTGTTGGAAAACTTGACACTATCAACGCTAACAATAAGATGACTAAGAAGTTTGAGTTTGAACTTAGAGATTCAAAGTGAGTTAAATATGATGTACCATTCTTACACTTTTTATTTGATTCTTTTAATAACTTATGGGTTTTTTTTTTGTAGTAATGAGCGCCTTATATGTACGCTATGGGGTAAATATGGTGAAAGTTTTCAATGCTTGCCAAAATGTGAGCGCTGCAGACAAAGCATTGGTTCTAATTCGCTTTGCTAAGATTCATAATTTCAAAGGTTATAACAAGTGCTTTGTTTTTTTATACATACTTTATTAAATTTTTGTTTTTTTGGTTCATATTCTAATTTATGTTTTATACAAACTTTTTTTAATAGGAAATATAAGCATTACCAATGCTTTTGATGCATTTGATGTGCTTATTAATCCTATTGGTTATCTAGAAGTTGACGAATCCAACTCAATGTAAATCTATTTTGCTTATGAAATATAATTTTAGCAAGTTATATTATATTTCAAATGTTTGATGTATATTACTACAAACATATTCTTAATAGCTTTAAACTGCATTTTTCTTTTGTTTGCATCAGGTTACCAAACGATACCTTGGGGCTCACTCTTTTAGAACCTGACGCTATTCGAGATGGTCAATTATAAAATAAAAGCAACAGGTTCTAAAATAGCGTCAGGTTCTCACTCTCTTAGGACCTGTAGGATCCAAGGAAAACATACACGGTGGCAAAGACTTTTACAAAATCTCTCGTGGTTAGGTACATATGTCATAAAAGAAGATACTGATATTGAGAATGATGTCGAATTCGAACATTCATCAATAGTATCTGGTGATATTGTATATTTCCTAACATACAGATGTTTTTATTTCTTCATTTAATAAATTTTAATAAGTTTATAACTCATGACCCATTGTTTTCTGTTGTAGGTCTGCTTGATGCTCACTAATAGCAGTGTTACTTTTGAAGCCTATAATTCTAACTGTTGCACTCCATCTTCTAAGCGTAATGGAGATTGGAACAAAGAATTAACCGACCATTCAAGTTCAAGTAAGAAGAATTACCAACGAACAGTGAAGTCACTTGAAATTGATCAGGGACAACTTAAAAAACTTCGTACCACTCCAGAGGTTACAGTTATTAATGACACTACCCTAGATCGTGTATGTGGTGTACAGAGTGAAGATGAGGTGGCATTGATAAAGGTTAAACTAGAGAGATACAAGGAGTAGTTTCTACATTGAAGTTTTGAATTTGAATTTTTAGTATTATCATGTTTTGTTTTATTTTATTTCTCAACTTTTATGTTTTTTGGTTTTTTTTTTAGTTACTTTTAAAACATGAGGTTATGTTACTTTGCTTATTATTTTATCATGCATAATGGTTTTCTTGAATAAAAAATTTGTAACATAACAGTTTATCTCTACAATCCAAAATTTGTTATACAAGGTTAATTTAGTTCCATAATATATTTATTATTATGGATATTTTAAGATAAAATGATTCAATATTTTTAATGTTTTCCTTCGACAAAATTTTTTATATAATTTCTCAATAAGTTCAATGTAGTTTCCATATAAATTTAGTCTTTTTCCTATTTTTTAACTGTCAATCACTGTATTTCTGCTCAATTCAGGCAAACAATTATACCCCTAATTAATATATTATCCACTTCTTTTACATTTATCAGTCATATTTATGTCAATTTGTTAAGGTATGACAACTTATTGATTTTTTACCATATATACACTGCTCCTTTAGTTTTGTCAAAATAAACCCAAATCATTTTATTGCCTTCAACAAGACGATTAATATTCTCTCCACTATTTTCTCGAAAAGAAGATGCAGCACGTTACTCCAGTTAGAGATCTGGTTCCTGGAAGAAGAGATTTTGTTAATTGTGTTCGTCTTCTTCATTTTTGTTATCCAAATCCATATAAATATGTAAGGAAGGTTGATATGATTTTGGTTGATGAACATGTATGTTTTTTGTTTAACTCTCCAATCTTTTAGTCGTAATAATGATAAGGTTGATATAAGCTACAAAGTTTTGAATATCTTCTATCTTTCTATTTGTTTTTAGGGTTCCAAAATCGAAGCAACGATTGGGGGGGGGGGTCCTTTTGATTATGACAGTATCAGAGATTTTAAGGAAGGAAATTAGTATTAAATTGTTAATTGTTGGGTAATTGTTTAACCCACAGATGTGAATCAAGAACACAGACAATCCTCTCCATATCAAGTTCTACCAACCTACACGGATGATCAGTACATGTGTAGTAAACCAGCTCAACTATTTTGATTTCCTTCTGTTTAGAACAATCAAAAGGGACCAAGTTTCAAGAGATGTGACTATAGGTTTGTTACTCTTCCAAAAACTTTATTATTTTTGTATGTGGTCATTTAACATGCAACTTTTATATTTTAGATGTCTATGGGTTTCTTGATGGTGTGCGAGAAGTTCACAAACTACATTATGTGCTCGACCAATATTATAGAGGTGATGGGGTCAACTATGTCTACTTCCGTATTAGGAATGAAGTGTAAGCTTGTGTAGTTTATAAGTTCAGTTTTATATTCTATTATATTGGTATCAAATTATATATTGTTTTCAAATTTTAAGTGGATATATAATGTGGTGCTGTGCGATTGGACCAATTGCGGATATGTTCATGAGAATGTGGGTTACTAGAGACAACACTAGAAGATACCGTGAAGAGTCTATTTTATGTGTTTTGAGGTTTTGGAGAGTTGCTTATCACATAAGTTATTTTTGGCTCACTTATCTTATTGTATTGTAATGTTCAATACATGTTAAATATACTTAAATTTTATATATATTTTAGGTTCTACATGCCTCATATCTGAAGGTTCAGTCTCTACAATCAGATGTGGTGTGAATTATCTGGAGCTTCCATTTGTCCCTGATTTGTAAGATTTGAGTAGCCTCACATATCTGTTTTGTTACTTTTCAACATATTTATTTCATGCTAACTATTTAATTGGCTCTATGACTATGCAGTGTATTCTTGAAGAGGCATTCCAATCAGATATCGGCTGAGTATCCAGATGAAGAAACAAATGCTACGAGTGTTGGTGACAACTTTAGTCAACTATTTAGTTGATTTATGGGTTGTTTTATAATTTCTTTGTATGCCTGCTACAATTTCCTATGTTGGAATGGATATATGTTTTTAAAGCATTTTCCCATGTTTGTTAAGATTTTTAAGTCGTTTAATTATAAGTTTTCTATCGTTGGTTATATGTTTTTCATTAAGATACTTTTAAGTTAAAAATTTAAACAGTTACATATCAGCTATCTACATAGATTAACACAGTATTAGGATACTAGAGTTTACTTGATATATGAAAGTAACATTGCAAAGAACTTGACAAACATCTTGCCCTTATAGTCTCCGTCTCCTGTAAATTAATGGACAAACATCTTCATTATAATGTTACAAAAACACCAATACTATAAAAAACTAAGTTGTTTAATTGTATAAATATTTTTAATAAGTACGATATTATACCAAATGTGAATACTACAAATTATGGTTCATAAAATATTAACTATATATTTTACTTACATTATTTAACTATGTTTAAGTTTTCTTTAGGTGTATAGCAAATTTTATGTGTATTTATTACTTTTATACATTTCCAATGGCTACAAGCAAACTTAATAGATAGGTCTGAATACTTTATCATCTCAATAAATCTGAATAGATTCCATAATCGATTACCATTGATTGACATCTCTTACTCTTACTTTACTATTCCATGCAAGAAGAAATAAATGACTAGATATAAGATTTTATTCATTTCAAAAAAAGATAATTGGAAAACATAAAATAATTTTAAAGTTATACATATTAAAACTTGAAACCGGTTTCGTAAAAGAAGCGAAGAAGCAATAAATCTAAAAACTTTCATCAAATTCTCTAAGTGTTTTAATCGGATCTAATCCTTTTTAAAAAAATTTATGTCCAATATATCAGATCACGAAAGGAGTATGGATTCTTACAGCGCCATTAACGATTTGCACCCAATACAGAACAAACTGGAAAATCAAAGCTTAAGTATTGAAGAAGTGGAGATTGTTGGGATCTGACAACGAAGAAACATTACATTTCTTGCTTAGGGATTAGGAGGTTAGTGTAATATAAACTATTTTTGCAGGTTCTTATTTCCAAATTGTTTTTAAAAGTAGAAAAAAGTTTAAAATATTTTCATTTTTTCACATTAAGAGAGAATCTATTGACGCTTATGTGAGCTGTCATTTGCTACCTCAACGTTTTGATAATACATTACACGAAGGAGATTCAAATTTCTTTAAAGACTTTATTGTAACCGAAGATCTTAAAGAAGAACCTAACACCATCGCTGGATTTACCATTCATCTAGTTGAGAATACAATCATTACTCCTTCGTTTCCAATAATGTTTCAGAATGAACATGCAATTGAAAGTTTCTCAAACGTTCTTACTGGAATTGCAAATTTTCCATAGCTCATATTGGTATAACAATTATTACTTTCTAATTGATATTTTAAATCAAATATATTATCTAGATCATCATTATTAACATGTGACTTATGTTATCAACAGATTTACTCGGTTTAGTGACTCATGTTGAATATCTTCAGTCAGTGAGAGATGAATCTTACGGCGTTAATGCTGTGAAGAGAACACCTTCCATCAAATTCACTATGGAAAATTACAGGTAAGTGTTATTATAATATTAGATTTCCTAATGTCGTTTAGCTTTTCAAGTTATTAAACTGTGGTTTTCTATTTATGATACAGACCATAAGGGGTTTGCAACCAAAATGTACTGCTGTTGGGAAATTAGCAGTAGAGTTCAATGACATATTCTGGTATGAGCAAAATCTACCTGTCCTATGTCTTTTATCATATTGGCGTATTAGAACAATCAAAGGTTAGTGTTTTGTTCTATATTTTACTACATTATAATCTATTATCATTAAGGTTAGCAAACAAAATTGAAACAATCTACTACGATATCTTAATCTTCATATTATAGGTCACCCTCACATTAGGGATTGTGGACCTATTTCTAGATTTATATTTAATCCTGCCATTGGAGAAGCTACAACGTTTAGGCGAAGGTAAATGTATAGTTAATTTCATAAATACTATATATTGCTATAGTATAATTGATACTAGTATCACATTACTTGCAGGTTAGAATTCTACCAAAACGAGCCTACTTCAACCAATGATGAGAGCATATTAATTGACGATGGAAGTTCATCTTCGTCTGAAAGTTAGTATGATGTTGTAATGATGCTACAAAACTTCCTTTTATAATTATCAGTATGAGTTTGTTGTACTCTATATTCTACTTCTTTAAAATTCAAATTTTATGTTTCTAAGTTAAGTTTATGATCCGAACATCTATTTCGTTGTAAGACTTTAGTTTATGTTTTCTTTTATATGTTTAATTTAGTGTAACATATTTCGTTTTTAAACTTAACAAGAAACATAGTTTCAAAAAGATGTTACTCACTAACCTTTAATAGTTTGAATATATTCCATGTTAAAATGGTTAGTCCACTTCCTTTGTTTCATATCAATCCATCCTCCTCCTATTATTTGAGGCCCTGCAAATGTAAAGCATACAACCTTACATGTTTTATGTTTATCATCCCTTCATATTTATCGTTCGAAAGCAATATATGACTAAAAAACAATAGCAATCATTTTTATTTTTATATACTAATTATATACGTACCCTAATAGAGATGCAAATTATATTATTTTTTTACATATTTATAGAAATCTTATGTCACTGTAAAATAACACAACAAAATTTTAATAGTTATTATATTAACCTTATATCGCGTATATTCACTTACCTAATTTCTAAACAGTATTTCTAATACAAACAAATCATATATTCTACAAAATCTAAATACTATAAATTCGGGTTAACAAAATCTTACGGATTACGTTTTTTTATATTATGTCGACCAATATATTTGTTAGTATAATCAATCTTATTCACCCATAACAAATCAAAGCACTCTCTATTGTTAACATATCTCAAAGTTCAACATTTTATTCCCTAAGCAACCATGAAGAAACGTAAGGAGATTGCTCCTTATTCAGCCAACTGCATTAATTAAGGAAAAAAGTTTAGGAATGCCAACCAGACATAAAATTTTAATTCAAACATCAACTCAAGCTTAGTTAAGAACTCTGTACCAGTTAAACATGTAATGAGCAGAGTTCTGAAAGATGTAACCAATTTACCAAGAGGAGACACGTTGTATAGAGGAACATCTTCATTACAATCGCCTGCAATGACAACCAATGTATTTAGTGGTATGCATTTAAATTTTGGTTCAATAATCTCCAATGTATTGTATAAATCTAATATAATTTGGATTATGATTCACATTACGCAAAAAAAAATTTCACAGATATCTTTGTTTTATATACAAAATCTAAACATATCTCCAACATCACATGCACTCGAAGTAGGCAAGGAGAATCAATGTTTGAGACACGTTCACAGAGATTGTTTAGCAAAATTATAGATGTACCTTTCTCAGACATGGTCTCCCCCGTATCAGAGGTTGATCAAATGTTTTTCATGCTACTCTAAGAACCCTTGATTTCCAAACTCCTGAAAAAAACAATGGTTACACTAATTTTACTCTGTCTTCTACGATTTCCATGATAAACACGCCTTCAAGTGGTAAGTTTTTAGGTTATTTAAAATTTTTGTCAATATGAACGTTTCATAATTATTTTGGTTTTGGTTTTTTTAATAGTTTTGATGCCATTTTCTCGATCTCAAAGTCCTCAAATTTTACACGTAAGAGAATCATTAACATTAGTAAAAGAGAGATTGTTTACAGGGCTTCAAAATAAACCTCTTTCGGACAGTGTATACCCAATGTCTGAGTGTAGACAAACTGTCATTCAAAATCTACCAATTGTTCCCGTGTTCATGCAACCAGAGATTGATACTCAAAACCCTGATTACATCATGGTCAAAAACGGGTAAAAACCATGATATATCAATGAAGCATAAGCATCCACATGCCTTGAGTCATGTGGTTAGGGTCCTTAGGCATGTGGAATATATGCTTAAACTGAGAATGCTTTTGGAACCATTTCAGTTCTCCAGGAAACTGCTCTATGTATTCAATAATCTGCTTCACTTTACACCTAGTGTCTAGCTTACATGCCTTGGTGTATGAGTTTGGACCAAAGAACAGCTTCTCCGGCTGTATTGGTTGAGAATCGTCAACATCATCTATTTCCTACAAATTCATACAAAAATTATTAACATACATACTCAGTTGTTCCAGTTATCAACAATTGTACCAAGCACACAAAATAAACTTCAACTGTACTAGTTAGACCATACAAATCATTCTCAATACATCTAATGGGGTTTATATACCTCAGAGTCATCATCATCATCTGGAACACCATCCTCTTATGGAACATCATCCTCTTCACTTGCCTTTCCTTCGTCATTACCAACAGTCCCATCATTCTCTTCGGATTCCTGCAAATTCATACACATATTCGTAGCATTGCTCTCTTAATTACTTGTTCCAGTTATACCAAATTCAGAAACTAATTATCGTGACCTGTACTTGTTGGACCTCCTCATCACAATCTTTTGACTTACTCACTGCTTCTGTTGACTCGTAGACTACACCACCTTCCTTTACACGAGCCATTGACTGAAAACAAAGAACTCGGACCTCAACAAATTCTTTCCCAAAAATCGACAGTTACGAATTGCGACGGAGAACGGAGAGAACGAAGTTCGACAGAAACTAACCTTATTGGAAACAATCGTGACGAAGGAAGAAAATTAATAATTTGGAGTGCTCGTTCATTTTCGCCGGGGAAGAGGGATATCGGAATCGGAATCGGTCGGGAGGTAACGGTTCACTTTCGATTTGAAATTTTTTTACATTATGTTTATTAGATAAATAAAAACAATTACTCGGGTCTGGGTTATGAGTCAAATAATCGGATATGGATACGGATAGTATAGGTTGGATCAGTAAATTTTTAAAATTTTAAAGATTATTTGGTCATTTTATATGAATTTTGATTTAAAAATAATTGTTAAAAGAAATTTAAAAAAAACATGACATCAAAGACTCCACTTTGAGCGAAAGCTGCAGTAGAGCCATTGATCCATTTGCTAAAGGCTCAAGATAAACTCTGAATCCTCTTCATCGACCTTTACTTTGGCGCCAAATATGCAATCACATGTTTCTTCTATTTCCCGCTCGACCAAATTAATCTGAGAGAGAGAGAGAGAGGGGGAGAGAGAGAGAGAGAGAGAGAGAGAGAGAGAGAGTACATTGCTCTAATGGAGTCGAATTCGGAAGTGGGATCAGGGTCGGCGGAGTACGAAACATTGATGTCGACATCGGACGTTAAGCTCTTGAAGAGGGCGTGGCGTAACAAGAAGGCGGCGCCGGTGATTCTTCAGTACGAAGGAGCTCTTGTCGAAAGAGCCAAAGAGCAGATTGAATTGGTGGTAAAAATCTCGTAAAAACCCAACTTTTTTGTTGGGTTTTCCAATAAATTAACCACAAAATCAGAAATCTTTAGGTCCATGATCCAAAAATCGAGTTCCACATTAAACTACTTGGTTAGAGTTGTTCATTTCGCTTCAATTTTCTAGTTTTGAAATGTTTTGTAATAAACAGGAAGAAACAATTGACGATTATGTGGAAAATGGCATAGACCCTTTGGTGGTCTCTCTTTATCAGATGGATTTAGTCAGAACCCAGTTTCTTCTCAGATCATATCTCAGAGTTAGGCTCCTTATTATGGCTTATAATTATTTTTGTACATAGGCTTGGTTTACCATTGGTTATTTACGGTTTAGTCAATTCTATTCTTTAGCAATTTTATATAATGGATATTGTACAGTGTTTTTTATTCAATCAATTGAATAAGATATGTTCACATCTTCTTCTTCTCAAACTCACGACTCTCTCGTGATATGGTATCAGAGCCATCACCATTGATTCTGATCATTTCTCTTCGTTTTTGAGTTTGGATTCTCCTTTTAGATCAACGATCTAAACTCCAATAAGTTTAGATTTCGAAACTATGGTCAAAATCACAAAGCCCCCTCGCCTTTCAGCTAGATTACAGGATTTCTCTGGATCTGCCTCACAAAGGAAGTCACGATCAGCTGTTTCTGAGGATTCTCCACCCCGATCTCGTCCAGATGGTGAATCTCGCACCTCTCGACCTCAGGGTGATCTTACCTCGTCAAATGATCTCGATCCGACTCAGTCACCATTCTATATGCCCAGCGGAGATCATCCTGGACTCAACATCATCTCGATTCAACTTGATGGTACGAATTATGATGAATGGTTTGCTGCTATGCATATATCAATAGATGCTAAAAAAAAACTAGGATTTGTAGATGGATCTCTTCCTAGGCCTATGATTACACATCAGAACTTTAAGCTATGGTCTAGATCTAATTCTATGGTGAAAGCTTGGTTGTTGAACTTTGTCTCCCCACAGATCTACCGTAGCATTTTGCGTATTGATGTTGCATTTGATGTTTGGAATGATCTTCACGGTCGTTTTCACATATCCAATCTTCCGAGAACTTTCAATCTCACATAGCAGATTCAGGATTTTCGTCAAGGATCCTTATCTCTGTCTGAGTATTACACTCATTTGAAAACTCTTTGGAATCAGCTTGATAGTGCAGAAGAACTTGATGAGCCTTGCACATGTGGAAATCTATTCGTTTGCAACAGAAGGCAGAGAGAGCTCGGATTGTGAAGTTTCTTGCTGGTCTTAATGATTCTTATGCAATTGTCAGACGTCAGATCATTGCCAAGAAAATTTTACCATCTTTGGTTGAGGTATACAACTTGCTTGATCAGGATGACAGTCAGAAAAGTTTCTCCAATGTTGTTGTCCCTGCTACAGCTTTTCAGGTTTCAGAACAATCTCAACTGCCTCCAGAGATTTGTTATGTTCAAACAGGACCGAATAAAGGAAGACCAATATGCTCTTTCTGCAATCGAGTGGGACACATTGCAGAGAGATGCTACAGAAAACAAGGATTTCCACCTGGTTTCACTTCTAAGAACAAATTCTCCTCGGAAAAAGGGCAGAAAACTACTTCAATTTCTCCTACACAGAAGAATTTTACTATGTCTTCACCTGTTGCTGCTCAAGTCAATCTCTCTCCAACTCCATCTCCAAGTATTAATGACTTGATTGGAGACATGACTAAAGACATGTTGCAGAACTTTATTGCTCTATTCAATTCAAAGCTGCAAACTAGTCCTGCCACTCCTTCTGTTGAAGCCAGTTCTTCTAATGGACCAAATCATCCTACTGGTATCTCATTCTCCTCTAGTACTTATTGTTTTATTGGGATATTGACTGTTTCTCAGCATACTCTATCCAATGAAACATGGGTTATTGATTCTGGAGCAACACACCATGTGTGTCATGATAAAACTCTATTTGTATTTTTGAATACATCTATTGTTAGTTTTGTGAATCTTCCTACTGGTCCAAAGGTACAGATCAGTGGTGTTGGTGAAGTGCAGTTGAATGAAGACATTCTGCTACATAATGTTTTATTCATTCTTGAATTCCGGTTAAACTTGCTCAGTATCAGTTCTCTCACAACCTCTTTGTCATCAAGAGTGATTTTTGATCCGAGTTGTTGTGAAATACAGGATCTTACGAAGGGATGGAGGATTGGAAAGGGTAGAAGGGCTGGAAATCTGTATGTGATGGATGTTATATCTAGCTCTCCATCAGTAAATGTTGTCGTGGACATTGGATTATGGCATCAACGACTAGGGCATCCTTCATATACAAGATTGGATCTGATTTCAGAAAATTTGGGCACTACTAAACAGAAGAATAAAGGAGCTGCTTACTGCCATATTTGTCATTTGGCTAAGCAGAGAAAACCCTATTTTCCCTCTGAAAATAATATATGTAACTCTACTTTTGAATTGTTACATATTGATCTTTGGGGACCTTTTCAAATGGAGACAGTTGATGGATTTCGACATTTTCTAACTATTGTTGATGACCATTCCAGAGCAACTTGGGTTTACTTGTTAAAGACAAAGAATGAAGTTTTAACAGTGTTTTCTGCTTTCATAAACAGAGTAGAAAACCAGTTTAATACAAAGGTTAAGGCAGTCAGATCAGATAATGCACCAGAGTTGAGCTTCACTGCCTTCTATTATCAGAAAAGAATTGTATCTTATCATTCCTGTCCAAAAAACATCTGAACAGAACTCAGTAGTAGAGCGTAAACATCAACATCTCCTCAATGTTGCTAGGGCCTTAATGTTTCAAGCCAAGATGCCACTTCATTATTGGGGAGATAGCATATTAACAGTTGTTTTTCTGATAAATAGAATGCCTTCTCTTCTTCTCTCCAACAAGTCCCCATATGAGATTCTTACTGGTAAGGCTCCTTCTTACTCACAACTTAGAACTTTTGGCTACTTGTGTTATGGTACCACTTCACCTAAGCAACGACACAAATTTATGCCCAGATCTGAGCCTGTGTTTTCTTAGGGTACCCCTCTGGATTCAAAGGTTACAAAATCATGGATTTGGAGAGTAATAAAGTTTATATCTCAAGAAATGTGGAGTTCATTGAGGAAGTGTTCCCTCTGGCTGCTTCTCCGGATTCAGTAACTGCTTTGGATCCTTTTGCCTCAGGTACTTCTTTTTCTCCTCCTCTCCCTTCACCTCAAATTTCTCCATCAACACAAATTTCTACTCACAGGACTCATAAAGATCTCGTTTTAAAGATTATCACTGTAACTCTTTCAACAGTGATACTCTTTACCCCATTTCCTCTTCTCTTTCATATTCACAACTTTCTCCCATGTATATGTCCTATATCAATCACATCTCTCAGATCAAAATCCCTCAAAGTTACTCTGAGGCAAAGGTATCTAAAGAATGGTGAGAAGCTGCAGATAAAGAAATCTCTGCTATGGAATCAACAAATACCTGGGATATAGTGAGTTTGCCAGCAGGTAAGAAAGCTGTCGGTTGTAAATGGGTGTTCACCTTGAAGTTTCTTGCAGATGGAGCTCTTGAGAGGTATAAGGCCAGGCTAGTTGCCAAGGGATTCACACAGAAAGAGGGGCTTGATTATAATGAAACTTTCTCACCAGTTGCCAAAATGGCTACTGTCAAGCTGTTGTTGAAAGTTGTTGCTTCCAAAAAGTGGTTTCTTCAACAGTTGGATATCTCTAATGCTTTTCTCAATGGCACTCTCGATGAAGTAATTTACATGAGGCTTCTTGATGGATATGCAGAACGTAAGGGGGACACTCTACCTCCTAATGCAGTTTGTCGACTTAATCGATTTATGGTCTTAAACAGGCTTCTAGGTAGTGGTTCCTCAAATTCTCTGAGGCTTTATTGACTTTCGGATTTCAGAAATGTCATGGTGATCACACATTATTTCTCAAGAACACACCTACTGATTTTATTGCAGTGTTAGTCTATGTGGATGACATAGCCATTGCTAGTTCCTCTGAGTTTGCTGCTACTGATTTGAATTTGAGTCTGAAGAAACTTTTTAAACTCCGTGAACTTGGTCCACTCAAATACTTCTTGGGTTTGGAGGTTGCACGCTCTACAGCTGGTATTACTTTGTGTCAGTGCAAGTATGCTTTGGAACTGCTTACATCAATGGGGATGTTGAATTGTAAGCCTTCTACCACTCCAATGATTCCAAACTTGCAACTGTCCAATTCTAATGGTGATCTTGTTCCTGTTAAGGATTTATATCGAAGTTTAGTTGGTAAACTCATGTATCTGACAATAACACGTCCGGATATCACTTTTGCTGTTAACAAGTTGTGCCAATATTCCTCTGCACCTCGTACTGCACATCTTCAGGCTGCTTACAGAGTCCTCCAATACATCAAAGGTATTGTGGGACAGGGACTATTTTACTCTTCTGAGCCTGATTTATCTCTAAAAGGATTTGCAGACTCATATTGGGCAGCTTGTCTTGATAGTAGAAGATCCACTACAGGTTTCACCATGTTTCTTGGTTCTTCTCTCATCACTTGGAGATCTAAGAAGCAACCTACTATCTCTCGTTCTTCTGTTGAGGCACAATACAGAGCTTTGGCATTAGCTTCTTGTGAAATCTCTTGGCTAGCCATACTACTTCGGGATCTCTATATTGACACGGGTTCTCTTCTTGTTCTGTATTCTGACAGTACTGCTGCGATCTCCATTGCTTCTAATCCGGTTTTTCATGAACGTACCAAGCATGTGGAGGTTCATTGTCACACTGTCCGGGAAAAGCTTGACAAGGGTCTCTTGAAACTCCTTCATGTCAAGACTGAAGATCAAGTTGCTGATTGTCTTACCAAGCCTCTGTTTCCTGCTACATTCCATCATCTACTGTCCAAGATGAGCTTGATTAACATCTTCTGCTCATCTTGAGGGGGACTATTAAGGCTTATAATTATTTTTGTACATAGGCTTGGTTTACCATTGGTTATTTACGGTTTAGTCAATTCTATTCTTTAGCAATTGTATATAACGGATACTGTACAGTGTTTTTGATTCAATCAATTGAATAAGATATTTTCACATCTTCTTCTTCTCAAACTCACGACTCTCTCGTGATACTCCTCCAGGTCTGCTGTTTTTCTACCCAATCTCTATTTCATGCTTCTTCCATGGCCACGAGTTTCCTGCGAGTTTATCAACGTTGATTCAAAGTATCTAATGTGGTACAAAGGTGTGTTTGCTGTAAAAAATGTGTAAAGAGTACACTTTTCTTTCATGTTATCTACAATGGTGTTCTTTTGATTGTTGCAGATAGAGAAGTTTATGTTTCACAACGTTAAGTCAGAAGAAGCTAAAAGGCGGCTTTCTAAGCAAGAGAAAGTGTTTGCTACAAGGTTTGTTTTCTTAATTGTCTGATTTTATGTTATTTGGCCGTCATCTTCCTGCTTGTAAGCTTTTTGCTTTCTTTTTTTATTTTGGTAGTAAATGTTATAGGTTTGGTGTTAAATCTGTGAGGGATAGATAGTATTAGAGATATGTCTGGTACTCCAATTTAGAGTTGTGCCCAATGGGATGGAATGAACCCACATATGAATATCATTCTTGTTCATGGAGCATTTGAACTCTCCCGGAAATTAAAAACATCAGGTAGCCTAGGCACTTTTTAAGAGTATCCGTTTGAGTGGTTTTTCTAATTTTCATTTAGTTAATGGCTGCTGTTGTGAGACATATATTTGAATAATCGCATTCACAGGTGTGCTGATGATTTGGCAAAGCATTTCGAAGAGAGTGTACTGCTTAAGTTGCCCGAAAATTATCAGTCGGTTCTCAAGCAATCCCTTATAAGTGAAGTAGATGATATGGGTAACTCCCTAAACCTAATCACTTTGAACCATAGTATCAGTTGGTTATGATTGTCACTACAGTCAGTAGCTAGAGTTATGTGTGTTTGTGATGACTATAACTGTGAGTTTACAGTGCCGTAGCTGGATTTGGATACCTTTGTTGTTTGTAGAAGCAAGAACTTTGACTCCCTCAATCTATACGAAGAGTGAGAGAATTCTCTTCACTCCTTAACCTTATTCCTCCATACACATACACAACCATTATTTAATCTAAGTGTGGGTTCACTATTGTTTTGGCAGAGGAGAGAGTCCTGAAACTGTGGAGATGGAGTGCGGTGATCTCTACTTCATACGTTACAAAATTGTAAAAGGAGCAATCGAATCTGGCCAAATTGACTTGATCTGAGCTCAAAAATGGATTTGTCACTCAAATCTCTTTCCATAGTCATAAGAGAAAGATAGTGCGACCATTGTTCATTATGTATGAACCTGATTTGCTTGAGTTGTATAGTTAATATCTATATTGTTTGAGTTTCCTAATGTCTTGACTCTTGATAAAAAAAACCTTAGTATCCTTGTAGCTTGTGCAGTTGTGCCTAGCAAAGCTATTCATTTTCTTACCAAAAGTAAGGCTTTAACCATAACTCGACTAATGACTTCCTACTACTTGATTGATTTGGTCTCCAATGGTTAAATCCTCACATCAGATTTTTATTTTTATTTTCTAAGATATTTTTTGTAATTGTTCCATATCGAGTAACCCAAAAACCTTAATAAAAATAAAATATCTCTTAGTACGTCGTTGCGTGTGCCGCCATAGATGATAGAAAGATAAATCTTCTTCAGATTCTTGGATAGAGCATAGAGGTTAGATACTTAGCCTTTCAATCTGCTTTGGAATTCGCTTTCTTAAATTTGCGTCGATAAAGGTTGGATTTTTGGTTTTGGGTTTTCCCTAATATCTTATCTGACCAGTCTGTTTGTGATTTAAATTTTCCTTTTGGATCTTTGCTTCTCCAGAAAAATTACAGGAACTGAAATCTTTGTTCATTTCTTAGTTCTGTGAATTCAGTTGCATTTTTGCAATTTTCCAGCATAATTGCATAAACAGTGACACTTGAGATGAATATGTTTTCTGGTAAATGCATAAAGAATTGCAAGTCATTGTCTTTTGAGTTTGGTGTTGAAGTTAGCAAATTGATGACAATTTCTCTTGGTTGAGTTCATCTTCTTGAACATATGGTTTTTGTAAGGATTTGAGATCTGCTTGCTCTTAGTTCTCTCTGGTCTTGTAATATAAAACTTGTTTCTTTGTTCATCTGTGAAAGTTGATTTCTTTGCCAATCTTTAACCAGAAGATCGTTCTGTGTTCTTACCAAAGAGCTGCTATTAGCGTTTCAACTTGAAAGAAGAGATGCATCTGTGGCCATCATTGAAACTTCGAAACTCCTTCAAGAGCACTAGCCAGAGGAGATTTCAAAGGATGAACAGTGGGAAACAAAGTCAAAGCAATCAGCAGAAACTGCTTGTAGACGGCAAAGAATCTTGCAGCCCCGAGATATCATCTGGTGGTGGTGGGATTGCTGTTGTTTGCAGAGATGTTGCCATGGTTCTCTCTTGTTGCTACTGTTGTTTCTGCTGCGGAGGTAAATAAACCTTCTTGTTACTGTTCCCATTAGCTAGTATCTTTGTTGTGATTTTTGGACAAAACTAGATTGTGAAACACTGAAACTTGATCAGCTCTAAACCAAACTAGTGATTTCATTTTCTCAGGCATAGAATTTGAATGTTTATAGAGTTTTTGTATGATCTTTAAGCATTATAATAATCAACATATTCTCTTTATATTAACGTATTGTAATGGTATCAGTTTAGATTCTAAATTAAACCATGATTCTTTTAGCAGAAATACAATGATTTTTCTCTAGGGATTATTGATTCTTTTTTCTCGAATTCTGATTCCTTTGATTTTTATAGCTTGCATTGATGAGGAAGAGCTTTGATGCAAGCTTCTGGTGGAGGAGTAAGTGAAAGATATTAGCCTTAGAAAGCATCTGTCTCTCCAAATGTAATTGCAAATATTGTTTAAAATTATGAATTCTATATCTACCTTTCCCCAATCAAATTTATATATTGTCTGATTGGAGTTCACTATATTGACTTCTCAAATATATAAGCATAGTTAAATGATTTCAAGTTATTTTCTATATAGAACAAACAAAACTTAAAAATACACGTTTTTTGTTCGTGTAGAATCTTAACAGGTTGAATTTGAGCTGTTGAAATTCTATTTTTTCATCTTCTAATCCTTTTTCTTTTTTTTGACAACAATTCTAATCCTTTGATATGTTATTGTGACATCTCTCTATTGGACAACTTGTTGCTTGGGTAAGTGTACATCTGCCACGTAACCAGCACCCAATAATGTATTACAAAGCAGAAATGTTGGATTTGATCGAATGCGTTTAGAGAATTTTTATATACTAAGCGTATATCCGCGCTACGCGGCGGGACTTTATTTATATTATTTATTTTTGTATTTAATAAATTAATATATTTTGTTTTACTAAAAAAAAATTTTTTTGTTTAAAATTTTTTTTTTTTTGTTTTTAAAAAATATATAAACAAATATACTACAAATTATTATTTCTCTAATCAAAAAACCTCCATAATTATATTCCGGTTAAAGCCTCTTTATAATTATTTTTCAATGCTTTTACCTCTTTTATATCTTCTTCTCTCTCTTCTCGATATCTTTATAAATTTATTCGTTCTGAACTCAACATGTCTTTTTCTTCTTCTCTTGAGCTTAAGTCACCTAAAAATATTTTCATCTGCTTAATCCAGATTATCCGTAAAAAAAATTTTTCCCTAAATACTATAATCATATTTCAATGATTCTCTTAAAATAACTTCATTAAAAATTTACCAAAATAATATTTTCTTAAGAGTAACAAACTCTGAATCATTGGTCTTTCTTACAACAACATCGTCAATTCAATTCACAGTCAAATATTATTATTTTTTACTCCTACAATTTTTCAAGAAACAATATCTCCAAATTTATCTTTACTCTCTTATCAACCGTGCCGACAAAAAAGATTGAATCTTTTTTACAATAACTTTGGTGAGTAGATTCCAAAATATTTCAATAATATAAAATTCTAACAAAGTTTATATTCACATAATCAACTCACATATTGGATCCAACTGTAGCTCGGAGACATTTGCCGGTCATTACAAAATCTCGGACTCTTACGAACAACAATCTAATTGTGTGATCTCTGAGTCGTTGTCTTTTCTATCTTTGCTATAAGTTTTTGGTCTTTCCAAACAACATCTTCTATTCGTTCCCAAAGAGTATCCTATGGAGTTTCGAATTTGTTGAAATATTGTTTCTCACCAACAATCTCACATCGGATAATTTTTAACTTTAATATTTGCATTTAAGAGCTTGAAATGCTAATTTTAGCTCAAATTAGGTTTTCAGCGTGATTTCGATAGATTTATGTCTTGAAATAGATTTTCTAAAGGAGATAAAAATCCGCTCTATATTGGTTATATTTTCTAATAATATTTTCGTAATAATTATTTTCAAATATTTATTATTTAATATTAAAATTTTATATATGATTATTTAAAAAAAATTGTATATTATTGGTCTGGATTGTACTAAAAATAACCGGATAGTTAAATTGAGTACACTTTATTATTTTTTAAAACATCAAATAAACTTCAACTCGAACTAAATAAAATTAATCACTTATATTGTATGAATTTATATATGACTTAGTTTAAATTGTACCAAAATTAATTGGTTCTTTTAATTAAATACACTATATTATTATTTTTAAAATATTAAATTAACCTCAAATCTAGCTATTACAAATATATGAAATTTTAGTAAAGGTAAAAAACTGATATGTCAAATTTGAGTATGATGTGTATTAATTGTTATATTTTTATTAGTTACATATTTTAAATGAGATGTCATCTTTTAGTGTCATTTTTCTAATTATTTTTGCATTTTACAAGGTAAGCTCGTACTTTAAAATCTGTAGCTTTTCTAATTATTTTTACATTTTACAAAGTATACTTTAAAATCTGTAGTTTATCACAATAAATCTGTAGTCCATCATAATTTTCTAATTAGTTTTGCATTTGTCAATATTAAAACACATGAAACATTACCAAAAGATTATCTATCCAACTTTCAATAGATGACTAAATTCTGTTGGAAATTATACTTAAAAAAAAAAACAAAAAGAGTTTAGGCCCAACATTAAAATGGACCCGACTAACACTAGCGCAGCCCATATTATCCGAAGCTCAAAAGTCAAAACTAAGCCAAGAGTATTAACTTTTAACAGAGTCAGCCGACCAATGTCATCTGCCGAATGTGTAGATATTATTTAAAGCAGACTCCACTATCCAACTAAATTACAGAAATACCACTCCGTTTCCTTCCCCCTCTCACTTCCTTTGGCCGCTCTTTTTCTTCTTGTCGGAGCTCGCGAAGCTCTCCTCAGAAATCAAAAACCCTAACAGTTCCTTTTTGATTCATCCATACAAACACATACTGTATTCTATATCTGTATCTATTCATTCGTTGTATTCTCAAAACAATGGAGGTGCTTTCTCTGAATAAGCAGCAAGAGTTCACTTTCGCTTCCGTCACTGCTCTCACTTCACCTTCCTCTTCTCTTTCGTCCTCTTCTGTTGTAGCTACGTTTTCATGTCTTAATGAAGTCAAGGAACTCCGATTTCAGGATTCTCATTCGTCCGATGGTTTCAGTTTTGATCTTAGTTCCACTCAGGTGGGTGGTTCTCGATTTGCTTTTCCTATAGTTCAAGAATCTATTTTTCTCTCGTTTTGGAACGTTTCTATGGTTGATTAAGTAAAGTAGGAAACGTTTTACTTAGGATGATCCAATTATAAGTGTGGTATTGGAGCCTGATTCTTTTGGTTCAAGAATCTGTTTTATTCTCGTTTTCAAACGTTTCTATGCTTGGTTTAGTAATGCACTCAAACTATCTCAGTTTAGTTAGGATTATCGAATTTTTCTTGTGCTTGTGGAACCTGTTTCTGATAAATGTACTGATTCATTTTGTATTTGTGTTGCTCAGTTGTTCAAGTTGGGGCCGCTTCAGTTCATATGTGTATCTGATAGTTCAGGTTCCTCAAAGGAGGTATGTGAAACCTTTATTTTTTTTCTTCTGAGTGTTTATGAGATCAGATTTAGTCTTTGGTTTCAGGAGATTATTTGTTTTACTTGGTTACTAACCCGAGTGTGTAAATTGATTAAAGTGCTACTTGGTATCTGATACTTTTTTCTGATTTGTAAGCAGAAATCTTTTTCTCGAGGAGTTGTAATAAAATTTAGAGACGAGAAGGAAAGCAAGGAATTTTGTGATTCATTTGAGGAATGGACAAAGGATGCTGAACAAGGTCCCTCTTAAAAATTTTTATGTTTTCTTGTTGGTTCTTGAAAAATAGATTTTCAGATGCATTTGACCTTACAAGTGATGTGTATGTGTATTCTCTTCATCAATTTAGCTTAGAAAGGTTTATATTGCATGGATAATTTTTAGGGTTGCTCTTATATTTACTAAAAGAATTAATTGCCTCTTAGTAGTATCGTTCACCAAATCCCCTTATCATTGATCACAATACATTCATGACTGTTGTTCGTACTCCTTCTTTGATGCCTACCCGTTCTTTCGTTTCTAGGATCAACCTTGCCGAATGGAACAGTTTCAGCTAATAAAAGCAAGTTTGATGATAAGATAGAGGCTGCTTCAGCCAAAATGTATTTCCATTATTATGGACAACTTCTACATCAACAAAATATGCTACAGGATTATGTGAGGACAGGTAAGATCTCTGGGTTTTGTGCATCTGTTACATCAGTGATTTGTTTCCGACATTTTTTTTGTTGGTTTGGAGGATATCCATCAGAAGATGAATATCTTCAAATTTTCCACATCGCTATTTGACACAGGATAGCTTTTTATATGTCATATTACTGTCTTCAGGTACATATCATGCTGCAGTCATGGAGAATCGTTCAGATTTTTCTGGTCGTGTTGTTGTAGATGTGGGTGCTGGAAGTGGCATTTTGTCATTGTTTGCTGCACTGGTATGCAATAATTCAATAAACTTTGGGCCCAAAAGGTTTTAGAACTACTATAGATCGGCATTTTACTTTTGTTTTTCTTATAAACGTCCATTTTTTCCCTTAATTTAGGCTGGTGCCAAGCATGTGTATGCTGTGGAAGCGTCAGAAATGGCTGAATATGCCCGTAAGCTAATTGCCGGAAACCCATTGCTTGCTGAACGGATCACAGTTAAGACCTGTAGTCCAGTTTCATTGGTACATTTTTCCATATATATCCATTTTTTGATGTTCTTCGAGTTCGCACATGTATAGGTCATCAAGGGAAAGATTGAGGATATTGAGTTGCCTGAGAAGGCTGATGTTTTGATCTCTGAACCAATGGGTATGTGTTTCAGAGATGGATTCTTTTCACGTGCTCTTCATGAAAATCAGAATCTTTCAGAAGGCAAATTTTGGTCTGTGAGAAAATAAGTGGAGAAACATCAATACTGATTCAAAGTTTAGTAATTCGTTTGAAAGCACATGTCTTATATATAAAATATGTGTGCCTGTAGGCACCCTATTGGTCAATGAGAGGATGTTGGAGACATATGTTATTGCTAGGGATCGATTTCTGTCTCCAAACGGAAAAATGTTTCCAACAGTTGGAAGGTAAAGTTGATCTTCGATAGTTTTACTTTTCTATCTCATAAATGTCTTCTTTCTCATGTAACTTTGTCACTGTAGGATCCATATGGCACCTTTCGCCGATGAATTCTTATTTGTTGAAATGGCAAATAAGGTACACAATGCACATCTTATCAGGAAAATATGTCTAAGATTGCTTATAACATAAAAAGGATTGGTTAAATTTCGTATGTGATGGTTAAAGCTTTAAGTAATTAGGCTTGTTACCTCTATGCAGGCTTTGTTTTGGCAGCAACAGAACTATTATGGAGTTGATTTGACACCTCTATACGTGTCAGCCCACCAAGGTTATTTTTCCCAGGTATATCCATTTACACCAGTGAATCGCTAATTAATTTTTGCTTGTCTCATCCTTTACAATTTGTCATATTCACTGATTTTGTAGCCCGTTGTTGATGCTTTTGATCCAAGATTATTGGTGGCTCCCTCGATGTTTCATGTGATTGATTTCACTAAGATGACGGTATAGCTATTTTCTATGTGAGATTCGGTTCTACAGTGTTTCCATAACATTGAGGACATTTCTGTCATACTATTTCACATCTGTGGAATGTCTATGTGCAGTCTTCCGTGTTTGGTGAATCACATGATCCAAACTTATTTAGCTGTCAGTTCATTTTCACAGGAAGAACAATTTTACGAAATTGATATCCCGTTAAAGTTCACAGCATCAGTGTGTACCAGAGTGCATGGGCTTGCGTGCTGGTTTGACGTTCTCTTTGACGGGAGGTATGAAGCCAAAACAATTTATATGTTTTCATCCTATATTTGAGATTAATATTTTTTTTATCATCTAAGGTATACAATATAAACCTAATTTGCTCTGTCTGTCCAACAGCACAGTACAAAGATGGTTCACGACGTCTCCTGGTGCACCAACAACCCACTGGTACCAAATAAGATGTGTTCTCTCGCAGCCTATTCATGTCATGGCAGGGCAAGAGATCACTGGTAGACTTCATTTGGTTGCCCACAGTGCTCAGAGTTACACTATTAATTTAACACTCTCAGGTCACTTTTGCTTTCTTACATCTCTCCTTTTGAATCATATCATCTACTTTCGACTTTGTTTCTGATTGGCTATTTAAACAGCTAAAATGTGGGGACCCGGTGCCAATCAAGGTGGAATACTCCAGACATCATCGTGCAAACTCGATCTGAAGGAACCGTATTATAGAATGTCTCAGCCACAAGTATACCCTACACAGGAACCACCAGCTCAGCTGCAAGTAAGCGTTTATTGTTGTCTTGATTAATAAGATTTGATCACTGTTGTGTATAATCATATGGTGCTTTATCATCCCTGAAAGTGTGATATACCATCAGACATAACTATAGCACAGCTTCAAAGCCATTAGATTCTTTGAATTTTGCATCTATGCAAAAGTATGGCTCAGCTTTACAAATTTACAACATGTGTTTACATTTTCTGGTGTAGGACATACATATACAGAGCGATGACTTGGAAGTAGAGTTACTACAACATAACGCAAACGCTCAGCTCTAGAACTAGAACAAAAGATCGTTGTAGCAACACTGGAACCTTTCTGTTGCTTCCATCCTTGTCTTTATACTTTGTGTTTGGTTCCTACGGTTTAGCTCATTAAATCTTGCGTATTCATGTCTGGTTTGACTATCTAAACTAGTAGCCACGTGATTTTTGATCCTCTCTTCAGAGGCACACGCAAATAAATCATTCTGTTTTGGGTGCATAACCAGGTTAATTGTGTTTCCTGGTTATATACAACTATATGTTCAGTTCATGTGTCATGCCAAAAGATTCCCAAAAGATTCCATTTTTAGAACTTTTGTGCAAGTATGTTTTTTTTTTTTATAGATGAGTAAAATAGATGAGTAATTTGGAGTTGTTTTTCAAATCCGCAGTAGGACCTAGATAATTCATGAGTCATAACACCCGGAATGTTTCTGTTTTGATTTTTTAAATGTTCTTGGTGGTAAGTGAATAGATCAACTAGAATTTCTTGACTTTACTGAAACAAAAATGAATCGGAGAATGTGCAAATAGTGCAATGGACAAAGGAACTTTTACAGTATAGAGCAAATTTCAAGCTCAGCTGATTATGGCTACAACTGCAGGCTCAGGCGGATTAGCAACAATGACACTGAAGCAGCGCCCACAGAGAGTAGGATGGTCAGAGAATGACCCAACCTGGCCAGAGTAATTCCAGCACCTCTCGCACTTGGACCCCTCAGCTCGTGACACACCAATCCACACTTTGTTCTCTCCCTCCACATACTCTCCTGTGTGCTGCACACTGCTTACTATCTCCTTCATTGACGATAATACCTCAACCTGTATACACACATCCACAACAGTTTCATGGCTATAGTCTCAAAGAAATGCACTCACTATGATTGAATCTCGACTTTAATAAACATTGTGTATATAATAGTGAGGAATTCCCAATGAATCATCATAACAAGTATAACAAAAAACACGAGTGTAATCTTTTGATCATTATGTGTATTCATTCATACCTATTTCTTAGGCAGTTAGGGGGCTCTCAAGAATGTCTTCCATAGATCTAATCCCTACATGTGTCTACTCCTATAAAAGTACTATATCTAGGATACCTACGCAAAAATGGCCCTACATATCAAAATCTGAGGAGAAAGAACCAGAATGGATTTTAAAAAAATTCTGATTTGTGCCTACTCCTATTTACACTCAAATGTTTCACTTAGCTGTTCTGTAATGAATCATAAGGAGTGACTATAATGATCAATTGAGCCTACTTGTAGTTCTACCTGAACCATACACAGAAAACCCCAGATTTTGTTGATGGCCATAATGGTTTTAATTTATCTTGATCTATTACCGGAATATGAATTCTACACATAAGTAGATCTAGTGCTTACTTGTGATGTTATGAATATGCGTTGCAGAGTGTCAGCCTCGTTCTTTGCTTCACTCATCTCTAGTAATTTTGTAGCCATGCCTGCATCTGCAGTATGCAGATACACCTTTGCTTCTAAACTGGAACCGATCATTTTCTCATTACGTGCGAGCTCCAGCACTTTGTTCACCTCAGTCCTCAACTGTCATACAAATACCATAAGCATTTTTAAGATCCTCATTACATATCGTGCATCAAGTAAATGTCGTCTTGAGGAAGAATAGGCCAGTAAACATTTCTCCCAGAGAACTTTCGATAATGCTATATCATAAGAACTGATTACACGATCAATTTGACATAACATCGAGTTGAATATTCTGATATTTTGTAACATATCATTGACTTCATCTCCACTAAGTAGATAAGGAACTTTATCACTTTTAATTATATGTAGAGTAGAGAGTATAAAGATGGGGAAAATTGCTGAGCTTATCTATTATGATTTTAGGAGGGTTTTGATACCTCGAGAAGCCTTTGCCAGAAGAGAACATCTTCAGTAGGAAATGAAAGCCATTGTTCATTCAATGTAGGCCATTTAAGTTCGAAGACAAATTTTGCTGCAGAGCCATCTTCATTTCTGTACTCAAATGGAAGATTCTGCCAGACATCTTCTGCTAGGTGAGGTACTATCGGAGCAATCACTCTCAATATGGATAAAAGATGTGTTGAAAGAACTGTTTGACAGCTTCTTCTGGTAAAACTTGAAGTGCCCCTGAGACAAAGATTTTTGGTCCAGATTACCTTGAATAGCACAGACGTATAAAGCAAAGGTCTACATAGGTTGTAGCAAATATCAACCTAAAAGACGATGAGAAACTTACCCAGTATACAGTCTATCTTTAGCAATATCGAAGTAGAAATTTGACAGATCAACAATTGTGAATCGCTGTATGATCTGAAATAAAGAAGCTCATTTAGTAACACAGATTATCTAGAACATGAAATTCAGCCTCCTGAGGTTCAGCTGTCCATTGCAAATACATCAACCCCACTCTCATCTCAATGGATAGTAATAGCTGAATTAAAGTTTCTTAGATATATTCAAGCTTCTAATTGATAAACTAACTCTTGTCTGTTCTACGTAAGTGTAATCTATGTCTGTTCTATGTCACAGGCAAAGGAATACATACGCGGATGATGTGGATCATTTAGTGATTTCCCTGTTTTTTAGCTATTGTGGCCTCTCTCCAAAAAATAATAATAATGACAGTCAGAAAACGTGACACATCTTAAGAGACTACTTTGCAGGTACTGACTAGTTCAAAATCACCAAAATAAGATGGAGGTTTGATACCTGGAATATTTTAAAGAACTGGTAGTTCTCGTAACATTCTTGTATGTTCTTTACAACATTCTCAAGCTGAAAGAGAGCGTGCTGATCAATGATAGGTAAATCCTCGTATGGAACAGCATTATCAACCTACAAACCGCCACAACTTAAAAATTAAAAGATTTTCACCGACGCCAGGATAAAACAGTCGCAAGAAATCTTGACAAGTAGGGAAAGAGGAGAAAACACTACTCAATGTAAAGCTTAAAGTTAGAAACCTACTCTCCAATCATGAAGATTGCCCAAGAGATATCTTAACGTTCCCCTTAACTTCCTATATATATCAGACATTTGACGAAGAATCTGTGGACCTATCAGTACATCCCCTGTGTAATCTACACTAGAAACCCAAAGACGCATAACATCCGCTCCATAAGCAGGTGCGTCCTGGCAAAAAAAGACAAACCCTTGTCAGGAAACAGATTGGATAGATAATGAAGATGTTTTTATACTATGGGATTGGTTGTTATACCAGTGACGAACCTTTGAATTTTTCCCTCCTTCAATAACCATACGTGGGTCCACTACGTTACCTAGAGACTTGCTCATTTTCATACCCTTCTCATCCAATACAAATCCATGTGTTATAACGGCAGCATAGGGGGCTTTTCCTATACAATCATGCAAAATGTGAAGGAATAAAATGAAAAGCCACTTTACACCAAGAAAGCTATAATATGTACAATAATCTCAATTTATTAGGCAATCATCATGGCATGCACTTATCACCTTGTGTTGCGATGCTTGTTAACAAAGAACTCTGGAACCATCCACGATGCTGATCTGTACCTTCTAGATACACATCTGCAGGGAAACTAAGACCCTCACGTTTCCCCAATACACCAGCCCATGAAGATCCTGACATACAGATGAGAAAGAAAGTGATGTAAAATAGTTGTTGAGTGCTTTACGCGACTATCTGATTTTAATTAGCTTCCTTTTATTATATACCTGAGTCAAACCAGACATCCATTGTATCAGTCCCCTTCTCATAATCAGCTGCTCTATCACGATAATTCTCAGGAAGTAGGTCTTCTACTGACATATACCACCACGCGTCACTACCCTTTTGGGAAATTATAGCTGCCAGACAAGGTATTCAAATAAGGTTAAAGAAAACACAGCCAGTAAATGATAACCAATAAAGAGACCATATTATAGGCCCTTACATTTAACATGGTTAATTGTCTCTTCATTCATGAGGGGTTCTTTTGTCTTAACATGATAAAAGGCAGGAATAGGAACACCCCATGTCCTTTGTCTCGAGATGCACCAATCAGATCGACTGGAAGTCATGGCAGATATTCTGTTTACTGCCTGAATGACAATTGCAAAAAGATAACAGGTACCAAATTAAACTCCAAGCAATATAATATGCATCTCTTAGAAAGATAATATACGGAAGACGCGGAGTCAAGCGGTATGATATCATCTCAACATTGAGAAAATCCCACAGCAAGGTGGATCAGATCCTGTGGTTCATGTGCTGTGAGTCTCCTTTCACAATTAACATCCACGCATGATACTTTAACTCGCATACTCAAGAAAAAATATCAACTTATAAACTCAGTGTGTATTTAACTAGGTACCTGATGTGGTATCCATTTTACATTGTTGATTGCATCCATAGTGGCAGTGCGAAACCCTTCAACCGATGCAAACCACTGCTCAGTCGCCCTAAATATTGTAGGTTTCTTTGTTCGCCAATCATATGGGTATTTATGAGCTTCATGACAAAGAAGGAAACTAAATCATGAGACTCTGAAGCAAATGTTTCGTCAAGTGGTTCCTCAGAAAGCATCTGAACCAAACTCACCGTAAGATTCTTCCATGACCAGTGACATATTTGAATCCAGGTAACTGACAACAGCACTATTCCCTTCTCCAAGTACAGAGAGCCCTCTAAACTGTCCAGCTTCTTCAGTGAACTTTCCTTCATCATCCACCGGAGAGACAAGAGGCAGCCCATACTTCAGGCCAGTTGCATAATCCTCCTGACCATGGCCAGGTGCAGTGTGGACCAACCCTGTTCCTGATTCTGTAGTAATGTAATCACCCCCTATAACGACTGGACAGTCCCTGTTGTCAATTGGATGTGTGTACCTACAACCATGATGACACACCATAAACTAAGGGGTTCAATTTACAGCATCACAAGCAAAACTGAGGGTTCCTTTTATACTCTAACTTAAAATGTTACCTGCAGTTTTCAAGATCTGTACCAAGGAATATTTTACTTATGATAAGCTTCACACCCCATTTCGCTTCTAATGCTGGCACAAGGTCAGTTGCTACAATCACGAAAAGCTTTTGTTGATTCTTTAGAACCTTCCCAGGCATTTTCTTTTTATTGCCTGTCACAGCAGTTTCATCTTCTGAAATTGACTGCACTTCCACAACAGAGTACTGAAGCTTTGCATTCACCGCAACAGCTGGAAGTTAGAAAAGAAGGAAAGGAAGAAGAGTCACTAAATGTGCTTTTATAGCGTTCAAATATAGAAAACCAGACAAAAGGAGGTACTTATCCTTGCATCATAGTGGAGAAGAGATATGAGAAAGAACGGATAAAAAGTAAACTAGGATGCAATTTGACAGCTGAGAGAAACATCTACTAATATAACCCCTTACCAGCATTGGCTGGCATAGTCCAAGGTGTAGTTGTCCATACAGCCAAGCATATATTAGGGATAAACTCATCTAAAAGGCTTGTTTTCGCTCCGCCAACCAATTTGAAAATAGCATATATGCTTTTGGAAATATGACCATCCGGATACTACACAGTACACATAACGGCAGATACAGGTGGGACTTATATCAGATAACAAGGTAAACTGTGGAACCGTCAAAACATTATTTCATGAAAGCGGCATGCATTAAGAACAGAAATAGATAACTACATTAATCAGGATTCATTGAGGATATATAAAAAATTACTCTCCGACTAATGGATAACAGATCGCATTATGGTAAGATGTCAACAGAAGTAAGAGAAAAAATGGGAAGACTGGAATGGTTTTAGCAGACTTAAGTTTTGCTCTCAACTGGCCATAATATTATTATTATTATTATTATTATTATTAGATTATTTGAGATGAAACGGATTCAAATTTACCTCTAGTTCAGCTTCTGCAAGAGCAGTCCGAGATGAAGGGCTCCAGTGAACTGGTTTTCTACCTCTATAGATGAACCCTTGCAAGGCCATCTGGCCAAATACTTCAATCTACAATATATGATAGAAAGATTGTTGACTTTATCTGGCTTTGAAGTTTGAAGAACTCTACTAATAATCATCTCCTACACGGATATCTAATCTAGTACATAATGTAGGAGGTGAGACCATTACCTGGGCTGCTTCATATTCCGGATCAAGAGTTAGATAAGGATTATTCCAGTCTGCCCATACTCCAAACCGCTGTAAATACCAAGTATTATGTCATATGTGCTAAATGTCAATGGTATACCAAACAAAATATATTTCATAATTATAATGTCCTGAGAGATTAAAAAATCACAATGACTGATGCATTCAAATCAAGAACTCAGATATGATAACAAAGCTTGATAACCACCTTAAATGATTCCATTTGTGTTTTGACTGTTGCTTTTGCAAATTTCGCTGCCTTCGCCCTTAATTTTAATGGTGTAAGTTCCTTTCTCACTTCCTGATCCAGGGACTGCAGAACTGAAATATTTGACAGTTACAGCCAAAATACTCAGGCAAGTAACTAACTGGAACATAACAAAAGTAGAGTTACTTTCTGTTTCTAATGACTGAATGGTCTGTAACCTATTATGTACTTGCCTTTCATCTCAATTGGAAGGCCATGGCAATCCCACCCAGGAACATACTGAACTTTATAGTTTTGGAGCAACTGAATGAAGCAGATAATTTGATGAGAAGAAACTCCTTTATTGGACGTAAGCAAAAATAGAGAAGCCATAAGGAGAGATATCGACGTCCAAGTAAGGTAAGACGAATACCTTATAGCGATTAATGATATCCTTCAGTATCTTGTTAAGAGCATGACCCATATGCAGATCACCATTGGCATAAGGAGGACCATCATGAAGAATGAAACTCCCCTGAAATTCCAACTAACTATCAGACACCAGTTTCTCAAAACAAAGGTGATGTACGAGAATCTTGAGAATCTCACTCCATTGTTATTATCAGAAACTCTCTTGAAGACCTGGTGCTCGTCCCACAATTTCTGGAGTTCAGGTTCCCTTGTCAAAGAATTCGCTCTCATACCAAAGCCTGTCTTTGGTAAATCAACCGTGTGCTTGTACTTTCCATCTTCTTGCTTTTCCCCTAACCAAACACCCTGGTAAATGAGTGTCACATTGCATAACAGACTAACAGTATTAGAAAAAGTACAAGTTGTGAGATGCAAACCTTCAGATGCTTTCTTTGCTGCCATAACAGGCCCACGAGACCTTCGCTTTGATGAATGACCAAACTCATTGTTTGGTTCAGTTGAATACCGTGAAACATATAGGAAAGAAAAAGCCTTGACGGAAGACCTTCCCTTGGCAAGAAAAGAATCCAACGGCGTATTTCTCCGCAAATTTGAACAACTTCTACCTGACAATACCTGAACGGGGACCAAACCACATCGCAAATATTTAGCAAGACACAAGAACTTCTATCAGAATGATATAAGTTAATTTTTGTCCAAGCAAGTTCCTTAGACAACACAATTTTCTATGAAAGAACAGGGCCTAGAAACAGACTTAGTTTGGTTAATAAGGGCTCTAAGCATTACAGAGGACACATATCAGCACTTCATTTCATGAGATGCTCAAAAAGTCAGAACTCAAGTAAACTACTTGAAATTTCAAATTTTCTGTAAAATTAATACACATTTATCTTTCAAAGATATAAGCAGTGGAGAAAAGTCAACTCAGAAGCCTCTGAAACTTTATCGAACAAGTGGTGTGCAATAGTAAAACCATAAGAACACAAACAACAACACAAGACGAACAACTTTAACGATACCCACAAACCGTAATTGCCATTGCAATGATAAAAAGGACCAATTTGAAGACAATCTGTGTTCTAAAGAAATCGAACTTGAAAGAAAGGCGATCACTTTCTCAATACTCAAAGCAAATACAGTAAACGGAGCAGGCGGATTCAGAGTAATCAAATTTACTTTCACATACTCTGTAAGATGAGGACTGAACCATCGCCATGGTAGCAGCTTCCCTGGGATTTCCCGCAAAAGATTTGAAGAAAGACGACATCTTCTTCGCTTTTCTCTCTGTCGCTTCTATCTCTCAGCGCTCATTTTTACGGCAAAACAAAGAGTGAGAAGGAAAGAAGAAGACTAACGTCACCAAACTCAGGGAAGGCTATGTGTGTATGTATGTGTGTGTGGATAACTGGAACTTTGAAACTAAACCAAACCTCAGAACTTAAAGCTTCATTTTTGGGTTTTATCCGTTAAATCCCTAAATCTCTTGTTTTTTTTGTTCTCGACGAGTCTCTTTTTAACAATCTCATAATATTAAATATATATAAAAAATTATAAGAAAAAAAAAAAAAAAAATTTGTGAAAAAAGAAACGCTTTACTATAGTTAATTGCTATTATATAGTACAAAGATACATATAAAGAAAATCTGAAATTAAATATCATAGAAAGGAAAAATAAATTGAAGAAGAGAGTTAGAGATAGTTCTTTGTATGATTATGCTTTGTTTTCGTCAAACTGAATTTTGATTTTAGAAAGAAAAAACGATCGTGTAAAGAATAAGGCTTTTCTACATATATGTAAGGTTACATTGTGATTGATTTTTAAATTCGTAGGCTTAACCGGTATTTTTTGTAAGTTGACGATGAAGTTTTTGAAAAATATCACTTGGAATGATTATTCGAGAAACTCTAAATACTAAATCTTTTATAACAAGTAACTAGGGAGCTCTCTTCACCATGTGCAGGAAAAAAATAGTAAGAGATGATGACATTTTTATTTTTGATGGTAGTAAATGCGATATTTCACGTTTTTAAATTTATTTTATTGCTGACAATTCATGCGTAATTAATAAAAAATTAAGAAATGTTAGCAATTATTTATTAATTCAAATTATTGCGTGTTATGTTTAGTTTTAGTAGAACAAATGATGTTCAAAATCTTTCATATATGGTATAATCCTTATTGAATATTTTTATATGTTATTATCTTGACATTTTTAAATCTATTATCAATGGAAGATAACGACAACTATACAGTACAACTATCTTTACACAATAGCTAATATTTCATAAATTTTTCAATATATTTTAATTTGTTCATTATATCAAATATATATATCACAATATTTTTTTAAATATTATATCACAATATTATATTTTTCCTTATTTTGTGTTTTTTTGTAGAAATATAAATTTTCAATAAATTTCCTAAACTTATATAATTATTTTACAATAAATTTAAAATATTTTAAAAAGTAATATATCTATGATATAATAAAATTTATTTGAACCAGGAAAAATAAAATTTTTGATATTAACAAAATTTCGTGATTTTTATAGTAATTTAATTTTTATACGAATATATTTTTAGTTTTTAAACCTAAATGGTAAAAAATTTTACTTAAATAAATTTATTAAGAATAGAGTGGTAATCAATCACAGTAAAGTTCGCTCAACTTATTCAAGTGCTTTCACTTACTCTTTCTGAGTAACGATTAATGAATATCTCATTTATTAGGACATCAATATTTTGATCATAAAATAGAAGAAAAAACGAAAACAGATCAATAATTGCATAATTCTAAAAATTAAAATCTAAACCTCAAATTTTATCTTACAAAAAGAAATATAAGTAAGAATAGACATTTTTATCTACAACGATGAGGTGAATAAACTTTTCAAACATATTTGATATCTTGAATTTTTTGAAAATTTTGACTCGTATGGTCCACTGGTGAATAAAAGAATTCATTTCTGATACACCAACAACGTGTATCTTTTGATGAATCGTTTCTCATAACATTAAAATATAGTTTAGGCAAAATAATTGAAAATATTATCAGGAAAAATATGTTTTTAAAACTTGTATTTTTTAATAAATTTAATATAAATTTTAATAATAATTTAATTTTAGATTAGGATTAATTCAAAGTTATCAAAGAATCTTTCATATATATTGTACCATTTTTTAATACAAAATAGGCATTTAAGAAAACATTATCATGAGTTATATATAATTTTTTTATATTAATTCTTTTTCTCTTAATATATTCAAAAAATATTAAAAAAAAAAATTTATAGTAATTTAAACTTTACTCGATTTATTAAAAGAATTTCAAAGAGTAAGTTCAAATTTTTGTAAATTTAAAAACAATTATTAATTTTTAAAGACTAATTTAATTTTTTGATTCTTCGAAAAGTTTAAAATATTTAAAGAGTAATTCTTTTCTTTTAATATATTCGAATTATTAAAAAATAATTTTTTAAATAATTTTTTAATAATTTATTTTTCATTTGATTTTTAATATTTTTTAGTGCAAAATGACAATATATTTAAATAAATGGATTCATTAAGGACAGAGTAGGAAGAAATAATATCGGTTTATAAAATTTCCGTAAAGTTGTATTGTTTAATATATTTTATATAGAGCTGAATATTAACATAATTTAGATTTGGATTAATTCGAAATATTTAAAGAATCTTTCATATATATCGTAACATTTTTTATCTAGATAATAGACATTTAAAAAAAAATTAAGAGTTAAAATACATTTAACCTCCATATAATATAAAACTTTTAATACGATTTAAAGTAACAAAAGTAACAAACTTTATCTCCACAATAACAAACTTTTAATATAATTTGAAGTAACAAAAGTAACAAACTTTATCTCCACAATAAGAAAACTACTTAAATAGTATATTTTTCTAATTTTTATTAGTAGTTTAAATTTTTCGATTTTTTTTAAGAATAATTTAAATTTTTCAAATTTTAAAAATATTTTAAATACTATTTCTTCTCTTAGTTTAAATATTTTAAATATTTTTTACAATATATTTTTTTAAAAACTAAATGGCAAAAATTTTAATTAAAACTATCTAAAATAGATTTTTTTATAATTTTTTTATTAGTGATTTATCTTTTTCAAAGAAATTAGTATTTTCAAATGTTTTAAAAAAAATATTTATTTTTATCTTTTCTTTATTTATTCAAATTTTTAAAATATATATTTTTATAGTAAATTTTATTTGGATAAATATATTTTTAAATTTAAATGGCAAAAAAATTAGATATGTAGATTCATTAAGGGTAGACCGGTAATCAACAATTGTGAGGATGAATGTGAACATTCTGTACTTTTCTTTTAATATATAAGATAAAATAATTCATGCATTAAACGACAGCATATTGTAAACTAATTAAATTAAATACAATTAAAAGGAACGCAAAAAAAAAAATTAGATTACTTTTTTTTTTTTGACATCAAAGAAATAAGATTGGGAAAAATGTCATAAAAAGCCTCACCTTTGTCATTTCGGCTATTCGAGACATGTATTCTCGATTTTATTTTTTAAAACCCAAATTTTTAATTGCCTTGCGTTTTAATCACAAACTTTGCGTTGACTGAGGCAATAGAGGCATGTCGTTAAGTCAACTAACAACCTAAATTAACAGGGTTAAGTCAACGTTAACATATTCCGTTAAACTATTATCTTTTTAGTTTAAACATAAACTTTCAGTTGACTTTCCTTTAAGTTATAAACTTTGAGTTGACCGAACCATTTGAGACACGTCGTTTTAAGTTATTTAAAAAATGCAAATCTGGGATTCGAACTCCTCACCTTTGACACAAAGTAATCACAATTTAATCACTTGAGCCGTAGTGTTTTATTGATATTGTTATACAAACACACACACACACATATATATATATATAATCTTATCAATATTAAAACTAAAAAACATTATATATATGTATATAACTTATAATTATATATAAGTTTATACATTAAAAATAAATATATAAAGTTATATATATATATATACAAAAATATCCAAAAAAAAAAATATCTCATATACATTATAACCTTATAATTTTATCTTTATAATTTAGTTCGTGACTGTTTTCTCTCAAATGTGAGAGAATTGAATCCTAGATTGCGTTTAAAAAAACTAAAAAAAACAAAAATGCCTAAATTATAAAAATTTAAATATCAAAAACAAAATAATTAAAACATTGGATAAACTATATAATTTAGTTTGTGAGGGGTTTCAAATGTGAGGGGTTTGAATCCCATATTTTTTTTAGAAAAAGCCCAAAACATATTAAATTATAAAATTTAAATATTAAAAACAAAATTAGTTAACACTGGATAAATTTTATAATTTAGTTTGTGACTGTTTTGTCTCAAATATGAGGGGTTCGAATCTCATTATTGCGTTTAAAAAAATAATCTAAAATAACGTGATTATAAAGTTATAATGTATATGAGATATTTTGCTTATTTTGGATATTTTTGTATATATATAACTTTATATATTTATTTTTAAAGTATAACCTTATATATAATTATAAGTTATATACATATATATAATGGTTTTTTAGTTTTAATATATATATATAAGGTTATATATATATATATATGTGTGTGTTTGTATAAAAATATCAATAAAACACTACGGTTTAAGTAGTTAAATTGTGATTGTTTTGCCTCAAATGTGAGGTGTTTGAATCCCAGATTTGCGTTTTTTAAATTAAAAAGACAGTAGTTTAATGGAATCTGTTAACGTTGACTTAACTCCGTTAATTTGGTTCGTCCGTTGAATTAACGACGTACCTCTTATGGATCAGTCAACGCAAAGTTTATGATTAAAACGGAAGTCAATTTAAAGTTTGAGTTTAAAAAAAAAAAAAAATTGAGAGTATATGTCTCAAATTGTCGAAATGACAAATGTGAGGCTTTTTATAACAATTTTCAATTTTCCTAAATTAGATTACATTAAGTAGATAGATTTGTAGGCATCATCACTAATGCGAGACATAACAGTTATACTCAACAGTAGCGTCACCAGTCTTGCGATCGAACCACTTGGTCCGAGCCTCGACATAACCTCTAGCGAACCGGAACATTCCACTGCCTCCAACCACCGGCATCTCCCTAACCTCTGACATCACTATGTTCCGACCAAGAATCGTTATGCTACTCCCATTGTACTTCCCTGTATTAAAAGCGAAGTTCATCGCCGTCAAGAACCCTAGCTCCTTCTGGGCTGCTCCGGCGTACATCCCTTGGGCTTGGCCCACCACAGTCGAGTTAATGGGCACATCTAATGTTAAAGCGTTGTCCATCATGGTAACTGATCCAAAGAATGAGGAAGAGGAGTAGTTCGAAACCGGCCGTTGGATCATGATGGAACTTGGGTGTTGACCACTTACAATGTCGTGCCAATAGACACGAAGATGTGTGAGTTTCTCTTTGTTCCCGAGGCCAAGGTGTTTTCGGTTAACTTTTCTTGCGAAGTCTTCACTGTTTTTTCCAGCGGAGGCAACGGTGATGGCGAGGAGGAGGATTTGTGCGGCGAGGATGAGAATGAGCTTTGCCATGTTAGTTTTGTGGTGCTACTTTGTTTTATTTGTTGTTGATAGTTTGTGTGAGGATGTAAATATATGCAACTTGTATGCTATATATAACAAGAATAGATAAGAGATAACGAGTGTGTGTGTATATATAGGAGAACTGGAGAAGGCGTGCTTTTGAGAAATCTTCTAGAAGATAAAGTAAGTTTGGATTATTTGATTTTGTTAGGTGAATGGAGTGTGATATGTTGTATTTTTGGGGGAAGTCACAAAAATTTTAATCAATATCAGTTTCCAAATTGTGATTGGCAGAATATTTAGATGATGAGTATAATTGAGATCATTTGTAAGTTGCAAATTTTGATTCCTCGACGCTTTGATATGAATGTCTTGAATGGTCATAGATTTGGTTTTTTATTTTTTAACTAATCGAGATTACCAGAAAAGTGGTTTTCCTAAAAAAATTAGGAAATCAAGATTTTGATAGTTTTTTTTTGTCAATTTTCAAAGAGAATCTAAAATCTATGTTTCTTTGATTTTTCACTTTTTAACATGATTTGAATTTTGTTTTTCCGTTTTTAAATTTTAAACTTTGTTTTCCATTTTTGATACAATATCTAAAAACCATAAACCAAAATCTAAAATCCATTAAAAAATTGCAAACATTCATGGCCAAAGATTTTTTTGTTAGATATATATTATTTCTAAAAAATAACAAAAATATATATTTCATTAATTTTGCTGGAGAAAAATAAAAATATTTTTGTATCATAGATTTTAACTTTGCGGATTTTATTATTTATATTAAACATTAATATAATTATATATATATATATTAAAAACTAAAATTTAACTATGAACTGATAGATAGATTATTTATATATATATATATATAATCATTTACAATTATATATATCTTTTAAATCGAATGTAAAATTTATTCTAACAAAAAAAACCTTTTTACATCAAGTGCGACATTCTTTGAAAGTTTTATTAGATTTTGATACAAATTTCTTACCGTCTAATCTGGAAAGCAAACCAAGTTCATATCCCATTGGGAAAACGTTTGTAACCCATAATTTACGAAATTATTTGTCAATGGCTTGAATTAGCTGTGAAAGGTTCTTTGGTTCTTCACCATGATTTCTTTATAGTTATACCAATCACTTAATACAATTTCATCAACATAGTTTTTGCTGCTGTGATATGTACAAAATCAGGTCTACATCGAAATTAAAGAACGATTTTAAATGTTCTATCATTTTTTTTCCAAACCAAAATCGATGAAAATCAATAATTTAATTTATCTAGACATCATTGCGTCAGTGAATCGTATGATTTACGGGGAATATGAATCATATATCCTAAGGCTAAAATCTAAAGGTATCAAATGTTTTATCACAAAAAAAAAGTATCTAAAGCTTACAATATATAATAAAGAGAAATTCAAAATAAAGATAACAATGAAATTATAATACTTTTGATTTATTTCTCACGCTTTACTTTTTGTTCTCTTTTTTATTTCCTCTGCAAAAGTTTGAATAATTGAATCTGAATCCTTCAAAATTGTTTACTTGAGCTTTACTTTACAAACCACCAGCACGGGAGGATTTACAGCCATGAAGGGAAGTGCATCTGCCCCATGCTTTTTACAGTATAAAATTTAATTTTTGTTCAATAACAATTGTGGTTTTTGGAGTAAATGATTGAGATTTCCCCTCCCCCCCCCCGGCCCCCCTTAAAATCTCATACGTGTCCCCATTTCTATTTTCGTTTTTGTTTTGTTTGTTTTGTTAGTTAATTATTTTCTCTACTACAAACTCTTTATATTTGGCATATTTGCTATTAAATAAAATATTTATTCTATTTTGTTTCTTTCTACTTTTGTTTGTTCATTATGTTCTTTCCAATTGATTTGTTTCTTTTAAATGCAAACAAATAACTAATATTTATCCATCTCTATATCTTCTTCGGTTTGTTTCAAAAAAAGTATGAAAGAGTTTTTAAGTTTTTATTGTTTATTTTCATGACAGTCTCTAGTTTAATCTCTTTCAATATCTTTAAATTATTAATTTAGCACACTTCGTAAGTTTATAAAAAAAATTATCTATTTTAATATATTATATTAGTATTTCATGATCTCTGTTATATTATTAAAAAATTTAGAACTATAGATTTATTATATTTATTAATTTTTTCTCCACTAAAAAAGATGTCCTTTTTTTAAGTATAAAAAAGTTTTTTTAGGATTTATATTTTCTATTATATATTTTATATATATATTAAATAAAAATTATTTAACACTTAATATCAAAACTATTTTTGCCCCCCACACCACACCAATGGTAGGATGCAACTAGAGAGTTGGAAGAAATTTATTTTTGGTTGCTCAGTGTTTTTTTTTGTTGTAAATAGATACTATTAGAATTTTGAGTGTTTCCAACCATATTGTTATGTCTGAACTATTTCCAGGCATGCTTGGAAGCATTTTGTTATGTCTGAACTTTTTTCCCCAATGGATAAAGCAAGAGTAATATCATCTCCTCCTACTTTAAGTGTTCAAGATAGCTACATTTATGCTCATACGAAAGAGACTACATATTTAAGAGGTGGTAGTTGGCTCCTATCACAAGAAGGTTTTGGTGTTACAAATTTTTCACCAACTGCAAAAACCTCCATAGTTCTTAATTGCCCGAATCTAGGAAATCAAAACATTTCCTGAGACTATAATGTTCTTAGAGTTTCAATGGTCATGCTTTCGTATGAGCTTTGCCCTAAGCTAACTCTTTAGCTAGAGACATTGCTAAAAGTGTGATTAGAGATGGACGTTTTAGATTATATAGTCAATTTTTGGTTGACTTTTTGATTTAATGTCAAATTTTTGTTGACTTCTCTAATTTGAACATGTCGTTAAGTCAATTGACAGAAAACGTTAACAAGGTTAAGTCTCCGTCGTTAATTTCTATTCAATTACAAAACAACGTCGTTTTGACTAAAAAAAATAATGCAAGAGCGGGACTCGAACCTTTTACGTTAAAAACTAAACCGCAAATACTATCGACTGCGCTGGGACATTTTCATTGTTAATCGGCATACATATATATATATATATATATCACCATAAAATCCCAAAATTCAAAAAATTAGGATTTCCCCACAATTCCGCGAATCACCACCGTTGTCGTCGCCGCCGCAAATCACTACTGTCGCTGTCGCCGTCGCAAACCACCACCGTCTCTTATTCATCTTCTTCCTCTCTTTCATCACTCTCCTTTTCTCTTTCTCTCTCTTCTCCTCCTCGATCCACTCCACCACAACTTCTCACACTCTCTTCTCATCTCCCTTCTACTCCCTCCCACCGCCAGTAACTGCCGCACTCTTCCACTACACTTCCACATCACAACCAAACTCATCAATGTCTTTCCTTGAACTCTCCACCGTCTTCGTTGATGAGAGTCCTTACTCTGTTTCTAAGTTCGAACAGAGTATCCCCGGCGGTGGAGCTGGTTTAGACGATGAGGATTCGAATGGTGGCGGAGGAAGGGATGATGGTGATAGAGGAGATCGGACAAAACTGAGGGGAAACCCTAGTTTTTTTTTATTTTAGATTTTATGGTGAGGAGTATTAGTATATATGTTTGACAATTAACAATTAGAATGTCCTAGCGCAGTTGGTAGTGTAATTACGGTATTGTATTTAAGTTAAAGGGTTCGAGTTCAAGAGAAAGTAACGATAGAGAATTAACCCCATCAAAAAGTAACCAAAAGTTTAATATATTTCAATGCGGCCTGAGTTTGATTTTTTCAAACGTATAGAAAAATTTCGGGATTTTAATGACAATTTTTCCTTTATAAAATTGAGGACCTTCTTGGCTTTTATCCCAAGACGTTTATAATTTCACCCTATTCTTCTATATTGTTAGGCTCTTTTGAGCTATGTTTTGTTAAGCTTTTGCTCTGTTTTCTTTCCTGTGACTTGATTTTTAATAAATGATTACAAATTTTTTATATATATAATTCAACTAATGATAAATACACTGCACAGTATAATTGGTCATAAAATGAAATAAACATAAATCTAACTTGTTTAATTTTTTTTGAAAAGATAGAATAAGATGAAATAAACAAAAGTCTTGGTTTGTTTATTCACATTAAACAAAACAGAAACCAAACAAAACCCAAACAAACAAACAAAAAAAGCACTTTGGTCAAAGTCTTTATAAACTTAAAAGACCGATATAATCGGGAAAGCAAAGCAAACCTAACTATTTAAAATTTTCTTTAACTAAAGTTAAGTTTTAGTAACAAGAGGCCTTGCGTGAGTATCGGTCCCAGCGACAACATCATAGCCGCTCACTTCTCATTCAAATAGAGACCACTTTCCCTCAAATCACAAAGCAGATCAAGAAAGCTAAAAAGATCAAAATGGCTAGTGAAAGTGAGCGTGTGGTGGTTGTAGGAGTAGACGATTCAGCACATAGCTACCATGCGCTCGAGACGGCCCTCGATCTCTTCTTCATACCTTTCAAGGCCAACCCACAATTCAAACTTGTCGTTGTTCACGCCCGATTAACAGCGACCTCCTTCCTCGGCGTTGCTGGTCCCGGAACGGTAGATATAATACCAATGGTGGAACAAGATTTGAACAAGACTGCGGAACTGGTTAAGAAGAAGTGCGCCGAATTGTGCTCGGCTAAATCCGTTGAGATCGCGTCTTTGGAGGTGATTGAAGGAGATCCGAGGAATATAATGTTGGAAGCCGCGGAGAGACATCATGCATGTGTTCTTGTTCTTGGAAGTCATGGTTATGGAGCTGTCAAGAGGGTGTTTTTGGGGAGCGTGAGTGACTATTTAGCTCATCACGCACATTGCTCCGTTATGATCGTCAAGAAGCCTAAGGCTAAACCTACAACTTCTACTGATAAACACTAATGAGAGGAATAAAACGTTCATTTATTTGTTATATATTACCATTGATCTGTTTACTTAAGTAAGCATCGAAAATTTGTATACTCTTCTTCCCCAACATCTTCAATTTCAACGTTAATAGCTTTAAGCTTTAAGTATCAATTAATTTCAACGTCCCGAACCGGAAGTATGCGATTTAAGCAATTAGGATTGGTTTTGTATTTTGTTTCAGTTAAGTGCTAATAACGAAAGAATCGGTCTCCCTTGTGTTAAGGAACCTTCTTTCACCACTTTCCCATTTCCTAACTTGTAGGAGTTGAACTCCATAATCAGTTTATGTATTTCCTATTTAATCAATTAAAAAAGCCAAAAAGAAGCAATGTTAATTGCCCAAAATCATGTTCTCTGTTATTACGTTCTTGTTCCGCTTCTAAAACCCATCATTTTTTTATACCATATATTCATTTCCTTTACGAACATTGACACAAGGGGAGCTCTTCCATGAATTTTCAAGCCCTTCGATGTCCACATAGCTTGGCGCCTAGACCAGACGTAGACACTATGCCATAACTTGAGAATATTTTAAACTGAAAATTGTAGGTCTTTACCCCGAAGGGAGCCCTTCCAGAAGTTCTCAAAGGCCCAAGACGAGCTTAGGCCTAAAAGGAGGTTTGGAAAAAGTTTTCAACCAGCAATAGATGCGCCTCGGTTAGAACCTCATTAGTCATTAGATGCGTGATGCGTCATTGCCCCAAGCGCAAAGATAAGTTTCTTTCAACAAAAGTCTATTTATATAAAAACAAAACCCACCAACATAATATATATTTCCGATTTGGGTCTTTGTCCAAAGTAACACATATACATTTCCCAAACTTGACATAATGACATTCCTAATACAATTAAGGGTGTTGTCAATTAAAGAAAGAAGAATAAAGCGTCAAAACTAAGAATGGTAGGGACCGCGAGAACGCAGGCCCCCTCTGCCACAAATATTGACACATGCTCTCCCACTTGGGGAGACCTTAAGCTAAGCACCCCATACATAATGTGCAATGTAGGTCACTAGCTTAGGCGACTCGTCTTCTTGATCACAAGTCGACCCCGTCCAGGTAAGTACTTATCTCGGTCGCTCCACATCTTCTCTTATACTCTGCTTCCTCAGTCATTCTTTCAGGTCTAAGCGGTGTGGGACTGATAATTAACACATCTCACATTCTCACTCACACACACCTTGCTGTTTGAAGCTCATAATCCAACATCATGCTGCTCTCTTGCAACGGCATGAGTTTGTTTATACACATAGGCCATACGCTCTCTAGGCCCAGTTAAGTGCTTGAAACGACTGTCAAATGGTTTCTATTGTAAATATATATATCTAGCTTGAATCTTACATTTTAAATTTACTTTATCGATAAAATAAAATGTCATACTAAATCTCCAACGAGGGACACAGTCACAGAGATAATGAATAATCTGAATTTGGGATAGGAGATATAATCAGGATTTCAGGAGATCCGAGGAATGTAATGTTGGAAGCAACGGAGACACATCATGTATCTGTTCTTGATCTTGGAAGCCATGGTCATGGAGCTGTCAAGAGAGTGTTTTTGGGGATTGTGAATGACCTAAGTTTACGATTATCATAAAAGTTACGATTATTCTCAAAAGATTTATCATAGCTAATATAACTGGCAATTAAATAATTTAATTTAATTTTGTTTAATTAATTGGAAAAGTTCTATTTATAAGATACTTTTAATAAGATTCATATATAAATTAAAATTTCAAAATAAAAGAAAATCCACAATTAATATGTCTATGGTTTTGATAATCAATAATTACGGACATCCATAACTACCAAAACTCTTTAAATATGTGTTATATATAATCGATAAAATACGTAAAGTCGTGATATGCAAGTAAATTAAGCGTTTTTTTTTTTTGGCACTTTAGTGATCCCATGTCGATTAAATAGACTTAAAGACTTCAGAAATTTTATCATATGTAATATATTTACGTTTCTAGGTGTAAGAGGTCAAACCAGCGTGAACTAAAACTAATCTTATGCTCATGACATGAGTACTCCTAAATTTCAAATTTTGTTCTACTATGTAATAACACACCCTTTTACTTTCACAAACAAACTTAAGAGTTAGTTTATCCCGTGCATAAGCATAAATTATCTTAAAGACTAAATTTGTTATAAAAAAAAAATCAAACAGATGATCATTATATAAGGTAAGCCAACAAAAAAAACTCAAACAAAAAATCATTACATGCATGTAAATATTCATTTCTAAATTAGATTATATATATAATATGGATATATATATATATATATATATATATATCCACAATCTTCTTATTTTAGGATAAATTCTATAAAAAATTAAGTATACTTACTATTTTGAATTAATTTACAAATGTCTTTATTCCGGGCGCACACATAGAGGATTAACATCTAATTACTTCTATAAGTTTTTCATTCAATAACATCAGATTTTAAATTAATTTGAACTATTTGAATTAGATTCCAATTTCGATAAGACTAGATCAGAGATTATTAAATTATCAGTCAATGATAAAGGATTTGATAAAAAGAACAAAATATTTCATTTTTTTAAGTTGAATACACCCTTTAGGGTTCTTAGAGATAAACAAAGGATTAAGGAAACATGAAATTTGCAATATAAGTTTTTATAATTCGTTTTGAGGTTTTAGGCTTTTGTTACAAAATTTCTTTAGATTCATTTTTTTGAATATCTACTTTTAAGACTAGTTTTTCTTCATGTTCTAGAATGTTTGTTTTTGGAAAATGATGTATTTTACCTAACTTAACCAGAAAGTGATTCATTTCTTTGAAATGGAAGATCCTTGGGGATGTTCTTTGCAGAACTTTTAGCTTCTAATTTAATTTTGGGATGAATACTGATTTTTGGGGAACCGAACAAAGTATTTGGGAAAAACCATTTTGAGAAAATTATTCCGTAACATATACATTTTAGATATATTTTTTTCTAGAAAATTACATGAGAAATGGTTTGAATTAGCTAGTTCAGTGATATATACTAGTTTTGTGTGATTATTCATTCATTTTTAGAACAGTCTAGTGTACATATTGCAAGATTTCGTGTTGCATTTGTTCATAAGAGTCTAATTTAGTATTAAGTGCGCATTTTAGAGTCCTAGGATGTATATATGCATTTTGTGTGTTGTTTTATGTCTTTTGTAGGCACTTTTGGAGTAGGAGGAGGTTAAACAACTCACGGGCAACATTACGGGGTCTCAGAATGAAGAAAAGTTGAAAAAGAAGCTCAAAATGAACTCCATCGGTCAAACGACCGATAAAACCAACCGATAGAATCAAAGGAAATCCCAGAATCCGGAGAAGTCTCAAGAAGAAGAATTATCGGTCATCAGACCGATAGGATGGACCGATAAAACCAAAGAAAGTCTCAAGAATTAGTGATGTCCCAGGCTGAAGAAGTATCGGTCATTCGACCGATATAGAGGACCGATAGGAATGAAGGCAAAAAAAAAGGAAGTCTCAGGAAGAAGAATTATCGGTCATCCGACCAATATGGATGACCGATAAAATGCTAACGTGAGGACTAAAGCCACGGATGTTTCTGAGATGATTTCTATCGGTCAAACGACCGATATAGATGACAGATGGAATCCAACTTTTACTCGTTTAGGAGATTTTGACCCAAGACTTATGTCGGGTCAACCCAAAACCAATTAAAAACTTAATATTATCCCTTAATCATTGTATTAGAAGATACACTTTACTCTTTCTTTTTCCTCTACGCTATTTTCCCCCAAGAACACCTTTCTTCTTTTGTGATTTATGATTAATATCAAGTCTTGAATCTTTGTGAAATCTTCTTAATCTTTACTAATTTACTTCTTATCTTCAATTATGTCTTGTTTCTTGAGTAGTTTTTCTTGTTCTTGCAACATGAGTGAGTAGTAATATTATGGATTATGGTAGGGTAGAATTGTGATGTTTGATGATTGTTATGCTTTGGTTTAGATGAGATATGCTTAGATCCTTCGATTTAGGGTGTGTTTAATGCTTGGTATGATTTGATCACCCATATCTTGAATTTAGGCAATTTATCACCCGAAAGGTGTTCGATAAAATGACGGAACCAAAACTAAATTGGCTTTTCTTCCCTAGCCAACGAAAGCTGATGTTAGGGTGAATTGTGAACGAAATGGACTCATGTTTTAATGCTCATTTAGACCAAATTCTGCAAATGAGAGTTTAGCAAGAATAGGTTTTTATGAAGTGATAAATGCCATGAGAGTGGGTTTATCTTGTTAAGTGTTCCATGTTCTAAGGAGGTTTAATTGATTATCATCTCATTGCATACAAATTGTTAAGCATTCATAATTCGAAATCCCATCCATAATCCATTGTTACGTAAAAATCTAAAACCGTCATCTTTAATTGATTTTCTTTTCTTGTGTCATTTTAGTTCTAGCCTTGTTATATTGTTATTGTTCTATGTCTAGTTGTCGCTTTTAATAGCTAATTTGCATTTCAATTGGTAGGAATAGCTCTTATTAGTTTAATCACGTTAAAACAACAAAATCATATCGTCTTAGCTTAAGAAGTTTCTCGTATACTTAGTGCGTTAGTTCTATGTCCCTGTGGATCGATACCTAATCTACTACTTCGACTGCCTTGCACTTGGGGTATTAGTTTGGGATTTAAAATTTGAGCACATCATTCAGACAATCAGACTCATGTTTTTCCTACTTGTTGACTAACTCAACTATTTGGTTAAAACTGTCAAATTTTTTGGGTCTAAAACTTACACACGAGGACACATATTATCAAACACAATACAAGAAGTATTGTGGATTGTGTTTAATCTCCTTTTACGATTCATAATCATCAAAGTCCTTCTGCCTTCCCTTACATATTTGCAACACTCTTCTCGTAACTGATCCTCTCGGACGCTCTCCTCTATCATGTCAATTTTTTTTTTTTAAATGAATTTAAATTTTCTATATTTCATTTTGCAATACAATTTAACTATCAATTCCATTATAATAAACCGAGTTTTTAATCTACATCTTGATGAATGAGAGTTATAAATTTATATCAAAATAATACATGAATCATATCAAATCTACATATTAATTAGTATTAAAAATAATTAAAAATTTAACAAATCATAATTAGTAAATAAACTGAGAAATCGAAAAAATTAGAAAACCAACAATTTTAAAAATACGATTATTCTAGTATGTCGTAATCTCACAAATAATAATTTTTCATGTCAAACTAGTTTAAAAATTAAATTAATAAAATAAACAGAAATATAGATATGCACTAACATTCTCATGTTAATGACTAACATTGAGAAACCAAGCTTTCAAGTTAAACTTATACTAGATGGGATTCGCGCATACACACGGATTTGGTTTCATCCATTTTTGTTTTAAGTTTTTGTTCACATATTGTTTTGAAAGATAATGTGGTTTTTTAAATAACTTTTTTTTTAATTGTATGAAAATATTAGAAAGTCGAAGATAGATATATTAGCTAGGGAAAAAATTCTCAATCTTTCATAATAAACTATTTTAAAAGGTTTTAAATTAGATTTTATCAAAATTTCATTTTACTTTTTAACGTATTAATTTTTTTCATTTCTCGTGGCCGGTTGCATTATTTTTTATCCTTGATTTCATATATAAGAATAGTTACGTAGTGTGACTTCGAAGTCTCTCCGAAAATACAAACCGTTTTAAATATGAGTGGTTTTACTCTTGCCATTTCGGAAAATATTAACTTTTAAACATAATTTCATCTAAAAAATATTAGCATCAAAGTTATGTGTCTTCTAATCTTAATTCATGAGTTCTTTTGTTAAAAATATAACTTTAAAAAATTTAAATTTTCTTTCTCCTTGTTTTTTTTTGGTTTTTAGGTACCCACTTAAAGTAAAAAGGAGCAGGTTTATAACATACGATAAAACCAAAAATAAAATCATTAGTACTGGTAAATGATGAACATATTTTTCATTTACCAAAATACATGTAGTACATCTTCCCAATATCTTTTACAAATATATATAGAAATATATATGTACTCAAATGTTATGTAATTAATTTAAAAAATATAATTTTTAAAAAAATATAAATGTTGAATTAATAAACTCACAAGATATCAATCAAATCCTTAATGTAATTAGATAGTTAGAAAATTTGATAAGTTCAACACAACTCTCTCTCTCTCTCTCTCTATATATATATATTGATGAAAAAAATATTAATGATATGAAGGGAAGACGAACATGTTTGGCAAGAAAAAGAGAGGTGAAGGGAAGACATAGAAAGAAAGATGCAAGAGCATATATCACTGGTATCTTAATATGAGTCTCTTAACGATCTAAGAGACCCATATATTAAAATATTATTTTTATTATTATTTTAAAATTAATTACATAATATATATAGAAAATCAATTTTTATTTTGACAGTTAAATTAATTGATGCTCATATATCTATTTAAATTTGCTTAAATTTAAAATTCTTTTATATTCCTTACAAATACTTTAAAATAATTTATTTACATGTACAAATTTTCCTCTTGATAACAAAATTATTTTATTGGTATTAGTCAATTCTATCATATCCTTGTATTTATTATTCTCTTGGTAAGAAAATCATTTTATTATTACAATCAATTCTATCATAGTCTTCTATTTATTACATTATGACAAAGAAACTTCTTATTCAATTATCATTAGAAAATTTGGAAACTTCAAGGTAATTTTTTTACATATTTATTTTATTGTTTTCATTTTTTTAATATACTGTGTTTTAAAATAACATATTTTGTCAACATTTTTGCTTCCATCAAATTATCACCGGTTAAGGTTTTATATTTTTGTGATTACTATGATTTATACTCATTTAAATTATGGTGTTTAGTAAAATGAATTTTAATGTTATCACAATAATTTTTGTTGTTGTTCATTTTACTTAATTTTTATTTTCTAATAATTTATTTCAGTTTTCTTTATTATGATTTCAATAAATATAGACATGGATTTATTTGAGTAGTTAAATTAAATTTATTTATGTGGACATGTGTCACTTCTTGGCGTGCTGACGTGTCATCACCTGGAGAGTCCCATTTAACTTTTATATATAAGATGTTCCATAGATTTGACACATGTCGTGATCATATTAATGATTAACTTTAAAAACCAACCTTTATATAAGAAGATATCTTAAAGAGATTAAAAATGTTGATAATACATTAATGTTTTTTCTCTCTCGTTATTTATACCTTATATGAAAACATATCTTAAGAATTATTTACTTTTATAAAGAAAATTCTGCAATTTACGTTCAATGCCAAATACAGTAAAACCTCTATAAATTAATAATGTTGGGACCTCCAAAATTTATTATCTTATAGTGGTTTTAATTTATGATGATAAATTAATAAATTATTAATTAAAGAGATAAAAAAAATTAGTTCTTAATCTTTTGAATTTATTTTATTTGAATAATTATATAGATCAAATGGAAATTGGTATCATAAAAAAAAGAAGTTTCCTTGATAAAGTAGATTGGCATTATCTTTGCAATAGTTACAGGAAACTTTACACCATCGTAGTAGTCTTCACTTTGCAAATGTCTAGCTAAGGAAGAAGAAATTGTTAGTTTAGTTTTTTTTATCGACCATTCTGATAAAAACAGAACCATGAAAACTGAAATAGAAACAACACGACTTTTCACAATTCAAGAAATAAATTATTTACTTATTTTTATTGCTATTATTCTATATTTATTTTGTTAATAAACCATTTTTTTTAGTATTTACTTTTTTTTGGTTCTTGTATGAGATTTTAGTTTGCCGTAATAACACTTTGATATTTGATTAAACAATCTTCACCTCAATTCATCTCATCTTTTTTTTTTTCTTCACACCAAACTTAGCAATGACTTCTCATCTAAAAGGTGTTCCAAAATCAACCATGACTGATCAAATACGCAAAGAATTATGTGAGTACAAAAGAGATCATGGGGCATGCACTCAAAAAGAATTGCAATCATGGCTTGAAGAAAAGTTCCATTTAAAAATCAGTCAAGGTACAATCTCAAACACACTCAAACGATCAGCTGAGTATCTTTCTAGAAACTTGGAAATAAAAAAAGATATCAAGCGACACAAACCAGCAAAATTTCCTGATATGGAGAAAGTTGTTTTTGAGTGGTTTCTCCAATACCAAGAGCGTGTGAACATGACTGGATAACTAATTTTGGAGAAGGCAAAAGATACAATGAAACTTGTATACCCTCAACAAAATTCAGAGCACCATTTTTCTCAAGGTTGGCTTGAAAAGTTCAAATTAAGACATGGTATCAAGTCTTTTTGTCGTTTTGGAGAGAGTGGTTCCGTTGATGTACAAGACATGGAGAAGAAGCTAGAAGTTATAAGGGAAAAAATAGATAAATTCTCTAAGAAAGATGTTTTTAATATGGATGAAACTGGTTTATTTTACAGGTTACAAGCTGATCATTCTCTTGCTACAAAACAACTTGAAGGAAAAAAACAAGACAAAGAAAGGCTAACTGTTGTTATTTGCTGCAATGAGGATGGGTCTGAAAAAATTCCTTTATGGATTATTGGAAAATATGCAAAGCCACATTGTTTTAAGAATGTCAACATGAATAGCTTGAATTGTCACTACCGTGCCAACAAAAGAACTTGGATGACAAGTGTAATTTTTGAAGAATATATTCGATGGTTTGATAAGAGAATGCATGGTAGAAGAGTTTTGTTTGTGGTTGATAATTGTCCAGCACATCCGAGAAATATTGAAGGAATACAGAATGTTGAGCTCTTCTTCTTACCACCCAATATGAAATCAAAAATCCAACCTTGTGATGATGGAATAATAAGAGCTTTTAAAATGCATTATCGTAGGAGATTTTACCGTGAGATTTTAGAAGGCTATGAGTTAGGACTAACTGATCCAAGCAAAATCAATGTCTTGGATGCTATCAATCATGCAGTCTCAGCTTGGAAAATTAATGTTCATCAAGACACAATAGCAAATTGTTTTCGACATTGCAAGATTCGATCAGGAGATTTCGTATCAAGGAATTTAGAAGATGAATCAAACGACATTCGTGAACTTGAAGTAGTGATTAATAATATCGGTTATCGGAACAGAATGAATGTCAACAGTATACTCGACTACCCGGGCGAAAATGATACATGCTAAGAAGTTCAGAGTTTGGAAGAAATTGTGGCTAATATCCTTACTGAAGATGATGAAGTTGAAGATGATGTTATGGAACCTTTGAAAGTGGTTACACGCAAAGAAGCAATTATGGCTTCTAGAAATCTTTACAACTTTTGGATGCAGGTCGAGAGGGCAACACCAGAAGTTGTGGATGCAATAAGAAAGATTAGAGATGAGCTCCAACAAGATTATAACTTTAAGAATAAACAAACAACAATAGATTCATATTTTACAAAATTGTCTTAGATATATATATATATATATATATATATATATATATGCATCAAATTTATAATTATTAATTTATCCTATTATTGGGACCATATATTTACATAGAAATTTCAAAAGAATTATTATTTTATTATTTTATCGAATTGTGTTAAATTTTACACTGTCCCGATTCGGGACCGGAAAAATTTATTAATTTATAGTGATTATTAATTTATCGAGTATTAATTTATAGAGGTTTTACTGTAGAAGAAAATATCAATGAAAAGATTAATTGTTTAACAAACTTTTTCTTTAATATTTTTAAACGTATACATTTTCTGAAATTTAATACAGCTTTCAAATTGAGAAAATGATTACATTTCTGTAAAAAAATATTCAGTTAGAAAACTATCAATTAAATAGTGTAAGTTCCAACGAATTTCATCGTTATGATTATATTATATTGAGTTAGATGTGTAGACAGTACTACCCACATATGTCATAAAAGCGATTCTAAATATTTTGTTTGATTATTTATATGTAACAATTTATTAAATTTATTTTATTTTAATTTATACTATGCTCACCTAAAAAATGCAAATCAATACCAAATTTAATTACTAATAAAGCTAAATCACATTTTGTCAAAAATATAATCCCATATTGTGATATAGTTTTTTTGTGTCTTTATGGTAAGTTATTTAGATTTACAATTCTGTTAATACATAATAGTTGTTCCAAAATTGCCAAAATTTAGTTGTTCAAGAAGTACAATTCTGTTAAAAAGAGGCATGTTTGCTCCGATATGTGCACCGGCGTTGACTACACTCCCATACCATATAGGATATGAATCGGAGACACGGTGCCTATTGTTTCGATCCGCCACGCCTGTTTTAAACATAATTTCTTCAACTTTAAGATTGAAATTTTCTCTTCCACCACCGTGCCATGTACATAAGCAGACAAGAATGCAATAATGGGGTTCCAATTCCTGCCATGACCCAAGTCGTAATGATCAGAAAGATTGGTAGTAATATGATGACGAAGCTCCTCTTGCGTGTCTCCAAACCATCAATCTGTTGGATGATTGATTTCCTAGTAAGGTGCAAGATTCGTGCGGGGAGGTAAGCGACGTCAATACTTTGTAAGTATCTTGTTCCCGGATAAGCAACACCTTAAAATACGTTCGCAATCTCCGACCCATAGATTAAGGTTGCTCGTAAGACCATGTACTGCGTTGAATCTGACGACACAATATTCTAAACAAAAAAAAATTAATTATAAGCAAAACAAAAATGAATTACAAGTAAAACATATGTAAATTTTCAATATTTTTATTTTTGTTTTTCAAATCTCTATGCAATTTCTTATATTATGTTGTATTTTTTTTTTATTTCATTATGATCATGCTTTATATATTTGTATTCTACATTAAAGATTGTAAATATAAAACTAAAAGAAAAATTGAGTAATTTAATTCTAGTTTCCAGTGCAACTTATTCTTTTGACGACGAGACCACCTTAAAATGAAAAAACTCTCGTTATATATATATGATTCGTGCAATCTATTGGGAAACATAATATTGAATTATATAAACGTTTTGAAGGTGGTCCCAAAAAAAAAAAGCAACCTATACTTATACATAAATTTATTAGATATTATAGTTAATAGAAATCACCATTTTGTAGCAAGATTTAGGTGCAATGGGACAATTTTCATCCGCACACCCTTTTGTTCTCACAAGTTTTGCAAAACTTGTTGGAAAAAGTATATTGGGAAAAAGTTTTACTATCTTGAGCGAAACTGAGCGTTATCTCATGTCTTGATCAAGATTTGGAGCTGCGGTTGGGCCAAAAATGATTGAGAAACTAAGCGTACGTGATCAAAAGATGTACGAGAGTTATATTCTGAGTTCTTACCTTGAGATCAAACAGTATTTTGCACTGGATTGCTACTTCCTCGTTAAATGTGATTTCTCTAGAATACTGATTCCACCAAACCATGTAGCATTATTGTAGCAATTCACGCATGTAACCCCCACCATTCAAAGAGATACTGATACCAACCGAGAAAATCACTACAGTCGTAATGACATTATCGTTACTCGAGATATCAATTCTTGTCCATGTAAATCCTCTCTCTTCTCTGTCTCCTTCTACCGTTGAATGTTACCCCAAGAAGGAGTTTGAAATATATGTCTTGTGACCTCCCTGGACTTTAATCACTTGTGTTGTGAAATGGAGGAAGTAGCAATTTGAATTTACTCGAAAAGTTTTTTTTTTTAATGAAATGTTATTCCAATTTTTGAATAATCAAGGATTTCAGAAAGTGTAAAATAATTTTCTAAACTTATGAAACATCATGTTCTTGCCATTATAAACATTTACATTTAAATATCATGATTAAAATTGTAAAAATAAGACTCGATCTTTTCTCTTAATACCACGATAAGTTTCTAACCATAAATTGTTTCTTTTTAATTTTTATAGATTCAATGTCACTAAATAACTTTTAATATACAAATATTAATTTTGCGCCAAATATTTATTTCAGGCCAAAAGCTTAAATTTCTTCCGAAAATCATGATTGAAATTATTAAAAGAAGACTGTAAATTTGGTCTTACAACACTGTTAAGTTTTTAACCACAAAACACCATAAATAGATTCTTTTTACTTAGAAAAAACTCAACGTGTCTAGATAACTTGGAAGTATATACAACAACAAAATGCATGTCAAATATCTTTTTCGTGCCAAAAATTAAATTTTACCATGATTGATTATCTTTTACTTTGTTTAAGTTCAATGCTACTAAAAAATTTCAAGTATGTATATACAAATATTAAATTTAACGCCACATATATATTTATTGATACATTATTATTAGTAAATGATATTGAACATTTTGTTTTTACTTATGTATAATGAACATTTTGCGGAAACGATATCTATAATGGTACGTAAATATATCTTAAATGATGTAATATTCCTTGGACATCTTGCATACATGAAGATCAAAGACATGTATCCTAAAACACTAAGTTTGGCTTGATTCTTTAAAATGTCTACAAGTAAGAGAGAACACTAATTAAATACATGCGTCCCAATTTTTCTGGTTTTTGTTTACTCCTCACCGAACTTGGGATCATCGTTTCGACGAAACCTGTTGTTTACTACAACAATTTAGGCGCTTACGCATTTATGCTAACTCGATTTCCCATTTGTGCATGAAGCACATCGTATTCGATTATTATTTTATTTGCGATTGGATGTACGATGGTATCATACAAGTCTCTCACATTTTCTAAACCATTTGTTCAAGACCCCTTTGGTGAGTTATACAATGAGATTAAAGTCACAAAACTATAAATATATTTTGAAAACGTGTAAAAAATTATTTAAAGATTAAACGTGTAAAAACGTGTAAAAAACGTGTAAAGATTAAAGTCAAAGATATGCTATGAAAATTATTTATAATTAACTAAATTTCTAATGTAATCCTATGAATACTTGTAATCATCACATATATCGTGAATAAATTGACATACATATAATCACATTCCATATGGTAAACCTTCTTGTAGATGGCAACAAATAACCAATTAAAAACTTACCCATTCTTAATCTTGAACATGAATCTTTCCTTGCAAATCTCGACTCCAATCGTCCCTTCCACTCAAATTCGTATACTCAACTTGAAGCATTTCCTCAAATTGTATGATTTCTTCGATTTCGGGGATTTTAGCATTTTAAAACGCAATCTTTTGCTTACACGATTTCGTAACCGGTGTCATCCGTTAATCAAATAGTGTTTAGGAGCTGGTAAAATTAGCATAAGTTTTAACTTTAAAATGGCTAAATCAACTCAAATTAGGGAAGTCTATGGAAAGTTTGTAATAGACTTCAGATTCAGCTTCAACTCTCTACTCATCATCTACTTAACTAGGGGTGGGTGTTTTACCCGTATCTGAAAGCCGAACCCGATCCGAAGTAAAAGGTTCGGTTCGGGTACGGATATAACATAATACCCGATCGGGTTTCAATTATTTGAACATCGGATATCCGATCGGGCTCGGATATAATCCGAAATCCGAAGTGCATCCGAATAACCCGATAGTATATAAGAGCAACCCTATTTCTAATTTCCCATTGTTTCCTTCATTGAGTAAGCGTCGATTCCACTTCCATGTTCGAGTCGAACCTCATTTAATCCCTAAAGTAAAAGACCCAAATTTTCAAACTAGAAACCCTAACCTTAAACGATTTAGCTCCTTCCCCTCCATCTGCGAATTCACGTGGCGGTGGTGGGCAATCGCAGGTGAGTTCTCCACTTCTCCTCCGTTTCTTTTCTCTTAAATCTCTTATGATTTGCTTTGGCTTTGATGTTTTTTCTCATACCCAAAATCTGATTCTGAATTTGTTTCTTCTTATGTTTAGATTTCGGATTTTGATTTTCAGCTTTCCAAAATTGGATTTTGATTTGGATTTCGTGTCATGTGATACCAATTTACAGTTCACGATATATGTTACTAGTGTACACATATGTATACGTTTTAAGGACTTGTTAAGCTGTTATATCAATCAAACGTTAGATAAGTAAACTAAGGTAGGACTGTTTAAGAGATGAAGCTAAGCTTCCCATTTTACACTGATAAACGTATACAAAACAACACATTATAGTGAGTCACCTTAGGTCCAAAAACATGTTGGTTCATTGCTTAAGTGATATCTGTTTAAATCATAACAAAATGTTATGAAATTTATAATCTTTTCAAGCTTTATGATATGTTGGTTCCAGCTTACTTTGTTAGTGTCATTGCTTAATCATTTTATTAAACAAAACTAGTTTCTTTTATCTTTTTGCAGATGGATTCACCATCATCTCCACAACAAGATAATAGGGATAAAGATGCACAACATGAGTTTGGCAACCAAGATGAGTTCATGACTCCAGAATCACATCAAAGGGGAAAAAGGAAAGAACCACCTGGAAGTGGAGCTACTGATGAGGATAATAAAAGCCCGAGGATACTTCCCAAAAGGTCAGATGTATGGAGTCATTTCACTAGGGTAGAGAAATGTCGCGACAAATGCCATTGGAACTATTGCCAAAAGCCATTCTCATGTCCAAACAAGTCTGGGACTACAAACTTGCGTAATCATCTGAATATCTGTAAGCAGTATAAAGCATGGCAAGAAGGTCAAGATGCTTCAAAAAGTCAACAGGTCATTAATCAGGAAGGGAATGTGCAGAGTGCAAAAGTGACTGAGAGTGTTTTCAGAGAAGCAGCAAATGAGATGCTAGTGATAGGGGAGCTGCCATTGTCTTTTATTGAAAGCATGACATTTAAACACTTCTGCAACAAGGTTAACCTATACAAGCCTCACTCAAGAAGGACAACATCCAGATATATAGTTCAGATGTTTGTTCAGAGGAAGGCTGCACTTAGGGAATAGTTTCTAACTAACAAGCAGAGAGTCTCTCTCACTACTGATATTTGGGTTTCTCAGATTATAGGTATTTAACTATTTTATAATCATTCTTGTCTTTTACTTAACATTTCATCAACTTTTATATTATGCTTTCTAACTTTACTTAATTATTATTTCATAGGTGCAAGCTATATGGTTATAACAACACATTATATTGATGCTTATTGGCGGTTAAAGAAGTTAATCATAGGGTTTAAGTATGTCACATATCACAGAGGTAAGACCATTTCTACTGTACTTCTAGAATGCTTAGCTGAGTGGGGAATAAAAAGGGTATTTTGTGTGACTGTGGATAATGCAACAGCCAAAAGAAGTGCTTTGCTCAACTTTGAATCTAGTTTCTCCTTGATATCCAATGATTCTTTAGTGTTGAATGGGGAATTTATGCACATGAGATGTGCTGGTCACATCATTAACTTAATTGTGAGGGACGAATTGGATGATGTAAGTGGATCATTAACGCAGTCCGCAATGCGATCTCTTATGTTAGATTTGGTCCAAAGAGGCTAAGTGCGTTTGAGCAGAAGGTAGAATCGGGTAGAATGACTAGGGGAAGCTTGCCATTAGATGTCAAAACTAGGTGGAATACAACTTACTTAATGTTGACAAGGGCAATTAAGTATAGGGCAGCATTTGATAAGATGGAGGCAGAAGACAAATTGTACAATGACCATTTCTTGGAGTTTGATAATGGAAAAAAGGATTGGACCTCCTTCATTGGCTCATTGGCGTGCGGTAGAAAGGTTAGTTAGATTCCTCATCATTTTCTACAACTCTACTTTGGTCGTCTCAGCTTCTACTACTTTGAATGCACACAAATGTTATGGTGAGATAGTGAATATAGCATCAAATCTTAAGTTGCTATGTAGTAACTTTGATACTAATCTGAAGGAGAAAGCTGAGAAAATGTTAGAGAAATTTGAAAAGTATTGGGATGGTTTGAGGAACATCAACAAGATGCTTGTAGTAGCTAGTGTGTTTGATCCTAGGAAGAAGATGCAGTTTGCGAAAATGTGTTTTGAGGAGTTGTATGGAGAAGGTTCTACAGAATCTAAGGAGTTGTATGACTCTATTTTTAATCTGTTGGTAGATATGTATAAGGAGTATTGTGAAAGGTATGGAAAAAATACAGAACTACACCCATCTCAGTCTACTTTTACATTCCAGTCCACTCAAGACCAGCAACAATACTCAATGGATTTTGATAATGATGAGCTTGGTTACCAGAGCCATATGATTGAGAAAGGTACAATAACTTGCTCAAAGAAATAGGAGTTAGAAACACAAATGAGCTGGATTCATATCTTAAGGATAAAGTTGAGAATCCAGAAGTGATGATGGGAATCGAGTATGATGTACTCTCTTGGTGGAAAGTCAAAGTGGTAAGTATCCAATTTTGTCAATGATGGCTCGAGATTGATTTGCTATGCAAGTGTCATCTGTTGCATCTGAAAGTGCATTTAGTACAAGTGGAAGGATTATAGACCCATATAGGAGTTGTCTATCTCACTATATGGTTGAGATTCTGATTTGTACTGAGCAGTGGATGAAACAAGACATTAGATATGAAGATAAGGTGCTTACAAATGCACAAATACTTGCTGAGAAAGACTTTGAGTTGGAACTTGAGAAAGGTAAAAATTTTAACTCTTTACTTACTGTTAAGAATAAAATTCTTATCTAACAAGTTGTTTGTGTTTTTATTTGTTCTTTATAGAATTTCAAATCCCAGCAGATCACTAAGGCACCATGGGGTAGAGTCAAATGCAGTGGGTTTGGATTTCTTTTTTCTGAACTCAGTTTCTATCCGATTTTGGTTACTAATTTTTTGGATGGCTTGTACTGAACTTTGTTTGTACTTTGACTGGTTTCTTTTTTCTTGTGTGTTTCAGGTCATCAGGTGACTTAATCGTAGGTGACTTAATCTTCATGGCTTGCATTGATTATTGAACAAGATGGCTAGGAGAAGTGGAGAACTGGGGACATTGAGGAGTTTGAATTTAAAGCTATTGGAGAAATCATAATCAAGGAGTTAGTTTTAATTTATTGCTGCTGCTAGATCACTAAAACGATAGTTTTTGCATTGGGACAAATTGACTATTGTATGTGCTACATTGTTGAAATCTCTTTGCTCTGAATTCTAGACTTTGGATCAAGTTTTTAAGCTTTGAAATCATCAATCATGAATATTTTCAATGCTTTTTACTTTGAATAATTTTTTGTACTTGGTATGATTTCAGATCAATGTAAAAACAGGAACATCAATTTAATTTCGTTTATTTTTGTGTTTCGGTCCAATTCGGGTTAAAATATCCGAATCTTTCAGATATTTGCTTGTTAAATCGGGTTTCGGGTGCACCCGAAAATATCCAAACCCGAAAGAAACCGATCTGAACCCAACCCGATTTTATATAATACCCGATCAGATTCTATACCTTTATACCCGAATACCCGAAAACCCAAAATATCTGAACCAAACCCGAACGCCCACCCCTATACTTAACTACGCATCTGATGAGTTTCTCTTTCTCTCTTCTATGGCGACTCTCGTTGTATGAATTCGTGCTTTTCCAATTTTTCTACATCTTTAAAGCTATCTATTTAGTACGCGGAATTGTCTCTTTGTTTAGTAAGTGTTGGCGAGCTTCGATCCTTGTTTTGATCGTCCTGGCCTAGATGTACGAAATTGCAAACCTAAAGCTCGATTCGATGTGTTTAAGGTGTTGGTATCACGGTTCTGTTTTTTAGCCTCTCTCTTTTTTTTTTTTGTTGAATTCGTGTAGGGTGTAGAATCAAAGCGTAGAAGGGTCCTATCTTTCTCATGTAGCGAAATTATTGCTTAAAAACCAAGTTCTTGGAACATTTTTACTTCTATTTATATGATAATAATGGAAACGTTCCACCTGAATTTCTTTCTTTGCGAAACTGTAGTAACTTGGAAAGAGTTTGTTCTTCTACAAAACTAAGATAAAGAAAACTTATCGTGGCTTAGAGGTGCTATAACCAAATAATTATGCTGCCGTGGAATTGTAAGCAATGGCTTCAGCCTCTAGCACTTTGTGAGTCCGTTTGCATAACAAGGTTCGATCCAAGCATGTAGAAAAGAGCATTTGTTTTTTTACACCATATATTCATGTCCTTATAGCTACGACCATTGACACAAGGGGAGATCTTCCGTGAATTTTTGAGCCCTTAGATAGCTTGCGACTAGACTAGACAAAGACACAATGCCATAACTTGAGATAAAAAAATAAACTGAAAATTGTAGAGCTTTCCTCCGAAGGAAGCCCTTCCAGAAATTCTCAAAGGCCCAAGACAAGCTTAGGCCTAAGAGGGGGGTTTGGAAATAGTTTTCAACCAGAAATAGACGCGCCTCGGTTAGAACCTCATTAGCTGCATCACTGCCCCAAGGGCAAAGATAAGTTTCTCTCGACAAAAGCCTCTATATTTAATATCAAAACAAAATATATCAACTTGATGTATTCATTCGATGTGGGATTGAGTACTTTAATAATAAGTAATACTCAGATCTTTACATTAACATATTCAAATCTTTACATTCCTATTGGGAAGTTAAACTTTTTTTTTTTTCTGTCAACCTATAAGGAAGTTAAACTAAGAATGGTATTCTTATAACTAACTAAGCTGACAGAAAATATGGAAGTTGTCAGAAAAGAATTGAAACTAAGAATGTAGAGGCCGCGCGAACGCAGCCCCCCTCTGCCACAAATAATGACTTAGGCTCTCCCACTTGGGGAGACCTTAAGCTAATGACCCCTACTTTCTGTGCAATGGAGGTCACTAGCTTAGGCCACTCGTCTTCTTGATCACAAGTTGACCCCGTCCAGGTAACAACTTTACTCAGTCGGTCCACATCTTGTTTTATACTTTGCTTCCTCAATCTTTCTTGTGGGTCTAAGCGATGTGGGGACTGATAATTAACACATCTATTCGATAACTCTGTTTTTTACTCCATTTGTGAAACCGAATATGATTGCACGAAAATGCCTCTGAAGACAAGGATGGGAAAGAAGAGAGTTACAATGACAAATGGGGGAAATTAAGAAAGTGAGAGCGAGGACAAATATTGGAGAGGTAAAAGGAGAGAGGGGGATCTACGACGATTGTAGAAGTCACAACTAATGACTTGGTAGTCGAAGAAGGAAAGAGGGATCAGAGGGAAAATCCAGCTCGGAGTGGTGAGAAAGTGAGGAGACAAAGAAGAAAAAAAAGGAGAGATGGAATCTCCGGCTCTGAGTGGTGAAAAATTCGGAGGGGATGAAAAAGGTGGAACAAATGAAGAGGAAGAAGAAGATAAAAAGAAAGGATCTCAAAATGAAGAGGGAGAAGAAGAGCTTTGAAAGAGGGAATGTCTGGCCCAGAGTCTCGGAACTCGGGGTCTTGAGAAGGTAGAAGATGGAGAAGCTCAAGATGGAGAGAATGAATTCTCTGAATGAAGAGGTAGAAAAAGAAGAAGTAGTCATTTGAAATAAGTCTTTTGAGAAATTTCTGAAAAAAGTAAATATTGGTAATACTTGGTAAACTTTTTTGTTGCAGGATTCCGAGGAGGAAATTAGGGACGAAACCAATTCAACCTATGAAAATGTACTTTCCGCCGACGGATTACAAGAAAAAAATAAAGCTATCGACAAGGTGTTTTATCCACGAAGTTTTGGAAACCTTAGAGAATTTGGATCCTCCGCTCACTAAGGTTGAAAGGAAATGGTTTGAGAAGCAACGTTAGTTCAGACACATTTTTCACATGCCAATGGAAAAAAACACATGGTTATGGGCATGTGGATGTTCCTTCTTCGAATGACATGCATTGGGAAGCAAAATGAAGCTTGGTTCGTCGTAAATGGTGTTCCCATCCGCTATAATATAGAGAAACACGCCTTGATATCAGGATTAGACTGTCGTAACTATCCACTCGATTATAAGGAAGCCGGCAATTTATACTTCGTGAGGAAGCATATCAAGCGAATAGTAACTAGACTTCAAGACATGAGGGAAAAGCTATTGAAAATGGTACCTGCGAAACGTTCTCGAGAAAGGTTGAAGATGGCATTCCTCTACTTCTTAGCCAACATTGTCATAGGGCAGACAAAGACTGGACCAGATGCTACGGTCGTGATGATCTCCTTCTAAGAGTGGTGGATGATCTTAAGTTTTGTAAGACATTTTTTTGGAGGAGATATTCATTTGATCACAGGCTTGGAGGGATCAAGCACATGATGACTCATTTTGAAGTGGTTGTCAAGGGTGTGTCATGGTCGATTTCAGGTTTCACTATTCCTCTGGAGGTAAGTAAAAATTAGTTGAGGTATTGGTCATTTTTACTACTTATAAATGAATTTAACTCTAACTATATGTGTGTTGTGCAGCTTTTAGCATTTAAGACAATTCCAACATTGGGGGATAGATGCTGAGAAGCTATTCCAGGCACAGACGAAAAGTGTCCTAGGATGGGCAAGACGAGGTTCAAGAAAAGCGAAATAAAAAAGTTTCCTCTTGAGGAAATAAATGAAGAACTTGGTACAACTAAGGTTAGTTATCCTTTGCACATGAGTTATTTTGCATTGTTATATATTTAATTTCTATTCATTGTTTACATTAACAGAACATTAATAGTATTTTGGTAGGTATAGGTGATGAAGAAAGCTCTGTTATGACTAGAATCACGGAAGCAAATGACGATGATGATTAACATGATGTCATTGTCAACAGATGGATGAATGTCTTGATAAAGGACATTTCATTTGTTTTAAACATATGTAGAGGGACCGGATAATGCCGTGAACGAGGGAATAACTGCCAATGTAAGACCAGAAACACGTCTTTAGCTGAATTGGTGGACCTCTTAAACACCTTCAAAAAAGAGATGGGAGAACAGTTGAAACAAATTGAGGACAAGTTTGATGGGTTATACAAAAGGGTCGCACCTTTGGAATCTTATGTGAAGGAGAAAAAAGGAGATAAGTCAAAGATAACACATTGTGTTCCTAAATTCTAAATATGAAAAGGTAAAACTTGGTAATACTATAGTAACACTTGGTAGTACTAGAATATAAATGTATTCATTGAAAAGGTAACACTTGGTAATTGATATGTGTGAGTTTTTCATAATTTTCGGTATCATTAGCTTAGCTTTTACCTCATTTATTAACTAGTTCTACCACATTTACATTAGTTAATTGTCACTTGATCTTGGTTTTGCATTTTAGGAGTTTAGGTTAGTTTCTTTGCATTTTGCATTGCATTTTATCCATTTTTGTAGGGTTTTTGGAGTATCACATAGAAGGATCGACCTTGTGTATCGACCACGTGAAGCCGATTGGTGGCCAGCGGGCACTTATACCGACCTCACAAGGTCGATATGAGCCTATCAACCACCTATATCGACCCACAAGGTTGATATGCGCCTCGACCACCTATACCGACCTCACATGCCCGATGGAGACTCAATCTGTAGAAAACCAGAAAGTTTCAGAGGCTAACAGTGGGCAGTTATACCAACCTCACAAAGTTGATATGCCCATATCGACCACCTATATCGACTTCACTTGCCCACTGGAGCTGTGCAGAAAACCCAACTCAACCGGGTCAAAACTCGGTTTGTTCCGGGTTGACCCGGCTCGCCCCATCTACTATAAAAAGACTCTTAAACCTAATTTGTGGGATTATGCTTTGTTTTAGATTCTCTTAGCCACTCTAAGGCATTGTAATGATCTTTGAATTTTTAATGCAATTCCTCTTCTTTTCATCTTGAGAGTTCTTTAAGTATTTAATTTCTCATCATGATTATGCACTTGATCTTTGTAGATTCTTGTGTTTATGTCATGATTAGTGAGTAGCCCATTTAGGATCTTTGGGTAAGGTAGATTAGGATAAATCTAGGTTGATTCATGATGCATTAGGTTTAAATTGTTTAATATCCTTACTCTCTAGGTGATCTTAATGCTAGATTAGCCTTGATCAAGCTAAACTAGATCATATGAAGTTTTATGCCGAGAAGGTGTTTGATGAAATTCCCAAATTAACCTAGATAGTGCTTAGTGTACCTAGCCTATGGGAATAGATGATTAGGATGCTAGGTGGTTAGTTAGACTTGATATTAACGCATATTAGTCTTATGATTACGGATGAAAATCTTGGTTAATTACTTGATTAGTATAGGGATTTGATATATCATGGTTTTTACCCGTTTTTAGCCATGATATAGGTCTTGTTTTTAGAGTCCTTCTAGTGTTTTTGTAGTCTTTTTGAGTCTTTTCAGGTTTTGGCATGTTTGGAGCATAATTGGAGGTATTGGAGCATTCTAAAGTTTGTTTTTGGCACTCGTTGAATAACTTGCCACCGTTGGATTGAGCTCAAATTTGGATACAAGATAGATCAATGGATTAGCTTTCATTTGGAAGTGGTTTGAGGACATTCTAACGGTGCGATCAAAAGTTATGCCAGTTTTTGTGAAGACAGTCCAGTCTGGCAGGCACAGAGTCCTGGTATCGACCGACACCCACCTGGTATCGATCGATACCGACTGCAGAAAAGGAAAACACGTGATTTTACAAGTCTGAAGAGTCTGCAACTTGGCCCAAAAGATTCTATTATTTACAATTAAGCCCAGAACGTGTTTTAGCATTATATTTAAGGTTTTTAGCCACTTTAAGGAAGAGCTTTAATCATTATTCTGAAGAGGGTTTTGAGAGAGGGAGAGAAGTCAGAAACTCTGTTCCTGAGAGAGAAGATTTCGAACCCTTGTTACTCTTCACTTTACTCTTTTATGCAATCTATTTTATTCATGATGTTTGCTTCATTCACCATGTCTGAGTAGATTCCTTGTTAGGTTTAGGGTTATTCAAAGGTGTTTGATGAATTGTTAGGTTGATCTGAATTGATAGGAGAGATTCAATAGAGTTCTTCATCTAGACTTGTGATTACTACTTATTCTTGCTTCATGACCTAGAATTTGATCTTAGGTTGTTTGATTGACACGAAAGTGTGATTGATTGCCTGAACTAGTGTTAGATGAGCAAAAGATCTATTCGCAAAGAAATTTGGTTTAGGATTTTGCGAACAATTGAACCTGATCATTAATGCTTGTTTGAATTCATAGGATTTGCAAAGAAATTTGGAATTCTAGGTTTAGGCATAGATAATATTCGCAGCGACGGTTGGTTGATTTTACAATTGTGTTTCAAGTTCAAGAACAGTGCTTAATATCCTCCTGACATTCTATTTGATCTACAATTCTGATTTACCGGAGAATTTCCCTAGGCTTAGCGTTTTTCCTCCATTGATTTCACAACTTTTATATTCTGCTGTTTATTTCCTGCATCACTTTGTTCGCTTAGCTTAATTCGAGTCTTATTATCTATTGAGTGAATTCTTGAGTCTTTGTGGTTCGACCCCTAAAATATTAATATGTGAACATAATAAATATATCAGAACAGTGTAAATAAACAATAGTTTAATAATATATTATTATAGGTTGAATTATAAGTTATATGTTTTTCGTAACATGTTACAATAATTTTTTGTATCAATTAAATATAAAGATATATCTCTTATTTTCTTCATATTAACGCATGATATATTCTAGATGGTAATGTCACCTCAATATGCATCTATGTGTAAATAATTACATTATGGAATATTGTTTACGCCAAAGATATTTAGCAGAAAACTACAATATATACTCTAACGAATACATCAAAATATGTTAACATTAAAAATAAAAGAAACGCAACAATCTAAATCTCTAGAAGCTTCATTTATATCTGGTTTTTTATTATATATTTCTCCGTATTTATCGGATTTCATAGATCTTTATTAAGCAAGGGAGTTTAGCCTTCATAAGCGCCTCCTAAACAAACTGGTCTAAAGAGAACAGACGCTTAGCGTCTAAATAGAACTGGTTATTAAAGGAACTTTATTAGAGTAGGTGCTGAAGAAACAATTATTTTAAATGTTTATTAATTTTGGATATTGACTATTTTCAAAACCTCATAAAAATCTGTAATAATATTATTGTATAATTATTGTATAGAAAATACACATTTAAGGACTAGTGAAACAAATGTTAATTACATATACATATCCATACGTACCATTTATCCGCTTTCAAAATAATATGTTTAACATTTTTTGAGGTTCATAAAAATGTATATGTAACTTATCTTCGAAAAAATATATATTTAAATTTTTTTTAAATAAAAATGGCCATAACTTTTTTATTAAATAGATTATTAAAGGCGTAAATGGGTAATAACAATTCTGATGATGAATTGAGAGCAACTTTTAGACTTTTGTTTAATATATGATCCCACGTTTCAAACTAGTTGTCGTTCTAGAAGTTAAATTTTTGTTTATTAGGAGATAAGGAAAAAAAGAGAATAAACGAAATGAAAGATTGTAAATAATAGGTTTGATCCACATCATTAAGTACTCTTTTCTTTATTCGCCACAAACATATGACAACGTCTGTAAAATTATTCGATATCATTTTCTTTTTAGGTATCAAATAACCTTATTATTTCTTCTCCTGGATTGTAACTTTTGGAAAACTGTGGAGAAATACGGTGTAGTTTAATAATAATAAAAACGTATAAGATATATATATGTATATGTATATATTTTTTATTACTATTTTGAATCACCGCACCGTGCTAGACGATTATCCAATCACTCATATTTTATCGTACTGATCTTCTAACATAATTTCCCCGCCTCATTTCAAAACATTGTTTAATTTCATGTAATTTTTATTGTATTGTGATTTTTTTTGTTTTATTTAACTACTTTTGGCTCTGACTAAATGACGTGCAGAATAATCCACGGAAGAAATACGGTGTAGTTCAAATAATAACAAAAAAACATTATAAACTATTTAGATGAAAAACAGGCTGTATTCGGTTGAATCTTCGACTGATTAAAGATATATAATAATAAATATTTTCAGCAATGACAGGACGAAGAGTGCCTTTGATGCTTCCTAATTAAAAAAATCTTTTTTTGGCAAGCAAGTTCTCTTTCTTAAAATATATTTAAATCCCTATTTCTTGCAGCTCATTCCTTTGCACCACCTCGTTGTGTATGTGCTATTTCTTTCTAATCTAAAAGAAAAAGAGCAATTATACCTAACAAAAAATTAATTTCTAGATGGGCTCTAATATTTTTGCTTAATATGCATTTGTTGTCGATGATTATACAAGGGGGGAC